>ML782708.1:350312-400277 GCA_009831015.1 Picea engelmannii
TCTGCTCCCGTCGCCTAGCCTCGCCCCTGCAAACACCCTGGTCGGCTGCCCGCGGATTTCCTCGCCCCTGCATACGATAACCAGTGCGTGCGGCTAGGGTTTAGACCCTAGCCGCGTTGAGTTCCTCTCGCGCAGAGCCATTTACATTTTTGAAATTTTGATATAATTTGTTCACATGTTGATACAAAGTAATGTAAATATTTTAAGAAACCAAAGAAAATATGTTTGGTGAAAAATGGAGCCACAATATTGAATTTATTGTGGGTTTATAATTTTATATGGATCACTTATAAAAAAAATTGTAGATTTTCATATGTGTGTGTGTGTCAATTACAAATTGATTGAGTACATAAACAATTACACATTGCTTATAGAAATCATTTCTCAATTCAATTAAATGTTAAGGGTCTCTCGATTCAATTAATTAGGATACTTGTATCAAGTTACAAGTATTAATTTGTAATTATCTTCCTCTTTGGGTGCCTATCTGCAAGCCAATGCTAGCTTAATATTCATACACGTATATAATTGATAATTATCTTGGTCTTTGGGGTGCTTGTATCCATACCACTACTAGTGTAATATTCATTCCAACCAACATGGCTTCTTCTCTATCATGGTATGGGGCGTCAAAGGTCATTCACGCAAAGGAAAGTACTCACTACATAGCAATTTATTCTTGTTTTAAATGACAAAGAGAAAATGTGAATGATGAAATAATATCATCATATGGATTTTATATTTAGAATTGGCCAGAGTCGAGCTCAATGTTTATCGACCTATGGATGACATTATTAGTCCCTGCCTCATTAGAGACTATAGTTTTTGGTAGGAATTCAAGGCATGTTAACTTCATATTAATTAACAACTTCTTTTAAAAGCATTCCAAATTTTTGTAAAATGTATATTTAACTCACTTTTATTAAAAAAAAATTATTTATTGAATATTTTAAATTTATACATCCAATTCTTAATTGGTCAAGTCACTATGATGGGACTTAATTGTCCCTAGTATATGTAAATTTGTTTTATCCATTACTCAAACAATGTTAATGACTGTCTAAATGACCATACTACAATGAATAATCCATTACCTTCAAATGATGCTAATGACAATCTAAATGACCATGTTGCAGTGAAAAGTCCATTACCCTGAAAAGATGTTATGATCAATACTCCCAAAAAATGACCCTCAACTATTGATGTTACGGTCAACCCGTTGATATATTCAACCATTCATATCATCAATGCTACTTAAAGAGATGATGACATGCACCTAGGACGAGGGAAATGAATGACCAACTGTGGACAAGTCCTAGTCTAATTAACACTTTCAAGTCCCAATTATAGGATTGGGAAAGACTTAAAACTGGTAGGATATGGCTTCAAATAAGGCTTAAAACTAGTAGGATAGGGTGGGATTTATTGAAAATGGACAAGCTTTAAAATGCAGTCCTTTTAATTGGGTTTACATTCATATTAAATGCTCTAGTATTAATTCAACTACTAGAGATGCATGTTTTCAGGAAGCGTGATCCATTAGGTAGGCTTTCGGGAGCCACCACTTGATACACTTATTTACTTATACTATTAATGCATGTATTCAACAAGCAAGCATGCAAGTTTTTGACAACAATGGTCCACTTGGAAAGTTTCATGGAGACATTGTTTCATCCTCCACAACCTACAAAATTTGAATAGTTTGCAACTGTAAACATTGACTCCACCACAAAACTATTATAGTATAACACAAATCCAATTCAATTCCATTCTATGAAGAGATAGAAGAATAAAGTATAAATACCTAAAGGGAGAATGAGGTGACTTGGCCAAGATATTGTGGCCACACAGTGGGAATGGGATGCCATCATTAAAACCTTACCACTCAGTGCAAGTCAACATCCTTCTTCAAGGAGAAGTGGATGAAGCTCCAGAACTCCAGAGCATATAAGACACATGAGCATCAACCAATTCTTCAAAAAATGAGTATTGACAATAAAAATCTAGATTTTGTCAATTGGGTTTAGCTTGGGTGGTTGGTAGGAACAATTTTTGTCCTCCCCACCCATGTTCAATTCCCACAAGTGACATGTTGATAATGAGTATATTATTGTAATGGCTTTGAGCTTTGTTGTAAATGGAAACTAAGTTGTTGGAAAAAAATTATATAAATTGTATTGTAATTACTTACTTTATCTCTCTCTCTCTCTCACTCTCTCTCTCTCTCACACACACATAGGTTAAATAGTGAGAGCAACCCAAATATGTATTACTAGTTTTTTCCTTTCTACTGGAGGTTATGATGCCTTGGATGATAGGAGTGATCCCACTTCTTCTTCAGTTTCTACCTCAATCACCAACAAAATCATTTTGATACTACCTATGATTAATCCCCAAGCCCTATCGATCTAGGCCACTAACTAGACAATATTATCAACATGCATTTACTGTTAACATATGCACAACTAATTCAGATGATGAGCATGACCATATCCCTTCTTCCATGCAACATGTTGTCCTTTATTTTCAAGCCTACGTCTCTTTGTTGATGTTATTTTATCACCTATGGGGATGCTTAATGCACCCAACTTCTTGGCTATTAATATTTGTTGTACTCTCCAATTCATTTGACCTATTTTGGTTTTTATAGAAATTAATATAAACCTAAATCTCCAAACTACACATGATATTTTAGACTTATTGTTGCTACCAAGAAGGTATGGTCCCCTATTTTTGAAAGGATTGACATTTCCAAAGACTTTGTAAAAACCTGCAAAAAGAATGGTACTGACAATTAGACCCTACAATCTTCACTTCTTATGCACAAACATAAATACAAACATTAAACCTTCCCCAATTTTTGAATTTTTTTTTCCCTTTTCTCAGTTGCAAACGAGAGGTTGGTTGAATAATAATAAAAATCTATATTCTCCCATAGAGAACATAGATGGTTTCAATATGAGTGTGCTCTCACGTTCCATAACAAGATGATAAATAAAATCCCAGAAGTAGGTATTAACGTGCCCCTCCCACCATGTACATCCATTGAAGTTATTACATTTATAGAGAAATCTCGTCTCTACCTTACATATAGCAAAGATTTTTTCTAAAAAAAAAACCTATAAATTCTGACATTTCCAAGCCTCATAAATTTCAAACTCTCCATAAATACCACATCTATTCATGCAATGTACTTCAAAACATATAAATTGTCATTAGTTTGAGTGAATGAAGTTATGGATATTATACACAATAATTACCTAAAATAAATCCCATCAAATCTTTATGTCTAATGAATCATCTTCCATCTATTATATGCAGTTTTATAAGCAACCAATTTGCATAAACTGATAAAACACCTAGGACAACCATGTTGATTGTCCCCCATATCCATCCTAGAGGTCTCATGATAATATTTGAGAATCTTGGAGTATATATGATTTATAAACCATCGTGGATATTCCAATAGAATATTTTTTCACAACAAATCTTATATTATTATGAAATCTTAGATTATGCAATTTATTTCTTTAGAACCCAAATTAGTTATTACTAGCTTATTGCTCAGATTTATGAAAATAATTGAATAAAAAAATGAAATAAATGAACAAAAGAACACATTATCCACACAAAAATGAACGCAAGATATATCCTGGGAAACCCAATCCGAGAGAAAACCCAAATAGTAGGTGAGGCCTATGTTATGCTCTCTTTTCTTCAATTATGGAAGTGTAGATACAAAGAAAGAGACATTCAATGCAGATACGACTTTGACAATGTGGTCTGTATGGCTACTACAAAACCTTTTCCTCCTCTTTTATGCTCTCAAAATACCACTCCTATATTCTTTGGTTAACTATGGAACAAAAAGAATTCTTAAGAATTTAACCATTTCTACTCCTAACAGTCTGTATTTAACATAGCTCGATAGTTGTCTAGGGTTAGGTTTTGACTTCCTCAACCCTCAATTAGTGATAAGGTTTGGACCTTCTAGAATATTCTTGAAAGTTCACACATGGCTACCCCATATGTGTGAGTGATGGGGGTTGACGTGGCATCCACTCGTACCAATTTGGTCAACAAGGTAGGTCAACTTGTGGGAGGCATAACTTTCACATGCAAGCTCTGATTGAGGTGATTTTTGCACCATTGTAAACGTCTTGATGTGTATATCAATATCAAGGGCGTGGCACGATTTTTGGACATTGCAACCATAATAAATTCCATTTAATGCCTCAAAATGGATCTAAAAGGTTCTTAACCCCAATTTTTCAAATTGGGACCTACCACTAAAATGGCCCTACAAGCTTATTCCTCCAATTTTTTTCCATCTAGAAGTACTAAGATGGATAAAAAATTATGTGATGATCCAATTTGGATCATACCTCCCCATTTAGGGAGGATTTTTGTCCCAAAAATATTTACTGAATGGGATGAGGGAATTTTTCCTCTACCTTCTCTCCAGAGTACCATTTTTCCTTGCTTAGAAGTTTTCCTTTCAACCCAATCTGCCAAAGGTCATGCTACCCCTATCTTATAGTCCTAGAATTTCTCTGCAAAATTGTGTCCTCTACCAACTCTTCCTGATCATTTGGTGGTAAGTCCTCTATGGTGGTAGGACCTTCTCCTCGGTTTCTTGATCCAATATGGAAGGCTAATAGAGTTTTAGATTCTCCACATTCACTACTGACTAAATGTGCATGTATGGGGGTAGAACGAGTTTATATGCATTTTTACCCACCTTCTCCAATACCTCAAAAGGGCCATACCACAAATCCTTGATATTATTATGAGGACCATATAGTCTTTCCTTATTCAACTATAAACAAACTTTGTCTCCCACTTTGAATGTTTTTTCTATTATGTGTTGATGATGTCGGGACTTGTACCTTTCTTGAAACTTCTTCATCCTATCATGTACTTGCAAGTGGATGTGCCTAATATTTTCAACATAATTCTCCAATTTCAATGCTTCTCCCATGATGTCTTCCCTCACTCCTCCTTGCTGTCCATAGGAAACATCCAAGGGTGAAGGTGGAAAATATCCAGAGCAAGTTTTTAAAGGGGACTTACCAATAGAAGTATGAATTTCATTTGTTATAGGAGTGTTGAATGTAGATCATATTTTCATGCCAGATATTTGGATGCTTCTTATTGTAATCCCTCAAAAGTTGTATCAATGTCTAGTTGACTACTTATGTCTGCCCTTTTGTTTGTGGATGGAATGTTGTACATCTTTTCAACTTCGTTTTTATCTTCTCCCAAAGTGTAGTCCAAAAGGCACTAAGAAATCTAGTATCCATGTCTAATATGATTCTCCTTGGTATCCCAAAGTGCACCCATGCCAGCTCAAAGAACATGTTTGTTGCTTCTTGTCCTCTGATGGTATTTTTACAAGGCATAAGAATGCACATCTTGTTGAACTTTTCAACTACCACAAAAATGTTTTCATGTCCCTTCCTGGTTGTTGGAAAACCACCCACAAAATCCATGGAAATGCTTTCCCAAGGTCGAGTGGGAATAGGTAATGGATGGTATAAACATTACTTACTATAAATGGGCTTGATGGTACAAGAAATCATGCATCCGCTAATATATTGAGCTACATATTCTTTCATTCTGGTATAATACACATACCTTTGTAAGTTAGCAACCATCTTCCCAACACCAAAATATCTTGCAACCTTGGATGTGTGAGCCTCTTTGATAAGCTACAATATTTCACCTTTAGGAACACATAGCTTTTATACCTTACAGAGAAACCCATTCTAGAGATCATAGTCAACCTTTTCGTCACTTTCGTCTACATGAATTTGGCTCTGTAGCTATTGAAACATGTATTTAAAGTCCTCATCTTCTGTGTATGCCTCATAGTATGCATCATGAGTAAAATCCTCCATGTGCATAAGATTTATAAAATCTATAATATTGGATGTGGGTGGCCTTGAAAGCATTTCTACCAACTTATTAGTGCCACCCTTCTTATACTTGACGACCAGATGGAATTTCTACAAAACCCCATCCATTTGTAATGTTTTGTTTGTTGTATCTTACTCTAGGCCTGGAAATATTATAGTGGCTAGTGATCAATGTGTATCATGGTTTCCTTACCAATGTGTTTCCACTTCTTAATAGCTTGAAATATGGCATAGAGTTCCTTATCATATGTAGGTTATTTAAAAACTCCCCCGTGAAACATCTTGGAATGATAGCATACTAGCTTACCTCCTTGAATCAAACTGCTTCCATAGCATACCCACTTTCATCTATCTCCACTTCGAAGGGCTTCTACAAATTAGGAAATGTGAGAATTGGTGCTTGATTTATCTTTCATTTTATCTTGTCGAAATCTTTGTGTTGATTCTTTCCCCACTGTAAACTCTTACTATTAGCTATTATGGGGGAGTGGTGCAACTACCGCTAAAAAAGATGCTATGAACTTTCGTAGGTACTGTGTCACCCCAAAAAAGATCCTAACTCTAGTGACATTAGTAGAAACTGGCCATTTTATGATGGATTCCATATTTTTGGGATCTATCTTGAGATCCCCTCCACCGATCACATACCCCAAATACACCAATGACTACTAAGAAAACTCACATTTCCTGAGGTTATCCAATAGTTGGTGCTTCTTCAAAGTCTATAACACCTACATGAGATGTGAGATGTGCTCCTCTTGGGTAGAGCTATAAACCAATATATCATCCAAATACACTATAAAAAATGAATCTAAATATGGGTGTAATACATCATTCACCAGTCTCATAAATGTAACTAGTGCGTTACATAAACCAAATGGCATGGCCAACCTTTCATACAAACATTGCCTTGTCTTGAAGGATATCTTCCAGGTGTCTTCTTCTTTGACACGTACCTATTGGTATCTCGATTTGAGATCCAACTTGGTGAAGTACTTGGCATGTTGCAACTGGTCTAAAAAATCATGTATCCTAGGTAGAGGATGCAAATTCTTGAATGCAATATTATTTAAAGTTTTGTAGTCGATACACATTCACGAAGTCCCATCCTTTTTGGGTACTATCATGATAGATGAAACACAAGGTGAGGTTCTTGGTCAAATAACTCCCTCTGCTACAATTGCTTCTTTACTTCATTTTCTTTGAGAATAGGTTGTCTATACAATCCAATATTTGGTAATGGGGAGTCAAGAAAAAACTGCATCTCGTGATCCATTTCCCTCTTAGGTGGTATCTCTTTAGGCTCCTCGAAAAATTCTTTGTATGCCTGCAACAACTCATCCAACCATTGTTTCTACTTTCTGGTACATCCCTATAGGTATGCCTTTAATCTTACCCATTCATCACCCAACCAATTCTCTCTTAAGAAAAGAAAAACATACTTCTTACTTGAATTAATCAAGTTTTTTGCTTGGTTGGCACTTTTACCCCCTCTCATCCAGGGGTAACTAGAGGAGATAATTCTTCTTTATCCATATTGTAGATAGTGTTCCTAGATATAATGACCAAAATTCTCCACAAAAAACAACCCCTCAAATGCCACTTCCTCATCATTGTAGATATCAACCATTTGATCAACAGACACATATGATAATGGAGGTGCAACACACATGATGTATATTAACCATTGTTTCATACAAAATGTTTACTTTTAATGTATTGGGACTTTAGGTAAGAATCATAGGTTGAATTCAAATAATGAATCATGATGATTGGAAGTTATGCTCTTTGCCTTGTTTCACCTTGGTGGCCATCATCTGCATTCTAGTCAACTATTGTCACTCTTGGGAAAAAGGGGTACTATTGGGAGGCCTTGATAGGGGTAATGTGCCTGTACCTTTCCATAATTAACACTTTCCATATATTTTCCTATTGTTGTCCTATCTTTTGGGAATGGTTGTTACATGTATCCCAAAAAGGTATGTACTTCATTCTCCTATGAGAAGAAGGGGCTTGAATGCCTGAGGTTGATGCAGCGGTAAAAAAAGAATGGAAAGAGCATGTTATAAATTCAAAATGAAAAATAAAAGAAAAGGGATATGAATGATAAATTAAAATCCAAGTTAGCTTGAGCTCTACCCCCTTGTTATGAAGCCATCACCCCAATTTCTAATGCACTTAATTCATATCTAAAAAAGGGACTTAACTTAATTATCCCGACGTAATAAATGCATAAACCTGAAAAAAGGGGCTTGCAAAGAAAAATAATCAATATCAAAAGGCAAGATAAGGGTGGAAAGAAACAATGTTTAGGAAAGGGTAACTCAATACATTAAGCATCCACTCTACAAAATCACTCATGGAGATGAAAATCACACGTGGCCTTGTAGGTCAATGACACCATAACTATGAAGTAAACCCCATGCCATATCATTCACTCACACTTACTTTGATTGGTTTCTTGAAAAACACTCCTCTATGTTGGGCCCTTCATTTTTTGATAAGGAATTGCGCAAGTTTTGACTGAGAACGAGTTGCGCAAGCTTCAATAGAGGCTGGACAACAAAACGAGAAAGAGCAACAAAAAGCAGTTGTGAAATTCAGGGCAATGCCAACTAAGAACCAAACGGTTGCAACAAAACAAGGAAGCGCGCAAGCCAAAATAGAAGACACAACCCAAATATATATAGGGCTGAAAATAAGTGTAAAAGGGTTGTTGACATTGTTGTTGTTGTTGGTCCGTGGATTATGAGTTGGTTCTGAGGTGATTGTTGGGAGTTGAGTCAAGTAGAATCTTGAGCCTGTAATGGATTTGATCTATCAGTTTGAGAATTGGAGCTCTCCGACATGAGTCCAGAGTCAAGAGTTTGTACAACGCACTACTATGTAATTCTGAGTCTGTAATCAGAGAAATATTTTGAAGACAATATGAAGAAGGACCTAAATTTTCAATTATGATGTGTCTCTAGGTGTTTTCCTTATGCATTACAATTCTTATTTCTAGGTTATAAGTTCTACTCAATGGTTCATCCGGATTTTATGAGCAGAACAAAATGACTACAGATTATTAATAGGTTCTTAACCCAAAATAATAGAGATACAATAAATCTGGTTTTCTATTCAATAAGGAAATAAGTTGAAACTGTAAAATGCAGTGGAAACAAGCTTGTTGGAATGGTGGCGAATTATCTCTGAGAAGAAATGTGACGACTGCGCTCATTCGCAAGAAGATCATTAAAATGAGGCTATGAATGCATTTTTACAATAAACAAGAATGCCAAAAACCATAGAAATCCAAAAACCTAACCCTAGGAGATGAAGCACCAAAAGTCATGTGGGCCCCGTCTGGGTAAGTTAGTACATCAACTTCCCGAGGTCGTAAATTTTGCATACGATCTTTGTTTTAGGCGTATGATAGCCCATTGGAAAGGAATCATCGAGGAGATTCATTTTGGGGGCTCAATCATGCCTTCGACTATCATTGAGAAGCTCTATCCCAAAAATCCTTCATTTAGGCCCTCAAAATGGCCCCGGAAGTTAAAACTGCTAAAAATAGTAAATTGGCAAAATTGTCAGAAAATTGTTTTGAGCTAGTTGGAAAAGGTGGGTGGCCATTGATATCCACCTGGATCAATACTCCCTCCTTAGGAAGCAATGGTCTCCATTGCATTGATTTCCCCCATCAGATGAGGAAATTTCTGCTAAATTTGGCCCCGGGTGAGCCACTTGCCTTGGTGCAGGAGTTGCCCTGCTTTGACGACTCGATAAAGTTGGTTCCTTTGCTGTCAAGTGCCCTTGATCTGTATTTCCACAATATGATCGATGGATGCCTGTTGTATGCATTCAGGGTTGATCTCTATTGGTGTCATCTGCTCTGCTACATTTGAGGTGTCCAATAATGGTGGAAAATAAGGGCGAATGAGATCCACGTTGAACACTAGGTGCAGTCCAAGGAAAGGATGAATGTTGAGAACAAAAGAATTATCCCCCATGACCTTGGTGATGGTGTATGGCCCATAACGGAGTGGGAAAAGCTTCCTATGGGGTCCTGTAAGGCGTTCTTTCTGCAAGTGCAACCAAACTTTGTTGCCCACCTGAAACTTATGTGGCACCTGATGTTGATCATGGCGCTACTTATACTTGTCATTAGACTTCTGTAGGATATCCTGAACCTATTGGCGGATGTGATGGATCCTCTCAATGAACCGGGTGGCTTTTTCAGCTTCAGTTGGAGTACGAGATGAGTTGATCGAGGTGACCACAAGGGGAAGTGCAACATCTATGGGACCCAATGGTTGGAATCCCAACCCCACCTGAAAGGGTTTGTGGTCGGTTGAGCTATGCAGGGATCGGTTGTATCTATGTTGGACATAGGGAAGCCTTTCATCCCATGTGCAAGGGTGCTTTGAATTATACATGTGAAGGATATGCACAATCATTCAATTTATGACCTCGGTTTGGTCATCTGTCTGGCAGTGGAAGGCCATGGATTTGTTGAGCTTGGTGTCCAGCAGTGACTAGAGGCTCGACCAGAATGTGCAGAGAAATTAACTGTCCCGATCTGAGACAATGGTTTGTGGGATTCCAAAATGTACCCAAACTCATTCAAAGAATATCTTGGCAATGGCCTCTACTGTGATGTTCTTCTTGTAGGAAACCAAAATCGCCATCTTAGAAAAGCAATCAACAACCACAAAACACAGTCATTTCCCCGCTTGGTGGATGGGAGGCCCGACATGTAGTCCATTGAGATGGATTCCCATGGCCCGTCAGAAGTAGGAAGAGGGGTGTACAGGCCCTGTTTCTTAGTGGTCGGTTTTGCAATAGTGTAGACAATGTAGGACCTGATATACTTGCTAACCTCCTGTCGAACTTTCGGCCAGTATAAATGTTTATTTAGCATCGCCACTGTCTTTTCGACACCAAAGTGTCTTGCCACCCGACTGTAGTGGGCTTCCCAGATCAGATTCGATCACTAGCTTTATGGAACAAAGATATGGCCCAGACGACACAACAACCCATCCTGAATATGGAAATTATCGACAACTGCATTTGCACCCAAAATTTGGTAGGTGGTGGAAAAGTTCGGGTCTGTCTTGTAGAGTTGGGGCCATCCATAGGTCTCATGGCCGCAAGATTCTAGCATCATGGTGAGTGTCGCGAATGGAATTTTGCTGAGGCAATCAACGATGCGATTGGTGCTTCCTATTTTATACTTGATGTTGAGGTGGAATTACTACAAGTATGTGGACCACTTTTGATGGCGATCATTCTGCAATTTTTCTTGTGTTTGCATGAACTGCAGTGTCTTATGATCAGTGTGGATGATTGTCTCCTTCCCAAGAATGTAATGTCTCCACTGGTGGCAGGGTTTCACAGTGGAGTACATTTCTTTGTCGTAATTAGGGTACTTACGGACAACATATGATAGTGTCTCACTATCATAGGCCATGGGGTGGATGTGTTGAGTGAGAATAGTCTGAAGCATCTGTCTCGGTCTCAAAGGGTTGTTGTAGGTCAGGTAGTGAGATTGTTGGGGCTGAGCACAAGCACTTCTTCAAATTGTCGAATGCTTGTTTTTGGGACTGGCCCCACACAAATTTTGCCTTACCACTACCCCTGGTTATTTGGTTGAGGGCCCATGCAATATGGGAGAATCCAACACGAACCTGCGGTAGAAATTGGAAAGGCCCAAGAAGTTCTGAAGCTCAATGAGTGTGGTTGGGGCTAGACAGTCACGGATGACTTGGATCTTGGTTGGATCCACATGTACACCATGCTGATCAATTATGTATCCCAGGTAATGGACCATGTCCATGCCGATGGAGCATTTTTTCAAGTTGACATATAGCTTGTGCTGCCGCAAGGTGTGCAAAACCTGCTAAATATGTTGCAAGTGTTCAACCCAAGTCTTGTTGTAAATGAGAATGTCATCCAAATACACCACTACAAAATTATTGGTGAATGGTCGCAGGATATTGTCCATCATCCTCATGAAATTGGTTGGAGCATTTGTCAAACCAAAGGGCATGAACAACCATTCAAAAAGGCCTTCCTTTGACTTGAAGGTGATTTTCTATACATCTGTCTATTCTATTGAGACCTGGTGGTAGCCAGACTTCAGATCAATCTTACTTAATTATTTGGCCCCGGTGAGTTGATCAAGGAGGTCGTCGATTCAGGGAATCGGGTACCGATTTCTGACTGTGATTTTATTTAGAACCCGATAACCAATGCAGAGTCACCAAGTTCCATATTTCTTCTGTACCAACACGATTGGGCTCCCACAAGGTGATGAGCTAGGACGAATGTGCCCCTTGTGGAGAAATTCTTGGATCTGTCGCTTGATCTCCTCATTCTCTAACAGAAAGCGATGATAGACTGGTGCATTGCGCAGCGGTGCACCCGAGGTCAGATCGATGGGGTGCTTGACCTGGTAGTGTAGATGTACCCCGGTAGGTGAGGAGAATATATCTGAGTATTCTTCCACGACCTTATGTACTTGCTTCTGCTATGTGGAGAGGTTGGCCACAGAGACCTTGGATGTGGATGTGATCTTTCGCTTATTCTGAGAGTGAATCACGAAGAAGGCAAACTTCCCCGTCTAAGAGATGACCTTCCTACATTTCTTAGCAGAGATCAAGGAAATATCACTAGGTGGGACTGCCTCAGGTATCCTGTACAATTTCCTGTTCAAAGTAATAATAACACTACGAGGCCTAGACTCATATACAACATGATGTTTCCATAAATAAGGTTGGCCCAAAAGAACATCACAAACTTCGAGAGGAGAAACGTCACATAATACCTCGTCTTTGAAGGGCTTGATGTCGTATGACAGTCGATGCTATTGGCTGATGCGGAGATCGCTTCCTTGGTGGAGCCATCTAATGGTGTAGGGTTGTGGGTGCAGTGTTGTCGGCAGGGCCAGCTGCTTGATGACCTCTATTGAGATGAGGTTCTTCTGGCTACCGCTATCCACGATGAAGTGTAGTGGGGTGCCTTTTACCCACATCTATGAATGGAAGAGGCGTTCTCCTTCTTCTAGCTCGTCTGGTTCACCAGGCTGGAGCTTGGTGGTAGCAACGGTGGCACTGGGTTTCACGTCAATGATATATCTTCCCCTTTCTAGTTCTGGCTCAGAGTCTAAACCCACATCTGATTCAAAGGCTTTCATTTCGGCCACTAGCGACTGATTTGATCAGCAGTGTTATGCCAAGGGCTCTTATGGAATTTGCACCACTTGCCGGTATATTTCTTTGTCTTTCCAGTGTCCTTCTTTGCTTGCAGATTGGACTAGTTGTCTTGATACTGCCCATATTTGCTCTGTCCTTTGTTCTGTGGGTTGGGGCCGCCCTTTCCTGGATTTTGTTGTGAGGAGTTCCTAGGCCCAAATTGCGGCGTCTTTTGTTTGAGCTTCTACTTGATTTTGACGACATATCGGTAGGTCGTGCCCAAGGATGAGATGTCCAAAAATTCCATTTCGGTCTGGATGTATCTATGTAGAGTGCCACAATACTTGAGCACCAAATGTCACTCTGAATATTTGATACCCATCTTGGAGCGCAAGGTATGAAATGTATTTGTGAAATATGGCATTGCTTGGTCTCTTTCCTACTGCATTGTGGTCCATTTGGTATACAAGTCGTCATAACTTTTGACAGGGTAGTATTGTTCCTTAATAGAATCCCCAAAGGATTCCCAGTTGGTCGTGACTGTAAATAATGAGGGTTCCTCTATTTCCTTTTGCTCACAAAATGTTTCCCACCAATCTTTGACATGGGGAATGCCTTTGAGGAGTGCAAAAGTAATCTTTTCTCTATTCGAAAAGTTATGGACAAAAAAATACCCTTCTAGTAGATTCAACCACTTGTCTACAACATCTGTGTCTATATGACCTTCAAATATAGGAATATCGAAGTTTATTTGTACCTTGAAGGGGGTGGCGCCTCCACTCGAAGAAGATGCATCGCCTGTTGGTAGCCACCAAAGGATTTGTGCGAAACTATCCATCATCTCGTTCCTTTGTTGCATGAGGGCTTCCTCAATCAACAGTTTGAAAGGATTTCCTATCCTGTCATATTTATTTTCTCCTTACATGAGAGGTCGCTTGGGCATGTGAGAGCTTTTTTCCTCAAGAGAAACAAGCTCTAGACCCAACTCTTTGTACTCTGACCTCGTTGTGGACATGCATTAACACAACAAGGAGAAAACCGCTCTGATACCACTAATATGGATTTTATGAGAAGAACAAAATGACTACAAATTATTAACAGGTTCTTAACACAAAATAACAGAGATATAGTAAAACTGGTTTTCTATTCAATAAGGAAATAAGATGAAACTATAAAATGCAGCGGAAACAAGCTTGTTGGAATGGTGGCAACTTATCTCTGAGAAAAGATGTGACGGCTGCACTCATTCGCAAGAATATCATTACAATGAGGCTCTGAAGGAATTTTTACAATAAACAGGAATTCCAAAAACCCTAGACATCCAAAAACCTAACCCTAGGAGTTGAAGCACCAAAAGTCATGTGGACCCCGTCTAGGTAAGTTAGTACATCAACTTCCCGGGGTCATAACGTTTGCATACGATCTTCGTTTTAGGCGTATGATAGCCCATTGGAAAGGTATCGTCGAGGAGATTCATTTTGGAGGATTAATTATTCCTTTTTATATCAGTGAGAATCTCGATCCCAAAAAACCTTCATTTAGGCCCTCAAAATGGCCCCAGAAGTTAAAACTGCTAAAAATAGTAAATTGCCAAAATTGTCAGAAAACTGTTTTGAGCCAGTTGGAAAAGGTGGGTGGCCACTGATATCCACCTGGATAATATTTTTAGATGAGTTTTATTAACGTAAGTAGGTTCTATTCTTGCACATATATGGTTCAGATTTGTTTATGTCTCTTGTGCAAGATCATGAATGAGTCCCGAAGGCTCTATGGATCCTCTTAAGTCTTTTCCCTACCCTTCCCTGTCTATCTGTCTCAACAATGCTTTAGGTGAGACTTCTTATCTTTGGAGGAGATGAAATTGCTAGTGCTCTAGACTAAACAATACCTTTTGTTGGTAACCTGAGAAGGACCATGGTCTGATTAAACTTGCACCAACAAAATGGTTATGTTGTCGGGACCTACGTTAAAAATGAACTTGTAGGGAGAATTCTTCCGCAGATCCATAGATTTGGTATTGATCAATGGTGGGAAATAAACTATGACTCCTTCATATAGAAAGAAGTGGAATTGAGGAGAAAATCAGTGGAAAACACTCGCGAATAAATCTTTTACTAAGAAAGATCGAGCGACCAGTACGAGATTTTCTGGGTTAAATTCTCGAAAGAATTTTTCCACTGGATAAAGAGGTTCCAAGAAGCTCTAGAGTTCCAAGGACGATTCAAGAGGATCTGTGCTCGGGACACCGAAAATATAACATCACTTAAGAGGCTAGATTGTTCAGTCACAGGAGTAGTTGATTTCTGGGTCAGCACCACATTAGAAGGATATATCATCGAATTTGTAGATGAGAGCCACCAATATTTCTCGTGAGCAGAGGTGGTTTTCAAGAAAGATGCAAGGGGAAGACTTTTGAGAGAAATCCTCTTGTGGATTAAGGTTTTATTGATGGATGAGGGGATGTTGACTATGTCCTCGACAGAGATGGCAGCGTAAACACCCTTGCTTGGGTTAAGGCAAGGCGGGGTGAGAGTCATAGCATGAGAGAGGGGAAGGGTTCTTTGACAAATTGGGGGGAAACAACAAGAAATGGACTTGAGATACGGCCGAGCCTTGAGGAGAGCCACCATAGTTGAGAAGTGGTGGAACGACAAGATCAAGAAAGCGACAAGACAATCCAAGAAGTTGAGGAAAGAAGGTAAATCAAGATAAGTAGAGGAAAGACAAATGGAAGAGTTGCAAAATATGAGAAGACAGGAACGACTGGACAGTTGAAGATTAAATGAGAGAGAAGCATAGAGAAAAAGAAGTCCCTAGGAGATGGGACAAGAAGGGGAAGGTGCAGACGTAAGAGAGGAAGAAGCTGACATGAATCTTGAATAATAAATATAAGGTTCAACCCCGATAACATGAGAGATCAGGAATTCAACCGAAGAGATCGTCCTAGTGGAAGAAAATGAGACCCCCTAGATCAAAGAAAATTGCCTCGAATCACCCATACTCCAAGTGTCTTATATACAAGCAGTAAGTTCGATACTACCTTCTCATGCTAGTTCTGTTCCAGTACAATTAATTAGTCAGTCACAACCAAGAAGTGTGAGTACAGGGAGGATATTGGGATCCCCTGGTAGATCGCAAGCATGACCGTTAGGGTTCATATTGATAGGAACAACGAGATCAACAATGTTTGGCCATGCGGGAGGTTTGATTGCCCGACACCCAGAATTTTGGGGTAAGGGAGATGAAGACGTTGAGCAACACTAGTTCTTGTATGAAGCAATCTGGAGATCTAGAGGGACTCTGGATGCAAATAAGTTGGTTGAGTTCCAGACTACCTTAAGAGGTCACGCTCTCAAGTGGTACATGAATATAATTGATCCGTGAGTGCCAGGAATGCAAGGTCAAACGTTCACGCTTGGCTAGGTACGAACAGGGTTCATAACAGAGTTCAAAATACCCTAGTTAAAACAACAGGCTCTATCCGAGTTGCATGAGATCCAACAGTGGGAAGGTGAATCAGCCTGGGAATACAGCCATAAGTTTAAAGATTCCATAAAAAGGTTGGCACATCCAATCTACGAAGAACATCAAAGGGAGTGGTAAATTCAGGGGTTGTTGCCTCTGACTCGGATTTCGCTAATGCAAAAACAGATAGTCATGTTAACAGATGCCTTGGAACAATCAATGAAGATTGAAGCCATTGTGAGATATATTGGGAGCCTAAGAGTGATTAGACTGCCAACAAATGTGAATCTAGAGAAACTACAAGGGCATATATCGACACTTACAGAAAAGATTCAAGAGCTGATGATACCCAGACTAGGACAAACACAAATTTGGTGCATCAGATGTTATATGGAAGGTCATCTGACAAATGAATGTCCTCTAATAAGAGGAATGGGACCTCCTCAAGATCCGATGGTACCCCGACCAGGACCCATGGAGGAGTTGCGCAAGTGTCGACGAACTTACCATTCCATAACCCCACTCTGTATCATGTTTTTCCAAGAGGCCAAGCAGCACTAACAACCGAGTATTGTGAAATATGTCAAATCCATGGGCATGGGCCAAGACAGTGCCCCATTATGCAGAAATATTTGACAATACCAAATACAGTACACTATGAGTTCTGCGCGTCTACAACGCACACTACCAATCAATGTAGAGCATTGGATGCACTTGCAGACAGGTTAGACTGAACAACATTAAGGGTGAATGAAAACCCTCAAGGACTAGGAAGAGGTCGAGGAGGTGGAGCTAGAGGAGACTTACAAGGAGGAAAAACTGGGGGAAGAGGGCCAAGTAGATGTTATAACTGTGATGATAAAGGTCACATGGCTAGAGACTGTCCTCATTCAAGGCATCCATGGTACTCTCATTGTAGAACCAATGACCACACAACTGAAGACTGTTCAAAATAAATTTCAAAATGGGAGGATATAGTATGACAAAGAGGAACTAACCTCGTCAGTTCATAAATCAAGAGGGTTATTCAGGGAAAATTGCCCAACCTTAATATCGTTACTCAAGGAGTAGAGAAGACAGGAGTTGATGCTAATATTCTACCTCAGATTTAGAAAGAAACACCTAAAGAAGACATGTATGACCCTCTAAAACAAAAGCTATTCTTTAAAGATGCCATAGAAATATTTCAGAATATTCCTAGCCCGGAGATGTAAGAGAAACCCCCACATCCTATTGTTTATCCTATGATGGCGCAAATACATGCTTCACCCCCTGCACCCAGAAGCCCTATAGCCATGCAAAGACAACCTGAGCAACCTCAAAATGTAGTTGACCTTTGGTTTCAATTATTGTCTGACATTCTGGGGAATGATCAACTAACAGAAAAGTTGTGCAATGTGCTATACCTAGTTTTAAGGAACAAAGAACCCCTAGAGGCAAGAATAAGGGTTAATATTCCTGATAAGAGTACTCAGAGAGTGCAGCAAAGGAAAGTACGAACCGGAAAAGAATTCAGAGTAGTAACCCAGTTAGATGAATTTGAGATTAAGGACGTTATGTTGGATCTAGGATCCGATGTGAACATTTTGCCTAAGAAGACCTGGGAAGGCTTAGGAAAACCTAGGATGACATATTCCCCAATTCAGTTAAGAATGGAAAACCAGTATTGTATCTTCCCCATAGGAAGACTCGAGAATGTGGAAATATATGTTGCGGGAGTAAAGACAGTGGTTGACTTTGAGGTCATTAAGATCATGGGAGATAAGGACCCCTACCCTGCACTACTTGGAATTGATTGGGCCTATGAAAATTATGCAGTAATCGACTTGAAGAAAGACACCATGACCTTTGATTCTAAGGGAATCAAGGTAATTCAACCTTTAGATCCATATGTAGGACCCAGGGATATAGAACCAACAGGCAATAATATGGAGGGAGAAGACTTGGACCAGTTGTACATCGTAAAAACAGGAACAATAAACGATTATATAAATCCTACTGTTGATGGATCAATAAGTTGGAGAAGCATATAGTCAGCAGATGAAGACTCAAAATTGGTTTTTGACAATTGGCAACAAGGTTCGCATGAACGATTCTCAAGAAGATGCGCAACTGTCAGAGCGACCAAATGGGTTGGGACCAAACTTAGAGAACACCCAGTATACGATGGCACCTCAAATCTAGATAGTTTTCTGCTCAACATGGAAGAAAATGTAATAGAATATCAAAGAATCTCGGTACCAGATGTAGCTTTTCAGAGCACCCCTGCCAGATGGTGGGCTAGTCATAAATCTGTACTTAGAACTTGGGACGAGGTGAAGCAAGCTATCAAGTACAGGTTCCAGAATAAGGGGTATTTGGAATCAGAGATGCAGACAGATCTCCAAGTTGTCAAATTGTTCAACAGAGAATCGGATCCTAGAATGCATATTGAACAATGTGTGACACAATGGCAAGTTGTGGGGATACCCTCTCACTTCTGGGTCCAAGTATTTCCCCACTCCCTAGGTTCAATCCAGAAAGCTTGGTTTATACATGAAGAAACCAGAAGACAAACCGGTGACTGGAAAACACTGGAAACTCAATTTTGCAAGGACTTCTCATTTACAAGTAAGTACCCTAAGCTTGAAGTAGTTCTGCAAAAGATTAAAGAGTTTATTTTTACAGATAATGCTAATCAGAAATCAAACTTAGTGGTATGTACCAAACATAACCAAGAACTCTAGACTAATCTCCACTCTCCCTTAATTGAGAAATCTATAGAATGATACCAGATTAACAGAGATTCAGAAAGCCTAGATGACTTAAGGGAATTGAGGAACCTAGCCATAAAAGAGACAGAGGGAAGAAAAAAAATTCAAAACACCATACCCAACCAAACTGATAGTTCCTACAATCAGCCATTAAAATTGCGCAAAATCAATATAGGGACCACAAAGCAACCCAAGATAGCTATGGTGGGAGACTACTGGGATGAGCAAACCAGTCAAGAAATACAGAGTTTGTTGCAGGAATATGAGGATTTGTTCCCAAAAAAAAATTCAGAGTTAAAGGGAATCAAAGGAGTTATGGGAGAAATGAATATTGAATTGAAACTAGGATCCAAGTCTATCAGACATAGACCATACCGTCTTAACCCTAGAGTAAAAGAGAAGGTTAAGAAGGAGATAGACAAGATGTTGGAAGCAGGTCTCATTTTTGCAGTAGAAGAAGCAGAGTGGGTTAACCCGATAGTTATTCAAAGAAAGAAAGACACAGAGGATATTAGATTCTGTGTAGACTACAAAAGTCTCAACTCTGCCTGTGTGCATGACCCTTTACCAAAACCCTTTAGAGATGAGGTTCTAGAATAGGTTGTGGGGAAGGAAGCATACTCATTCACAGATAGATTTTCAGGGTACCACGAAGTCAATAACGTTGAAGAGGACAAAAATAAAACCACTTTCATAACATAATGGGGATCCTTTGCATACAATGTGATGCCATTTGGCTTAAAGAACGCCCCTGCAGTTTTTTCAAGAATTGTGATAGCAACTTTTAGAGAGTTCATTCACAAATTTATAGAAGTCTATATGGATTATTGGACAATATATATCCTGCACAAGGAACATGTAGCATTGTTGTGGCTAATGTTTGACAGATACAAAGAGTTGCAGATCTCATTGAATCTCATAAAGTGTATCTTCTGTGTACCACATGGGAATTTGTTGGGCCACATAGTCTTATGAGAAGGAGTATTGGTAGACGCGACCAAAGTTGTGGTCATTGTGAATATGACACCACCTACGAGTGCTAAACAGTTACATTCTACACTAGGACACACAGGTTACTATCGCGGATTCATCTGAAGATATGCCAACATTACTGCACCTCTGGAAAAAGATGCAGACCCCCTATCCCTCTTAAGGGTTGTGCGACCTCCCGGTCAGGATCTTCTGGTTCTGAAGCCAAAATGGCTCTTCTGGTTCCAAACTGGAACCCTTCGAATGAACACACAGGTCCCCCACAAACGCTCAGTTGACTTTTCCAAGCGCCAAGCGTGAGCTCCCACAGTACACGACCAAGAGCCATGACTGCACCCTTATCCTTCCTGCCTTTCGTGAATCACGATCTCGCGACTCGGGGGTTTGAAGTGTAAATAACTCTGCCTCCCAGCTCGTGATACCCGAGTTCACGAAATGGACCGAGCTCGCTATTTTTCTATTTCACGATTTAGGGTTTTGGGAGACAAGACCTCTGTCCTTCCAGTTTGTGGTACCCAAAATTGCGATGTGGGCCAACAGTCCAGATCTGCCAGTGATCGGCGGTTCAGATCGAATCACGATCTCATGACTCAGGGGTTTAAAATGCAAAGAACTCCACCTCCCAGCTCACGATACCCGAGTTCACGAAATGGACCAACCTCGCTATTTCTCTATTTCGTGATTCGGGGTTTTGGGAGACAAGACCTCTGTCCTTCCAGCTTGTGATACCCGAAATTGCGATGTGGGCCAATGGTCCAGATCTATTTGAGATCAATGGTCACTATTCCTCCTGAGCTTTGGACGTCAAAAAGCCCTCACCGCTAACCTCCTTCCAGCTCCACCTTATCCAACGAATTGTGAGGTTTTAGCGTTTCTCCTCAAGGACTCTCCACCGTCTGTTCAGGTCTTCGTGATCTCCCCTCCTGGATCTACGTAGTGTTAAAGCCTGCGCTCCTACCTAAATCGGACGGTCCGCGGGATTCTCCACTATGATCCAATGCTCGATGACGTTCTTCCTTCTGAGATTTTACTCGCTTCAGACTTAGAAGATTTTCTAAGTCTTCGAAGACTAGGTCTTTGCTTCTTCCAGGGAATGAGTTCCTGGATCTCGATAACACTTTCCGAAGTGTTGTTCCTCCTGAGCTTTGTCTGGTTCAGACTTTGATTTCCCGCACACTCCTTGCATCTGAGGGATTTCAATAACTCAGATCCATGGTATTTCTCGCTGAGAAATTCCTCTTGATTTCCTTATGTTCCTCTCTGGCTTGATGCACACCTTGCAGAGCTTCCAATGAAGAGAAACAATTGAAACTGGAAAAAATCACAATTCCATCCACTTGTTCATGAAAACAAAAATGACAGGAAAACACACACAGTCCACACACCATACATTTGGATCAATTTTCCTTCTGTTATATTCACAAGTGCCCAATGGCTGCATAATACATTCAAAATTACAATAACTCAAAAAACTGAGATCTTCTGCTAACTCGTAATTCTCTCTTACAACTAATTTCTCTCTGTATTACAGCTCTCTCCAACTGGGCGTACAAACTTCTACTTAACTCAAAAAGATTCCTAGGGTTTCCCCTGGCTACTTGCCTACTCTAAAATTCATCTTACGCTATCTTAGTGCAATCGCATTCCAGAGCCGTAGTGGAAACTCCTGCTTTGTTTATGATTTCAAAACTTGCCTCAAAGGGTAAAATTCGGCACTGGTTCAAGCGTGCCTCCAAAGGTAAATTTCGGCACTGAGTGAAGGTAGATTTCGAAATTGGCTGCAACTGTCAACATTGAAATTCTGGAAGAACTCTCATGTGTTGAGTGGTCCTGCCTCTGTGCTCTTGCCAACGATGCTCCTGCATCATACTCCCCTTGACAAATATTCATGGACTCCTATCCATGAGCTCCTCCACTGACTTTCCCTGCTTCTGGATAGCAACTTCGTTTTCCCAACTAGCATCTTCTATATGGCATCCCTTCCATTTGACCAGATACTCAAAATAAGTCTTCCTCCTTATCTTCTTGCCAATCCTTTGATCCAGAATCTTCTCCATCCGTAGCTTCTCTGCCACAGGCATCTGCTTCTCCCACTGAATCTTTCCTTGATCTTTTGATCCTTCTGTGTCATATTTCCTGTAAGGATACAGGTCTAAGACATTGAATATGGGTGAAATGCCCACACCATCTGGTAGCTCAATCTCATAGGCATTTGCATCTAACTTCCTCAAGATGTTACAGGGTCCTATCTTCTTCATCTTCAATTTGTTATATGTTCCCCTAGGGAACCTTTCCTTCCTGAGATGTGCTAAAACCTGATCTCCCACTTCAAATTGAAGTTCCCTACGATGTTGATCAACTCTGTGCTTGCATTTCTCGTTAGAACTCTGTAATTGTTATTTGATCCAACTATGGAGTTTTTTAATTTCAACAGTAAAATCCTCTGCTCCAATGTTTCTGATCTCTCCCTATTCCAAGTCTCTCAACTCAAACACTCCCCTGGGTTGCATTCCATAGAGTATTTGGAATGGGCTCCTTCCAATGCTTTTGTTTGGTGAGTCATTATATGCAAATTCTGCTTGTGGCAAAATCTAATCCCACTGGTTATGGTGTTCAGTAACCAGACTTCTCAATAAGTTCCCCAAACTTCTATTTATCACCTCAGTCTACCCATCTATCTGAGGGTTATAAGTTGTGCTAAAGGAAAAATCTGTCCCCATCTTCTTCCACAACGTCCTCCAAAAGTGACCAACAAATTTTGTGTCTCTATTTGAGACAATGCTCCTGGGTAGACCGTGAAGTCTCACAACTTCTCTGAAAAATAGATTTGCAACATGTGTTGCATCACTTGTCTTCTGGCATGGGATGAAATGTGCCAGCTTTGAAAATCTATCCACCACCACAAATACGGAATTGAATACCCTTTATGTTCTTGGCAATCCCAACACGAAATCCATGCTTATTGCATCCCAAGGCCTCTCTGGTATTGGCAATGGTTGATACAATCCAATGTTCTGTCTTTTCCCCTTTGCATGTTGGTAGATCCCACATATGTTCACAAATTTTATCACCTTTGTTCTCATACCTGGCCAATAGTATGAACTGCTCAACTATGCAAACGTTTTATCATGGCCAAAATGTCCAGCCAATCCTCCACTATGCTTCTCCTTCAGAAGATTGTCCCTCATTGAGCATCTTGGTATGCACAATTGATTTCCTCTTAACAACAATCCTTCCTGAACCATATAGTATGTCCACTGACTTCTATCTCTCAGTACAAGGCTTGTACATGCTTCATAGGCCTCCTTGAAATTTGTATCATCACAATACATATCCTTAAGTTGTTCAAACCCCAAGGTCTCCACTCGAAATTCTTGTAGAATTAAACATCTCCTACTTAATGCATCAGCAACTTTGTTAGCATTCCCAGCAATATTTTTTATGACAAAAGTAAAATTTTGCATAAATTCAACCCATTTTGCATGCCTCTGATTCAGTTTTTCTTGTCGGGTTATGAATTGTAAAGCTTGGTTATCGTTGTACAAGACAAACTCTTGCGGGACAAGATAATGCCTCCATTTCTTCAATGCTTGAATTATGGCATAGAACTCCTTGTCATATGTGGAGTATTTCCTCTTAGTCTCATTCAGCTTCTCACTGAAATAGGCAACAGGTATGTTACCCTGACTCAAAACTGCTCCTATTACAACTCCACTTGTGTCACATCTTACCTAAAATGTCTTCCCAAAATTCGGCAAGATCATAATTGGTCGTTATGTTATCTTCTCCTTCAGTATATTGAAGCTCCTTTCAACATCCTCTAACCATTTAAAAGACTTGTGCCACTTCTTCACTGTATCCATCATTGGTGCACAAATTCCACTGAAGTCTCTAATGAACTTTATGTAGAAACTTGCTAAACCATGAAAGCTCCTTACTTCGAACATGCTCCTTGGTGACGGCCATTCCCTGATTGCTTTCACCTTTTCTGGATCCATCTTCAATTCATTTGAATATATCACAAAACCCAAGTAAATGAGCTTCGTCTTCATAAAAGAGGACTTCTTTAGACTGATCAGCAGCTTCTCCTGTTGTAGCCTCCTCATTACTAGTGTTAGGTGCCTCAAATGCTCCTCTTTAGTCTTGCTAAAAATCAGTATATCGTCCAGATATACAACCACGAACTTACCAATGAAATATTTTAGAATTTCGTTCATTAGCCTCATAAAAGTTCTCAGGGCATTCGTTAATCCAAATGGCATAACCAACCACTCATACGGACCTTCATTCATCTTAAAGGTTGTTTTCCATTCATCACCTTCTCTCATCCTGATCTGGTGATATCCACTTTTCAGATCTATCTTGGAAAAGAAATTTGCTCCACTTAAGAAATCCATTAAGTCATCCATTCTCAGTAAAGGAAATATGTACATGATGGTGATCTTGTTGATGGCTCTCGAGTATGTGCACATTCTTCATCCTCCATCTTTCTTTGGGCTTAACACAGTTGGTACTACGCATGGGCTCAAACTTTCTCTGACTAAACCCTTATCCAACAACTCTTGGACTTGGTTCCTCACCTCCTCATTCTCTCGAGATGTTAATCTGTACGTTGCTTTGTTTGGCAGGCTTTCTCCTGGTATCAAGTCGATATGATGATCGATACTCTTGATGGGCGGCAATGAGTTCAGCAGCTCATCCACCACTATATCAACAAAATTATCCAGCAGCTCTTGAACTTCTTTAGGTAAATCATCCATTGATGTACTCGTAAGGAGGGATTTGGGATTCCTCACCACAACGAATTTCATCTCCTGTTATTCCTTGACTTCTTTCAAGAGTTCCTTCCCACTCATGAGAATTATGCTTGTGTTGGCTTCCTCTTTCACTCTCTTCTCCTCCATTGGCAGCAACATATGCGTCCTACCATTCTTCTCCAATGTATATGTATTCTTCCTTCCATAGTGAATGACATTTCTGTCAAACTGCCATGGTCTTCCCAACAAAATGTGGCATACGTCCATGGGGATTACATCACATGGGATTTCATCTTTATATCCTCCTATTTTAATTTCAACCAGGCATTGTTTCATGATCATTACTTGGTGTCCTTTTTTCATCCATGAGACTTTGTATGGCCTTGGATGTGCAATTGTCTTCAGCTCCAATTTCTCCACCGTCTCTGTGGATACTAGGTTGTCAGTACTCCCACTGTCAATGATCACCTTGCATACTTTGTCCTTAGTCTTGCAAGTTGTCCTGAAGAGACTGTTTCTTTGCACTGGCTTTTCAATTTCTGCCTCCGGTTTCAAGAGAAATTTTCTCAACATTAGGGATGCTCCATCCTCTTCTCCCTCCGCTTCAACATTTCTTCGTTGGGATTCTGAAATGTGAGCTTTTCCTCCTTCATTATTTTTCTCGGGGCATTCCCAAGACATGTGTCCTGTCTTTCCACAGACATAACATCTTACTCCTCCTCTTCCTCTTCCTCTAAAAGAGTTTCTTCCACCACCCTGTCTTTCTCGAGAAATTCCTCCTCATTATGAGTGATTATGTGGTTTCTTAGCATCATCCTTAGACTAATGTGCTCTGTCACTATTAAATCCCTTGCTTTTGCTTGGGATCAAGCCTTTACCTCTTTTTCACTGATTTTGTTTTATGTCCATCTTCTCCTCTGCCTTCAGCGCAAACTGATAAGCATCTTCCACATTCCTCACTGACATCATGCTAAGCTCATCTTGGATTTCATATCTCAAGCCATTTATATATCTAGTGACTCTTTCTTCACCTCTCCCCCTTTGTCCAGTTTCGATGTTGAGCCGGTAGAACTCCTCGATGTACTCATTGACTGTCATCCCTTTCTATCTCAGGTTCTGTAGCTTCATGAACAGATTGATCTGGTAGTCTTTGGGTATGAACTTAGCCTTTAGTTTGGCTACAATCTTGTCCCAACTCTTTATCCTTTGTTTTCCTTTCCTTCTCCTCTCAGCCTGCAGTTCGTCCCACCACAGTGTTGCGTGCCCTTTTAACCTGGTGACTGCCTGCTTCACCTTCTTCTCCTCATCGACATCTTCATAGTCGAAGTGTTTTTCCATGGACCTTATCCAGTCCAACAGTTCTTCAGCATCTAGATTTCCCTCATACATGGGGACCTATATCATAGCTCTGCCTCCCAATCTGGCAACTGCTCTCAACAAACGTTCTTCTGTAGCATCCTCTCCTGCAGCTTCTTCAACCTCAACCTCTTCACTTTCTGCATCACTGACATCCCCAACGTTAAGTGCTCTTCTTTGTGTTTCTTCCATTATTTCCAATCGGGTGCGAAGCTCTCGTATCTCCCTCTCTACAGCATGGTTGGCTAAAGGTATCTCTTGTCTTCTTGGCGGCATTATGTCGACTATCTATCACACACAGAGTATAGCTTCAAGTTCTCTATCTCCTTCTTTTCCTCCTTCGCCTGAAGTCTACAGACGAAAAACTTAGGCTCTGATACCACCTGATGCAGACCCCCTATCCCTCTTAAGGGCTGCACGACCTCCCGGTGAAGATCTTTTGGTTCCGGAGCCGAAATGGCTCTTATGGTTCTAAACTGGAACCCTTCAAATGAACACACAGGTCCCCCACAAATGCTCAGTTGACTTTTCCAAGCACCAAGCGTGAACTCCCACAGTACACAACCAAGAGTTGTGACCGCACCCTTATCCTTCCTGCCTTTCATGAATCGCGATCTTGTGACTCGGGGGTTTGAAGCGCAAATAACTCCACCTCCCAGTTCGCGATACCTGAGTTCATGAAATGGACTGACCTCGCTATTTCTCTATTTCACGATTCGTGGTTTTGGGAGACAAGACCTTTATCCTTCTAGCTTGCGATGCCCGAAATTGCGATGTGGGCCAACGGCCCAGATCTTCCAGTGATCGAAGGTTCAAATTGAATCGCGATCTCATGACTCGGGGGTTTGAAGCACAAAGAACTCTGCCTCCCAGCTTGCAATACTCGAGTTCGTGAAATGGACCGACCTCGCTATTTTGCTATTTCGCGATTCGGGGTTTTGGGAGACAAGACCTCTGTCCTTCCAGCTTGCGATACCCAAAATCGTGATGTGGGCCAATGGTCCAAATCTATCTGAGATTGATGGTCACTATTCCTCCTGAGCTTTGGACATCAAGAAGCCCTCACCGCTAACCTCCTTCCAGCTCCACCTTATCCAATGACTTGCGGGGTTTCGGTGCTTCTCCTTGAGGACTCTCCACCGTCCATTCAGGTCTTTGCAATCTCCCCTCCTGGATCTACACAGTGTTAAAGCCTGTGCTCCTACCTCAAATCGGATGGTCCATGGGATTCTCCACTATGATCCAACACTCGACGGCGTTCTTCCTCCTGAGATTTTACTCGCTTCAAACTTAGAAGATTTTCTAAGTCTGCGAAGACTCGGTCTTTGCTTCTTCCAGGGAATGAGTTCCTGGATCTCGATAACACTTTCCGAAGTGTTGTTCCTCTTGAGATTTGTCTGGTTCAGACTTTGATTTCCCGCACACTCCTTGTGTATTTCGATAACTCAGATCCACGGTATTTCTCGTTGATAAATTCCTCCTGATTTCCTTACATTCCTCTCTAGCTCGATGCACACCTTGCAGAGCTTCCAATGAAGAGAAACAATTGAAACTGGAAAAACTCACAGTTCCATCCACTTGTTCATGAAAACAGAAATGACAGGAAAACACACAGTCCACACACCATACATTTGGATCAATTTTCCTTCTGTTATATTCACAAGTGCCCAATGGCTACATAATACATTCAAAATTACAGTAGCTCAAAAAACTGAGATCTCCTGCTAACTCGCAGTTCTCTCTTACAGCTAATTTCTCTCTGTATTACAACTCTCTCCAATTGGGCGTACAAACTTCTACTTAACTCAAAAAGATTCCTAGGGTTTCCCCTGGCTACTTGCCTACTCTAAAATTCATCCTACACTATCTTAGTGCAGTTGCATTCTAGAGTCGTAGTGGAAACTCCTGCTTTGTTTATGATTTCAAAACTTGCCTCAAAGGGTAAAATTCGGCACTGGTTCAAGCATGCCTCCAAAGGTAAATTCTGGCACTGAGTGAAGGCGGATTTCGAAATCGGTTGCAACTGTCAATGTTGAATTTCTGGAAGAACTCTCATGTATTGAGTGGTCCTGCCTCTACGCGCTTTCCAATGATGCTCATGTATCAGAAAACCTACTGGAAAAGGATGAACCATTTCAATGGACTCCAGAATGTGATAGAGAATTTGAGACACTCAAGGAGAAACTCATCACAACACTGATTATGATATTCCCAAACTGGGAGAATGAATTTCACGTCCATGTAGATGCTTCAGGAATTGCCTTAGGAGCCATATTAATGCAACCTAGAGATGGAGCTATGGATCAGCCTATCTATTTTGTGAGTCAAAAGTTGTCGCAAGAAGAGCACAACCACACAACGATAGAAAGGGAGGGTGTATCCATGATTTATGCTTCACAAAAATTTAGACATTATTTGTTAGATTCTCATTTCAAGTTATTTATTGATCACTCTGCATTAAAGTATCTAGTTAATAAACCAGTGTTAGAAGGAAGAATTTGTAGATGGTTGTTGTTATTTATGGAATTTTCCTTCAAAGTTATCATCAATCCAAGGAGATGAAACGTCGAACCTGATCACCTGTCTAGGTTAGAGTCAAGGGAAAGTGGCATAGCAGTAGATGATCATCTCCCAGATGCAGACTTGTTTAGGATTGAGGCAATACCGGAGTAGCTGGAGGACATAGCAGTCTTCCTAAGTACAAGAGCCTGTCCAGAAACATATTTCACAACTTAGAAACACCAAATGGTTGTTAGAGTAGCAGATTACCAGTTGATTGCCAGACATTTGTATAAACTAGGACTAGACAACATCCTCAGATGATGTGTCCTGGATCATGAAAGACAGGATATACTTTGGGAATACCATAGTGGATTTGTAGGAGGCCACATAGGAGGAAAGGCCATTGCACATAAACTTCTCCAGGCAGGAGTTTAGTGGGAAACACTCTTCAAGGATGCAAAAGTATACGCTAGATTGTGTTATGTTTGTCAACGAGTGGGTAAGCCGTCACAACGAGATGAACTACCACTACAACCAATTAGAGCTCTACAAGAATTTGAGAAATGGGCAATTGACTTCATTGGACCTCATTGGACCAATCAACCATATTGCCAAGCATTCAAAGGCTAGGTACATCATTACCGTGTCTGAATACTTTACCTATTGGGCAGAAGCAATAGTTGTACATGACTGTTCGAATGATATTGTTGCCAGGTTCATTTTCAAGAATATCATTACTCTGTTTGCATGTCCCAGGAGCCTGACCAGTGATCAGGGAGCTCATTTCATTAGCATCACTATAGAAACACTTACAGTAGAATTCTTGATTCAACATCACAAGAGCAGTCCCTACCACCCACAGGCCAATGGAATAGTCAAAGCCTTCAACAAGATTCTGGAAAGGGGGTTGACAAAGGTTTGTTGTGCAAACCAGGAGGACTGGGATGAAAGAGTTCCAGCTGTACTATGGGCATACAAGACAACCACAAAGAAACTCCACAGGTACACACCATTCCAGTTAGTTTATGGGAAAGAGGCAGTGGTGCCTACAGAATTCATCACTTCAAGTCTATATATTGCACAAATCACACGTATGTCAGAAGATGAATCCATTGCGCAGAGACTTATGGAGTTACAAGAACTTGAGGAGACCATATTTCTAGCAAAATTCCATCAGTTGATTGAAAAAGCAAGACAAAAAGCTTGGCACGACAGACACATTAAGGTTAAGGTATTTACGCAAGGAGACAAGTTTCTACCCTATGATAGTCGGTACCAGAATCATCCTGGCAAGTTGCGCATACACTGGTTGGGACCATTCATAATTGCGGAGATCCGACCCTCAAGAGTAGTTAGACTCGCGCAACTGGATGGTGGGTTGTGACCAGGATTGGTGAATGGTGCTCACCTGAAGACCTACCTGTCTCAAAATTGAGAAAGAGGGACTGTCGCTCTAGTCTGAAGGAGCTTGTACATTAGTTAGATTTAAGTTTTCTAAAATTTTTGTAAAGTAAGTTAATAAAGTCGATGTGTGCAATGTTGCACCATGACACATAATTCATTTTTTGTTTAATTATTGATTGATGCAGAACTAATGACTCAGCAGTGCAGGATCCAAAGCATAAAAGAATCCATTAATGACAATCATTAATATGACAGGGACAACCTTTGTGGTCAGAGGGAGGATGAATCTGAATATGATTTAAGTCCATGTGCCACATGAACCCAGTCTAGTCACAACCTTTATTTCCATTTGGTACCACGTCTGAGGTCAGTTAAGCCATAAAGTCGCGTTATGAAAATATGTCAACGCAGTTCGCGTTGGGATACCCACCCATCAAATAGAAAGGTCTTAAATCGGCCACATCCCTATCCAACTCACGCAAATAAGTAAATGCTAGAATCGCCCAATAGGATTTACCTTGTTAAATCTTCTTGTTGGACAACTCAGATCCAGTTGCATCCTTACAATCATGATGAACAACATTTATCGCTAAACTTCCCCATCAAGCCAAGTATAACACCCTGAGAACTCGCCCGAGAACACATTATTTCCAAAAGAACATAGCTATTTCCAAATTCAGTAGAGCGAACTAGTCTACAAAAGTGTGAAAGTCCTTAGCTTGTCATCGAAGTGGGAATGTCGAAAGCCACAACAAGTCGAAGTGCCATTTCTAAAGAAGTGATACTAGACAAGCCCTACGGCCCACGAGTCGAGATCATAGGCGATCTCAAAGGGAAGGTGGAGCATGTCAAGCTCCTTGATCTTGACCTAACAGATTCAACCCTATTTCCTCAGATGAACACATATGTCTTTTGGGAGATGGCTCCAGACGGATTAGGAGGCATACAATTTGTGCCAAAACCAGACTTCATCAATTTATTCAATTCGACCATCATGAACTTGAGAGACCTACCAGTCTTCGGTACCATTGGTAAGGTTGCGCGGTGCACATAATTTTTGATAAGCAGGGTGCATGACATAAGTCTATGGTTGGATAAGCGGTATCCAATTCATGTTGAATACATCCAACAACTTACTGGACTATCCTCCCAAGGAGAGGATGTGTCGAAAGGATTCCAGGGTCCTAGTAAGCAATGGAAAAAAAGAAAGGCGAGCTCAGCCTGTATGAGAAATTCAACACAAAGAGGGGGAGACGTACAGCAATAATCGAACCCATACTACCCGAAACAGTCCAAACTGGTTGTTACATCATAGCCAACAAGGTTATGAGATCATACTACAAGGGCGAATGCACACTAGATGCATTATTAGTAGCTGAATTTTGCGCCAATGGAGTTGTGTTCAATTGGTGTAGCTACCTACTTGAGGAAATTCTAGTGGCATGCGAGGAAGCATAGGAGAAGGGAGGAACCTTCACTTATGGATATCTGCTGATGGAATTCGTTATGTTCAAATGCAAGCCACCTATGGGAAGAAAACTGATGATACCAGACAAGGGGCGTATGGAGAAGATGTTCGAGCCATGGCAGTCCAGGCCAAATTCGAAGAATACAGCATTCAACGCCGCAACATTTTCTAAGTGGTACAACGGTCTGATATACGCAACACATAGGTTGTGTATCCCACAGGAGATCCTCAACTGCAATATGAGAAATATTTCCTTCAGCATGAACCGACACCATAAATTTTTCTGGCCAAGACATGTTAGTAGGGAATATTTCCACGCAAGGATGTTGTCGTTCTATCTGGATGAGGAGGCCTTTGACAAGGAAGTCATGTCATGGCCAGGATTCAAATGTAGTCAACACAAGTTGAGAATGCATTATATCCTGCCTACGGAGCTATTGAAGAAGATAGACAAAGAAGCAGGAGTCAAACCAAGTTCAGGTCTAAAGTCACAGCAGCCAGATGCCCCTGCACAATCAAACTTTGAGGAGGAAGAAGAGAGGCAATAGTTGGAGCTAAAGAAAATATCGTCCCTCCGCCAGCTGCCAATCGATGCTGTGTTGTCAGGTGAGGATGTTAACCAGATCCTGAGTGTTGTGTTCGGTATCGAACCATTGGTGAAGAGGCCCAGAACTAGGGTCTCACCGAACAAACCTCTGAACCCACAACCCCTTGCATCAACCGCTCCCTGCACCCACTCAACGGTCAAAGGCAACACTATCATTGACATTCAGGATGACCTAGAGCCTGAAAATTTTCCATCCACATTCATCACTGAGCACCCCCCATCACCACCACCACCCTAATCACCAAACCTTGTCACCACCAATCCACCCCAGACCACAAACCCAAAGTCGATGCATCTCGATCAGCCAGAGAAAGTGGAGCAAGGACTCCTAGAAATAACCCAAGAGCCACCTAAGCCAAGATCAGAAGTTTCTGGTCAAGACCCCAAAGCATCATAGCAGAGCATGAAGTTGAATGGTCTGAATCCATACATCCAGGAATAGTAGCCTGAGCCTCCGGCGCAAGGGAAAGACACCCACACTGTGGAATACCTGCAATCCCAAAGAAAACAACAAATCCCCTCACCGGCCAAGGGTGAGGATGTACAATAAACCACAGTTAAAGAAGTAGAAGTAACAAAAGAGAAGGATCTACTAGAGCCTCAGAGGGAACCAACATCAACACCTAAACAAAGCGTGACATCCACGCGTAAACAAATGGAGCAGGTTCTCCATGACCCTCAGCAATGCGCAGAACTGATGCAACTTTTCATAGCCAGAACATAGGTGCTGACTCTTTTTCCCGCAATGCTAAGGTCAAGGATCATGACATGACCACCAATAGAGGACGAGGTAGAGACCTGCTCAAAGAATTCAATGGCCAGTGGACTTACACTGCAAACACGAGGCCCTAGAGATGCAACCCCTTCATTTGCTGACCTCGTATAGTGGTCAACGACGCAATTATTTGGACTGATCAGAGCATCAACTGATCAATTAGAGAGAAGGCTCCAGGAGGCTAAGAGATGTGTCGAGGTTGCAAGGAAGGAAGGAAGGAAGAGATCTGTTGAGGTTGCAGGAAGCGCATGACAACATATAGGTTTAGCAAAAACTGGAAAGAGTGCAGGAAAGACTTGCCGAAGCGTGGTCGGAGATTCAGAAGGTTGCAACCGAACTACCTGAAGTCAGTGATGCAGGAGAGACGAAAAACCATATTGAGTTGCTACAAGGAGCATGGACACAACTCACCACCCAAGCTGAGCAGTTGAAAGAATAGTTACAACAGGCCCAATAAGAAGTAGAGCAGCAGCCTCAGAAGTTGCAAGAGCAGATGCAAAAGACAATACTGCAAGGCAACAATGCCTAAGTAGCACTACACAAGCACACAACGGAATGCAAAAAGATTTTCAGGGAAGTCAGTGACTGGATGGGCATCATCGATCGACGCAACCAAGTCTTGGAGGAGGTGCTCACAAAGATCTAGGTGTTGAACGAAGAGGTTGCTGCCACAATGGATCCTATGGAGCAACAACAAAATTTTGACCAAATTCAACTGGCGGACAACGAGTTAAATGCCCTCTTTGAGGCACAATCCGTAGAAAAGAAAGAGATGTGTGATTTCTAACCTGTCATTCATGTAGTGTACATGCAAATGCATCAAGTTGGCACAACAACAGATTCCGAGTGGAACTTTTTGGTCGCGTCCAAGCCAAAGGTGGATAACAAGGAGACAACCCAACAGTTCGTTGCAGAGGCATCACTCCTTGCTAGGAAATGGCACGATAAAGTGGGAAAATTTAAAGGAGTGAAACAACGAGCCGTAGAGTTGGTACCAGAGTTGGGCCCTTCAAATGAAGAGGTAAAAGAAGAGAAAGCACAAACAGAAGATCCCAAGGAAGAAGAAAAGGAGGACAAGGGAAAACAACAGATGCTCCTGGAATATGAGAAAGAACCAAGCACTTGACTCGAGAGTGAGTCAAGGATTGTGGTCAGATCCTGTTGGGCCCTTCGTTTTTGGATAAGGAATTGTGCAAATTTTGATTGATCATGAGTTGCGCAAGCTTCAACAGAGGCTGGACAATAGAACGAGAAAGAGCAACAGAAAGCAGTTGCGAAAGTCAGGGCAACACCAGCTAAGCAACAAATGGTTGCAACAGAACAAGGAAGTGCGCAAGCCAAAATAGAAGAGACAACCTAGCTATATATAGGGTTGAACATAAGTGTAAAAGGGTTGTTGACATTATTGTTGTTGTTTTCCATGGATTACAAGTTGGTTCCAAGTTGATTGTTGGGAGTTGAGTCAAGTCGAGTCTTGAGCCTGTAATGAATTTGATCTATCAGTTTGAGAATTGGAGCTCTGCGACATGAGTCTATAATCAGAGAAAGATTCTAAAGATAATATGAAGAAGGACCTAATTTTCAATTCTAATGTGTCTCTATGTGTTTTCCTTATGCATTACAATTCTTCTTTCTGGGATATAAGTTCTACTCGATGGTTCTATGTTTAGATGCTTGTTCTTAATGTAAGTAGGTTTGATTCTTGCACATATATGGTTCAGATTTGTTTATGTCTCTTGCGCAAGATCATGAATGAGTCCTGAAGGCTCTATGGATCCTCTTAAGTATTTTCCCTACCCTTCCCTATCTATATGTCTCAACAACGCTTCGGGTGAGACTTCTTCTCTTCAAAGGAGATGAAAATGCTAGTGCTCTAGACTACACGGTACCTTTTGTTGGTAACCTGAGAAGGACCCTAGTCCAATTAAACTTGCGCCAACACTCTACTTGGGTACTGACACACCTAATAGGGTTCTATGATGGCCCTCCATACTTAAACTTGAAAAATTGCATAAAGTCATAAGCGATTGTGAAGTTTAAAGAAGATACCTAATGTTAATTAATTACATGGCTTTTGATTTAAAATGTAACTCGATTTTTATGATTCTAATGACTCTCATATCCATGATGGTTGGACTCACTTGATTCTTCGAGCTTTTGCTTGATGATGATGCACACTTGGACATTCTCTTTTGGAGGACGTTGTGATGCCTCTCCCACACTTCATGGAGGATGTTGGAGCTTTGATGATGAGCATTGGGCTACATGATTACTTGACATGTGTCTTGATACCCTCTACCACCTTTTATACCATGGACATTGCATCCGAGAGCTAGGACGTTATACCATGAGAATGATGTGTCACTTAAAGAGTAGGGATCCCCCACCATGGATGTTGCGTCCCTTTGGGTACATTGAGGTTGAACTTGATGGCGTATCATTTAATGATGGAAATACACCTCTTTTGAGAGGTCATAGAGTTCTTAAATTCCTTAGTGACATCATGGTTGGGAGCATGGATGTTGCACATGTGATGGGACGTCATACTTGAGGCTTGAGTTGACCTAGCAGTATGGATGATGATGTGGCACCTTTGGAGGTGACATTAATGAGAGGGCATGATTTTTTATGATACCTTACACCTTTTGGGGAGAGACATTACTTTTGGAGATTTTGTACCCCATTTGGAGATGATGCCACCCTTCATGAGCCTTCTACACTCACATGTGCGGCATTCTTAGAGGATGTTTTGAGGATGTTTTTGTGTTTTAGCATTGTATCATTGCCTTAGAGATATTTTTGGGGGTCGACCTAGAACTATCCACCTTGTATCATGGATATTATTGTATTTTAGGGGATTTTAGGAGGATATTAGCTAAATGAGGTGAAGCTCTTGGTTTCCTCATATAAATAGAGGAAGTGCTCCCTCATTTGAGATCATAGCAACTTGTGGAGATTACTAATACTTGTCTCTTTTATCTTTTTTCTTCTACTATGGATGACTAACTCGTGCGACTTCTTGGAGGGATGATCTATGGTTTATTTTTCAAGTTTTAATGGATGATTTCATGGTTAGGGTTTCATGGATGAGCATTGATTTACCTAGTAAGTGTTCTTTTTAAGTCTTTGTGGATCTATTTATGAATGTATGAAGTGTTAATGTGTTTATCCAAGTGGTGATAATACATGTTTCAATGAATCTTTCTTGAATATATATTATCTTGTAAAACCCTAGGAAGGTTTGCAGTGGACTACCTTCCCTTTATATCATTTGTTTAGAGTTTTTTAAAGGACATCGGACAATTTTCTAGGGTTTGTAGTGGACTACCCTGAATTTTTCCATATAGGATAGTCTTCCATGGTTTGTAGTGGACTACCCTAGAGTTTATCCAAAGTCCATCTTGATAAAATCTTGTCAAAAGGCATAGAACAATTTCTAGGGTTTGTAGTGGACTACCCTAGTTGTCATTCTATAGGTTAAATTCCTAAGGTTTGTAGTGGACTAGTTTAGGGTTTATCCAAAGCTTGTATTTCACCTTTGACCTCCAAGGAAGTTCATGGTTTGACTCCATATTCCCAAGAGGAATAAATGCCACTCATCTTAACTCCCTATAGAAATTCTTAGAACCTAAATTCACCCTTATCCTTCATTGTTCTAAGGTTAGATTGGGGTTTGTGATAATCTTACTTTGATTTTCAGCCATAAATGTGTTTGATGTCTAGGGTTTATTGGAAATTTTACCTTGAAGTGCATCTTGTTATCATTTATTGCATTGTTGATTTGATTTTCAGCCATGTAGGCCTTGACGTCTTGCATGGTTAGGGTTTTATATTCTCTTATCATTTTAGCAAGTTGTTTACAAAATCCTAGTTTAACTTATATTTTTTAGACCTAATTTATTGCATGATTAACTTGTTTGGAGGGTTAATTTATTGCTACTATTATAACTTGATATATGGTTGAAGTGATCATATTTTACATAATTTTCGTCATCTCCTTCTCTTCCTTGTGATGAAGGCTAGTTAGATTCACCTTCTTCTGCACTAAAGTGCAGGAAATATTCTCATCCACATCTGAGCTACTTTCTACCTGATTGTTTGAATCCATGGCCAGAAGGTTCTTCTTCTTGGCATCCTTCTTACGATTCTTAGGGCGTAGCTCTGGATGTAATTTCAAACACTTTTCTTCAGTGTGACCATTGATATTGCAATGGTTACAGTGGTTACTTGGACCCTTGAACTGATGTGCAGTGGTTTTCATCTTCTTGTATTTCCCTTTCCATATCTTCTTTCCATCCTTGGAAGCGTCTTGGTACTCTTTATGTTTAGAACCACTTGGTTGTCCTTTATTGTGACCTATATTTTCTAGATATTGTTCTTGCACACAAGTCTTGTAAAATGTCTTGGGCTTGCCCCGGATGGGGTGCTAGTGCGGACCACCTGGCATGAGGAGGAGGAACGGACCGGCCAACGAGGCGAGGAGCCATGTGATGAGCTCGTGCCTTCACCCGCCACCCTGATCTTGCATTAATATTCCATTACTACGTTGCAGAGGCTTTAACTCTGTTGCATTCGTCTCTGTTATGAACTATTCCATGGCCCAGTTGTTTGTGTTCGCCTCTCGCCTCCGCTCGCGACCCGATTGGCTCTCCCCTCCGCTGCCCTGGCCTGATTCGAGCTGGACCTTCATGTTGATTGTGGCTCTGACATATCTCCAGGCACTCTACCTCTGCTTTCACTCGACTAATCTGATGTCACGTCAAAGGGGACGGCCGCGCAGAGGCTCTCCATGGAAACCTCATCGACCTTCTGTCTCACCCCCTGAGCCATCGTCCACTTGCTCCTCTTAGCCCCTCCAGCCCGAGCAAGCTCTTCCTGCCTCCCCCACACTATCTGTCTCCCAGTTTGATGGCTTAACCATCACTTCCATACCACCATGTTCCTCCTCATGACACCTTCTAGTCCCCCCAATCCTCAGAACCGTCGAGTTTTCTCGCGCACCAGCAATTGGCTCCTCAAGGATGCCCATGGGAATTCCACCTCCTTTTCGTCGGCCTAGAAACAACGAGAACCAGTGTTCGGGCTCGTTCCTTGATTCGCAGTTAAGAGAAAGCCTCACCATTATCTTTGGACTAGTCTTCGAACTCCGTCAGGGGGTGGAGGACCTCCAATTTCATCTGCAGACCACGGATGGAAAAGTTGCAACCCTCCTTCAAATCCTTTCCTCCCTCTAAGAGGATTTTCCCCCAGACCCGGCAAGTGTGGATTCAGCAGTGGAACTCCATGCAGAGACCAATGATGGAAATGCCCAGACGCGGAGCTCCGCAGGGAATGCGATGGAGCAAGCCAAGCATGAGGATGTGAGCGTGGAGGAGGCCACAGGATAGCAAGCGCTGCAGGACACCTCGCCAGTTGCCGACAAAGATGAGAGCAACGTGGACGCTGGAATGCAGTGGGAAGACCAAGTGACATTCGTCGAAGAGGAACCTTGGTCCAAGGCCGTTCATGCCATCTGGCCAGGTTATTTGCCAAATGTTTAAGTCTATAGGCGTCTTTCAAGTTCCACTACTTTTTCTTTGTTTAACTGTTGATTCAGTTAGTTTGAGGATGATACATCAGATGGTTAAACTACCTATGCTTGACTCATCCGGCTGGCTGGACTGGTTCCCCCTCTATTGGGGCAGTCCAGTAACTACAGTACGGCTAATTTCTACTTTTTGTACCTCTATCTTTGGTTTTTGAAGGCCTTTAAATATAAAACTTCTTACTTACAAAAAAAAAAAAAAAAATGTCTTGGGCTTGAAGAGCGTCACTTGCTTTTGCAAATAATTGTGTAGACCCCCCAAATACTTGAGGAGTATATCTAAGCTCTTGGGAGAGATACCCAACAAGATAGCCATCTTTATGAATTCAGTGGTGTATTCTCGCACACTCTACCCTTTCATTTACCTAAATTAATGCCAATGGATCCATCGGTCCTCTGCATTCCCAATAGGGTAGAATTAGGACTTAATGAAGGTTTTAAAATCCTCCCACGTAATTACTGGCAAATCACCCTCTAGTCTAAGTGTATCTATGTGGCTTTCGCACTAGGTAAATGCATGACCCTCTAATTTCAATTGAGAAAATGAAATCTTTTGCTCCTCCTCATCTATATTATGAACACTAAAATAGACATTTAATTTTCGAATTCATTTGCCGGAGAATCCACAGTTAGTGTCATTTTGTCATCGACGTTTCGAATCCAGAACGGGATTCATCATCAGGACTAATCGTCAATTTTGAGAGCTGGCTGATCTTCGTTATTAATAGTGTATGCAGAAATCTGAAAACAGACATTTAATTGTTGCAACCAGTGATTCAACTTTAATGCATCGATCTCACCTTGTTATGGCTTTATATCCACTTTCATTTCCATTTTAAATAAATGGTATGAAGGGGTGATGACTCTAGAACTTGGCTTCTCTTTCTTGAGATTTTTCCTCAACTACTTTTATGGGTCTTCATTATCTCCCGATTTCCCCTCTAATCTGATATTTGAGTTAGAGCCTCCAACCTCCCCAAATGGTCTGAGCTTGTTTGCTAGAGCTTCCATGAGGAGGGTCATATTGTGAGAGATATCAATGAATTTATCTTCCATCCTCACAAATATCTCCTCTTCTGAATCTCAAGGGTTGTTATGAACAGACTCATCCGCCATATCTAGGGTTCCACGACTTTCTTCTTAAGCCAATTATTGGATCCTGCAACTTTCCACAAATACCCCAGAGAAACATCTCTTTGATACCAATATGATCTATAAAATGCCATGGATATTCCACTAGAACAATTTGTCACAACATATCTTATACCATTCCAGAATATTAGATTATGAAATTGATTTTCTTGTATCTTAGATTAGTTATTACTAGCTTATTGCTCATATTTATGAAAATAATTGAATACAAAAATGAAATAAAGGAGAAAAAATACACACCATCCACACACAAAAGAACACAAGATATATATGTTGGGTATGTGTTATTATTTTCACGACTAGCCGTAGTATCTGCTAAATTGTGTCGGGTGCGCCAGGGGTCACCAGGATCCCCCTTCAGGGGCAATGCCCCTTAGAATTTTTTTCCTCGGGAAACGTGTTGAATTTTTTTCCTCATTTTTCGTGTCGCCTTGATTTTTGTGTCCATTGTTGGGCGGTGTTTTGGCACATGATTTTTGCCAATGGTTTTTTATTTTCGGTTAAGGAATTAGGGTTGTTGACTAATCCAAGTCATTGGGTTAGGATTTTGGATGTTGTTGGCTCCTATATGTATATTGTATTGTAAACAATGTACCACTATGAATGAATATAAAATATGTTGGTTTTCCCTGTTTGGGTTTTCAGGGGACAAATATCTATGTAATGTTTGTATTTGACATTGCATCTTTCTGTTCTTTTACTGAAAATTTTGTTTGTAGTAAATAATTGCACAAGGTTAAAATCTACATTTGGTATCAAAGCTTTGTTGGCTTCAGGGGGACGCCTTTGTGGTCAAGGGTTTGGCTCGGGACTATGATAAGCCTTGTTATAATGGGAGATTTGAGCTATTGATTCTTCAAGTGAAGAGGAATGGTGAGCAATTTGAAAATGGATATTGAGAAGTTTAATGGGAAAAGCTTTGAGTTGTGGAAGCTCAAGATGGAAGATCTATTGGTGGACATAAATCAGTGGATCATGGTGGATCTAGGTACTGCACCTACAGGAACTTTAGCAGACGACTGGAAAAAGTTGGATCGTAAGGCGAAGAGCACAATCTAACTGTCTCTCAGATTAAGTATAATTGAATGTGTCAGAGGAAGCTACAACCAAGGATTTATGGGATAAGTTGGGGAAGTTGTATGGGTCTAAGTCCCTATTAAATAAATTATTCTTGAGAAAGAAGTTGTATAACCTGAGGATGAGAGATGGAAACTCGGTGGCAGAGCATTTGAACACCTTCAATATTGTGGTAAGTCAATTATTATCTATTGGGATTAAAATTTCAGATGAAGGTAAGTGTATCCATTTATTGTGCTCTTTACTAGACTCATGGGATAGTCTGGTGGTGGCCATAGGTAGTAATACAACTACCTTGAAGTTTGATGAAGTGGTCTCATCCTTGTTGTCGGAGGAGATGAGATGAAAGAACATGGAAGGACATAGCACAGATGAATTATTTGCAAGAGGACGCTCCCAGGAAATAAATAGATCTAAGTCCTCAAGTGGGAGATCTAAGTCTAAGGGTATATCTAAATCTCTCGGAAATTTTGTAAAGGTATGTTGGAGATGTGGAAAAGAATGGCACTACAAGAAGCAATGTAGATCCAAAGTTGAGAAAAAAAAGGGATGTGAAGAAACTCCTTCTACAAAAGAAAAGACCTCCAAGGAAGAAGGAGGGGATGTGTACATGGATTCTTCAAACACACATGCAGATCTAACGCATGGTTGGTTGAATTAGGTGCATCATTTCATATGATTCCCCACAGGGAGTGGTTCTATGAATATGAAAAGTATGATGGAGGTAATGTTTTCCTCGATGATGACTCAACAACCAGAATCATATGATGAGGGCAAGTTAAGTCGAGGCTCATAGATGGAAGGATTATAACACTACCTGGTGTTTTGCACATCCTAGGATTAACGAGAAATTTGATTTATATAAGCAAAATGGACGATGCAGGGGTAAAAACAATATTTGAAAAGGAAACCTGCAGGATGGTTCGAGGAGCAATGGTGTTGCCAAAGGGAGCTCAGTTTGGAACTCTGTATAAGATGCAAGGAAGCAATATTAGTGATGGGTGTAATAGTTCCATTGTTCTTAATATTGGAGTTGAAGAAAAAAAAAATCCTATAGTCTCTGGAGAAAAGGTTATGTTGTGGCATCAAAGAATGGGGAATATCGGAGAGAAGGGTCTTCGACTACTACATGGTAAAGGCATGGTTGAAGTTATGTCTAACTGCTCTTTGGGTTTTTATTTTTGTGAACATTGTGTATATGGGAAGAAAAATGGGGTAAGATTCCCCTCTGGTGCAACAAAGGAAGAAGGAATTTTACAGCTAGTTCACAGTGATGTGTCTGGACTTGTGTCGGTTCCATCATTGGGAAAACATGTGTTATGTCTCATTTGTAGATGACTTCTCGAGGAATAGTTAGATAAATTTCCTCAGGAAGAAATCTGAAGTCTTTGATAAGTTTAAAGAGTTTAAGGCTCTTGTTGAGAATCAAACAGATAAAAGAATTAAGGTATTGAGGACAGATAATGGCGGAGAGTTCTGCGGGAATGAATTTGAAGAATTCTGTAAGAAGTGCGGTATAGTAAGGCAGAAGACTACTCCATATAAACCTCGAGAGAATGGAGTTGTAGAAAGGATGAACATGACACTGATGGAAAAATCAAGGTGCATTCTTAGTGGTGTTGGGTTAGGGAAATAATTTTGGGCAGAGGTAGTGGGTACTGCATGTTACTTGGTCGACAAATCACCCTCATCGGCATTGGATGAAAAGACTCCACAAAAGGTATGGATTGGTAAGAAACCTTCTCTCACACATCATAAGGTATTTGGCTGTGAGGCCTATGTTCATGTGCCAAAGGAAAATAGGAGTAATCTAAATAAGAAGGTTGAAAAGTGTATCTTTATTGGGTATAAAGATGGTATCAAAGGTTATAAGCTTTGGAACCCATAAACTAAGAAATTTTCATATAGACGAGATGTGGTATTTAGAGAAATGAAGGATTTTTTTAAATAGTAAGTCCTACCAAGTAAGGAAGAGCGAAAGAAAATGGAGTTTGACTTAAAGGATGATGAATTAGACTCTACGGAAGAACATGAATTAGAAGAAGAAAATCCTCATACTCCAATATTGAGGAGATCGATTCGAGAAAGAAGGCTATCAGAAAGGTATACTCCATCTGATTTCAATTCAAATTTGTATTTGTCTATTATTGATGATGATCATAGAACTGTCAAGGAGGCAGTGGATTCAGAGGATGGAAAACTCTGGAGAAAGGACACAGATGAAGAAATGGCAGCCTTGGATAACAATGATGCTTGGGATCTAGTGGAGATGTCGACTGGAAGAAATCCCATTGGAATTAAATGGGTATTTAAAAAGAAGGTGAATGCAGAAGGCAAAGTGGAGAAATACAAAGCTTGGTTAGTAGAAAAGGGTTATTCCCAGGTTGAGGGAATCGATTTTGGTGAGGTTTTTTCCCCTGTTGCCAAGTTAACTTCTATAATATTTATGTTATCTGTTGTTGTTGCATTTGATTTTGAAGTAGAAGAGATGGATGTGGATAAACACTCCTACATGGGGATCTGGAAGAAGAAATCTATATTGATGCAGGGTCATCGCCAACAAGCACGCGTGGTAGGACAATTCAACGCCTTTGAATCATTTCAGAATCTTGAACGTTGGCGTTTCCTGCAAATATTTTGGAGCCGATTGAAAAACTGAAGAAGATCAAACGCTTGGGAGCTGAACGATCATGAGTGATCTGGGGGTTTCACTCCTAGTATTGAATGTAAAGGAACTTAGGTAGCAGTTAGGCTTTGTTTTCGAGTAGACGAGTAGTCGAAGGGAACCCTAAGAACCCTCTGAGATAAATAGAGGTTTTGTACACCTGAATGAGGCTACTGCAAGTTAGTAGGAGTTTGTTGTGATTTAGTTGTTTCTGAGTTTTGTTGTTGTTTTATCATAGTTGAAGTCATTTACTTTTGAATGAATAAAACATAAGAGACTTGATCCAATGCATGGTGTTGCTACAATTTGCAATTCCTTGTTATTGTTGTTTTCATGAATGAACTAATTATGTTGTTGAATACCTGAAACTATGAAATGTTTAGATAAGTTTCAATCGTTCTCTTCGTTGAGTTCATGCAAGGTGTGCATACAGTCCACAAGGAGTGCATGGATAGACTCTATTTCAACTCTGAATCTCAGAAGAGATAAACAAAAACTTCCCTTTGCAAGGAGTGCAAACAGACTGCTGCAAGGTGTGCACAGTCACTGCAAGAACTTAAGTCTTGCGTGAGAACCTATTGCAAGGAGTGCACAGATCCAAAAATCGATCAAGTGTCGAGAACAAGACTGTGAGGCGCAAAGATTGTGTAAAGAGATTTCTTTTGAAGAAATCACTAAGTCCAAATTTCATCAGAGATTTCGAGTTCGCTAGGAGTGTGTCAAAATCAAGCTCAAGAGAGACATCGACCAAGAATCAGCAGAGAGGAGGAAGCTTGGTGAAATTTGTGAAGTGATGGATGAGATCCATTCAGAGGAAGTGATATTGTCCTAGACCGTCAGATCTGGGAAAATTTACGTGGTTTTTAATCGCGAGTTCTTTCAAGGCTTCAAGAATAAGAGAATTCGAAGTATCGAGGAGACAAAAATCCTGAAACTCGAAACCCGAAGTGAATCTGGACCGTCAGATCTAGAGGGACACGTGGTGGTGGATCACAAACTTTAGATAAAATAACTTGGGTTTTAGTTGAGAATTGAAACTCCCGAAACCCAAAGTCCGAAGTAAATATGGACCGTCAGATCCAGAGGGATGTGTGGCAATAGATCGTGAGCTTCGGATAAAATCTTGTGGGTTTCAGTTGAGATTTGAAATTCTCAAAACCCAAAGTCCGAAGTGAATCTGGACTGTCATATCCAGAGGGACACATGGTAGAAATCCACGCACTTCAAAAGAAAGAGAAAGTTGAGAGTTGAGATTTCTGAAGCTCGAAGACCCGAAAGAATCGCAGTCGTCGATCTGCTGGGGACATGCGTCAGTGGATCGTGAGCTTCATATAAAAGCAATTGGGGAAAGGTGAATTTTGAGATTTAAAATTCCTGAAGTCCAAAATCCCGAAACGATTAGAGCTGTTGATTTGAGGAGGACACATGGCAGGAGATTTGTCATTGTGGAGAAAGTGAGGTTCGAGAGTTGAAAACTCTGAAATCCGAATCGCGAAGTAAATCATGGGCCTTGATTTAAAAGGAGAAAATATGAACCGTCTATCGAGAGGCCCCACCTAAGATCACAAGATCAACGTTCACATTGAATTGCAAGGCCAGAAAGTGCTCGAGTTTTAAAAATATGAGAGCGGGATGCAATTGAAACCACGGTATTGGAAAAGGGAGATGTGGCAGTTGGGGTTGAATTGCGGGGAGAAAAGTGGTGTGGCCTCAAACCACTTTAGGCTGCACCCGCAATCACGTGTTTATGTGAGGACATAGACTGAGGTGACATATGGGAAGGGGCTAACAGAAGAGGAGCTAGCGCCTGGAACTGACAGTTCAACAATGCGAAAGGAGAGGTTGCGGGTGGCATAGAATCTGCACCAGGAGACTAGAAGGGCCTATGTTAAATCACTAGTGAGACCATTAAGGTTTCAGAGAGCCAATTCGACTCTGAGAATCAAAGATCCTTGACAGGGAGGTCGAGCAACCCGAGGAGAGAAGGGGGGTCTGCATCAAGTGGTATCAGAGCCTGATTTCATCTATAGATTTCAGGCGAAGGAGACAAAGGAGATAGTTTGATACCATCAAGTGGTATCAGAACCTGAAATTGTTTTCAGAAGTGTGAGAGACAGTCAACACAATGCCACCAAGGAGATGTGTAGAGCCACCTTTAGCCAATCACGTTGTAAAAAGAGAAATGAGAGAGCTTCGTGCAAGATTAGAGGTGATGGAGGCAGCGCAGAGGAGAGCACCTGATGCTGGGGACATTAGTGATGCAGATTGTGAAGAATTAGAAGTCAAAGAAGCTACATGGGAAAATATTGTCGAGGAATGCTTGTTGAGAGCGGTTGTTAAATTGGGAGCTAGATCCAAAGTAGACATCCCAATGTATGAAGGCAATTTGGATGTTGAAGAATTGTTGGATTGGACAAGATCCATGGACAAATATTTCGACTATGAAGATGTCGATGAGGAGAAAAAGGTGAGACATGCAGTCACCAAACTGAAAGGACATGCAACACTGTGGTGGGATGAACTGCAGGTTGAGAGGAGAAGCAAAGGCAAGGTAGTTTCCAATGATAAGGCACATAAAACCAAATATGGGACTGAGAAACCACACAGTCACTAAGAAAGAGGAGGAAGTTCTCGAGGAAGGCAATGTGGTGGAAGAAGTTCTTCTAAAGGAAGAGGAAGAAGTAGAGGAGAAGTAAGGTGTTATTCCTATGGAAATACAAGGCACATGTCTTGGGAATGTCTCGAGAGAAATAAAGAAGGAGGAGATGAAGCTCATATTTCGGAAGCAAAGAAAAGGAATGTTGAAGCAGAAGGTGAAGAGGATGGAACATCCCTGATGTTGAGGAAGTTTATCTTAAAACTAGAGGCAGAAGTTGAAAAGCCAGTGCAGAGGAACATTCCATTCAAGACAACTTGCAAGACTAAAGACAGAGTACGCAAGGTGATAATCGATAGTGGGAGCATTGACAATTTATTATCCACGGAGATGGTGGAGAAATTGCAGCTGGAGACAACTACACATCCAAATCCATATAAAGTCTCACGGTTGCAAAAATAACACAAGGTAATGGTCACTAAACAATGCCTTGTTGAATTTAATATAGGAGGATATAAAGATGAAATTCTATGTGATGTGATTCCCATGGATGTATGCCATGTTTTGTTGGGAAGGCCATGGAAATTTGACAGAAATGTCATTCATGATGGGAGAAATAACACTTACACTTTGGAGAAGAATGGTAGGACACACATGTTGCTTCCAATAGAGGAGAAGAAAGTAAAAGAAGAAGCCAACACAAGCATACTTCTCATGAGTGGGAATGAACTCCTGAAATAAGTAAAATGGGAACAGGAGATGCAGTTTGTTGTAGTGAGGAAACCCATAGTTGTCCTTACAAGTACTTCGATGGATGATTTTCCTGAAGAGGTTCATGAACTGTTAGAGAATTTTTCTGACATAGTAGTGGACGAGTTTCCTAACTCATTTCCACCCATCAGAAGTATCAACCATCATATTGATTTGATACCAGGAGAAAGCCTGCCAAACAAAGCAACATACAGATTGACACCTCAAGAGAATGAGGAGGTAAAGAACCAAGTACAGGATTTGTTAGACAAGGGTTTGGTCAAAGAAAGCTTGAGCCCATGCGCAGTACCAACTGTGTTGAGTCCAAATAAGGATGGAGGATGGAGATGTGTACAGACACAAGGGCCATTAACAAGATCACCATCAGGTATAGATTTCCTTTACCAAGAATGGATGACTTAATGGATTGTTTAAGTGGAGAAAATTTATTTTCTAAGATAGATTTGAAAAGTGGATATCACCAGATAAGGATGAGAGAAGGTGATGAGTGCAAAACAACCTTTAAGACAAATGAAGGGTTGTATGAGTGACTTGTTATGCCATTTGGCTTAACAAATGGCCCAAGTACTTTTATGATATTGATGAATGAAATACTGAAAGATTTCATTGGCAAGTTTGTGGTTGTATATATGGATGATATATTGGTCTTTAGCTGGACTAAAGAGGAGAATTTGAGACATCTGACATTAGTGATGAGGAGACTGCAACAGGAGAATTTGTTGATAAATCTGAAGAAGTCCTCTTTTATGAAGACATAACTCATTTACTTGGGTTTTGTGATCTCCTCAAATGAATTGAAGATGGATCTAGCGAAGGTGAAAGCAATCAAAGAATGGACATCACCAAGGAGTATGTTTGAAGTAAGAAGCTTACATGGATTATCAAGTTTCTATAGGAAGTTCATAAGGAATTTCAATGAAATTTGTGCACCAATGATGGATACAGTGAAGAAGAGGCACAAGTATTTTAAATGGACAAAGGAGGATGAGAGGAGATTCAATATATTGAAGGAGAAGATAACAGAATGACCAATTCTGGTCTTACCAAATTTCGAGAAGACATTTCAAGTGAGATGTGATGCAAGTGGAGTTGCAATTGGAGCAGTCTTGAGCCAGGATAATAAACCAGTTGCATAATTAAGTGAGAAGTTGAATGAGACTAAGATAAAGTACTCCATATATGACAAAGATTTTTATGCCATAATTCAAGCCTTGAAGAAATGGAGGCACTACCTAGTTCCAAAGGAATTTATCTTGTACATCGATAACCAAGCTTTACAATTCATAACCAGACAAGAAAAATTGAATCAGAGGCATGCAAAGTGGATTGAATTTATGGAGAATTTTACTTTTGTCATAAAACATATTGTTGGAAGTGCTAACAAAGTTATTGATGCATTGAGCAGAATATGTTTGATTCTACAAGAATTTCAGGTGAAGACCTTGCGGTTTGAACACCTTAAGGAAATGTATGGTGATGATCCAGATTTCAAGGAAGCATATGAAGCATGTGCAAATCATGTGATGAGAGACAAGAGACAATGGACATAGTATATGATTCAAGAGGGATTGTTGTTCAAGGGAAATCAATTGTGCATACCAAAATGCTCAATGAGGGATAACCTTTTGAAGGAAAAGCATAGTGGAGGATTGGCTGGACATTTTGGCCATGATAAAACATTTTCACAATTGATCAGTACATATTACTAGCTCGGTATGAGAACAAAAGTGATAAAATTTGTGAATGGATGTAGAATCTACTAACATGCAAAAGGAAAAAGACAGAGCATTGGATTGTATCAACCATTTCCAGTACCATAGAGGCCTTGGGATGCAATAAGAATGGATTTTGTGTTGGAACTACCAAGAACAGAAAGAGGATGTGAATCCATATTTGTGGTGGTGGATAGATTTTCAAAAATGGCACACTTTATCCCATGCCAGAAGACCAGTGGTGCAACACATGTTGCAAATTTATTTTTCAAGGAAGTTGTTCGACTTCATGGATTACCCGGAAGTATTGTTTCATACAGAGATACCAATTCGTTGGTCATTTCTAGTGAACACTATGGAAGAAGTTGGGGACATATTTGTCCTTCAACTCATCTTATCACCCTCAGATAGATGGACAGACTCAGGTGGTGAACACAAGTTTGGGAAACTTATTGAGGAGTCTATTCACTGAGCATCATAATTAGTGGGATCGGATTCTGCCACAAGCAAAATTTACATGCAATGACTCACCAAACATGAGCACTAGAGAGAGCCCATTCCAAATATTGTATGGAATGCAGCCAAGAGGAGTAGTTGATTTGAGGGATTTGGAACAGAGTGAGATCAGAAGCATTGGAGCAGAAGGTTTTGTTGCAGGAATGCAGAAGCTCCATAACCAGATCAAAGAGCAGTTGCAAAACTCTAGCCAAGAGTACAAGTATAGAGTTGATCAACATCACATAGAGGTTCAATTTGAAGTAGGAGATCAACATCTGGCACATCTCAAGAAAGAAAAGATTCCCTGTCCTTTTTCAAAAATTTCTTTGATTACAGACATTCCTGCACTGTACCTGTCTGTGGACTGCGAGAATCATTGATGTTCGCACCCTGCTATTAGGTTCAGTGTGAACTTCTCGCACCCTACCAATGTCTAGCCTGGGAGAATACCTAATTCTCGCACTGCACTATACTCCCAGCCTACGAACTTGTTTGTGAGAAATTTTGGATTGGGTCTTATCATCTTTTGATGACCCAGTTTTGCTTTGATCAGCTGGATTGAGCTTTTAGAGCCTATATTGATCTGTTTACAGTCTGCTTGACATTCTTTGAGTTGCTTTTATCCATCTTTGTTTTGTTTGGTTTTGAAGGATTAGTCTCTTGCTTTGAGTGTCTTTCAATTACAAAGCATGTGTTTTCTTTAGAATTGTTTAGGGAAAGATCAGATTTCTTCTGAATAG
>ML782708.1:413736-441921 GCA_009831015.1 Picea engelmannii
AGCATTGAGTGCCTAGATTGACTTACGCAGTGTGTTGCAACAACTGTTGCAACGCCTAAAAAATGATATGACTTTTGAAATAAGATCTGTGTATTTTTGTGGGTGTGTGATTTTCAATATAATATATTCAAAATAACCCAAAATGATATGACTTTTGAAATAAGATCTGTGTATTTTTGTGGATGTGTGATTTTCAATATAATATATTCAAAATAACCCAAAATGTTATATTAAAATGAAAACCAACCACATACCATGATGATCATACAAGTCTCAATCTTGAAGGCTTCTATATCCCCTTGCACTTTCTTCAATAAAATTCTCATTCACCAATGCCTTCTTCCTCTTGCCAACTTACAGTGAACTTCTAGATCCAGAGAGTCTGGATGGATCTCCCACAGACTCAGAGACCAGAAAACAAGCAATCAAAGCAAGGGAAAACTAGACTAACCAGGAAACAATGACTTCCCTAGTGGAGTCGCCAATTTTTTTATTGGATAAATCCGTAGGTGCGGACACTAACCGATCTCCCTAGATCCACTTGTATCTAGAACAAAACACACCAGAGCATGATGCTTTCCTTAAATTTTAGATATTGAATTTACTAGTAGGAAGGAACAAGTAACATACCTTAGTATCGCTTCCTAGGGTCTTTGTTGCTCCTGCTTCACTCTGGTGCTCTCGTGAGGTCAAGACCAAGACAACACAAACCAACCAAAGTGATAGAAATAGCATAAACTCAATAAAAACCTATGTAGGTGATCAAGGAATCATACAATAAAACACAACAAGCTTTATAGGAAAGAATCATATTGTTGTATCATATTAAATGTGAAAGAGAGATTACAACCATGGCCTTGATGTCGTAAGGTCCCTTCCAACTGTCCTTCGTTCGCCACACACTTCTTGCTCCAAGGATTCTGAGACCATGGATCTGATAGGTACTCACAATCTATCTTGACAAAGCAAATCTCAAAGTCACTCCAACCAAGCTAATAATTCCAAGCCAACCAAAGCTAAGATCAAGAACCAACAAAGCTAACTTTCTCCATGAGAACTCCTCTCCTTTTATAAGTTGAAGAGGACAAGGTGAGGAGGTTAGGATGATCCCACTAAATCATGAAAGCGAGTAAGATCCAAACCATTCGAATGCCACCTCATCATAGAAGTTTCTCCTTCTAGAAGATTCGAGAAAATGCTCATTTTTCCCACGTGTAGGCATTCTCGAACCCTAGCTATAGAGCAACCTGTGAACATCTCACACCCTAGCTACAGTGCAACATGTGAGAATGGGTCATTCTCGCACCCTGCCTATATAGCAACCTGCGAACTTCCTTTTTATAAGGTTTTTACATAGGAAAATGCAACTTCTTTTCTCAGGAAAAGTTCTTCTCCCTTCTCTCTTTAGGAACTCAGGCCACTGACCCCTCTGAAGGCAACAGATAGGTTTACATCATTAACGATCATAGGGATGACGAAAATAATGTGTAACAAGTGCCGATACAAAAGATTGAAAATCTAAGTTTGAGGGTGGTATTGTACATGATTGGGCAGATGACAGGGTCCGTTGTTGTACACCAGGCTTCAAGAGCCCAGATGCATTGCATTGTGCAATGTCTACAACCAATTATTTTCGATTGGAGCACCACTATGCTCAATTACATGAAAATTCAACTGACATAGTGCAAGTTGAGATATAGGAGGAACTTTGTATTTGGGACAATGTTGTGTGCATTCTTCTTTGAAAGAGTGCCATGGATGAGTCATAGGGAGGTTGTGCGAGGGCACATAGCCTCCTTTCCAGCATCGTGTAGATGGGCTGCTTTGATGTCATGCTAGGGAGGAGGAGGAGTACATGAGTCCTATTGTTGAAACAAAGCTTAAATTTTTCGTCCCTAAGGTCTAGATTTTAATTTTAAGGTTTTGGCTTTCCTCAAAGAAAAATTTCATCATATCTGAAATTCACGATACCATTTATTATTTTTTAATAAAGAACGGATAAAGGTTTACAAACATATAAATTTTCCAACACTTTTCAAAGAAAAAAAATAAAAATATTTAAAAGGAATATAATTTTAAATTTGCAAGTTTTTCAGTCAAATGTTAAAGAAATCGGGATTCGGGGTTTGACGTAAACAAATTTTTTATGCAAATCAAATTGCGAAACGCCGATCCTCGATTTCCGGATACTTTAAGAATTAATTAAAACATAAATTACTTAATTCTCAATTAAAAGGGTTTAAAAGTTAAGTTAATCACGTCGCGATATTGGGATTCGCGATTCAATAAGATCATATAATCTTGTCATTGTGTTTCTCGATTTCCCAATTTGCGAAACCCCGATACCCAATTTCACGATACATTTGATCCTTAAGTAAAATTGCGAATTAATCTAATATCTTCTAAGAATGATTAAGAGTTAAACAATTACATCGTGATTTCGGGATTCGCGATTCTATGAGAAGCGTGTTTCTTGTCATCATATTTCCCGAAATCCCGATCACTAAAACCCCGACTCATAATTCACATTTAACATAAACTATATCTGTTTTGGCCTTAATTTTGATTACTGAGTTGATTAAGATAAGTAAAATCATGTTTTAAATAAACGGGCCATCGCGATTTCGAGATTCGCGATTCCATAAGAGCACGACTCATGTCATCAGATTTCTCGAAATCCCGACTTCCAATTTTCCGATTAACGAAATCCCGAAAATATTGAATCTTAATTAATCAACATATTAAAAATGTTTTAATTTTAATTAATACATCACGATTTCAGCAATCGGGTTTCTTCGATGATTTATTTTTTGACATCAAGACTGACGAAACCGCGAAAATCATGTTTTCAAATTTAACTCAAAATTAACACTAATAAATCCACTTTCTAAATAGTTTAAAAGTTAATTTTTCTTTGAATGTTCATTAATGCACCGTGGTCCGATTAAGTATGTTTCTCTTTATATTTGAAAATGACAAGAAATCCTAAGTACGGACATTGAATGCATATCTCCGAAAATATTTTCTTCATTACGGGCTTTTACTTCGTGACAGATGTACGATTCTCACTATGTGTAAAATATATTCAAACTAAACGATCGAACATCTATATTTTCATTTCAAAGCTAAGTTTTTCATCCACTCTCTGTGACAGGTTTTCAAGTTAAACGCAGAGTTGTGGCACCCAAAAAAGCACCGAAGAAAAACGAAGATCAATTGGAAGGTGATATTATCTCTGATACTACTGCATCCGGAGTACACTCCATCAAATCATGGACTGGAATTTCTTAAAAGCTGGAGGATGAGCTTAAATATGCAGACCCTGATTCATAAAATCATCTCCGAGACATTGCTGAGTTTGAGCTTCATAAGGTTGTTGCACGTCCAAGGTTGGTAACATATACCGATATGATCTGCTAGGCTCTTGATAAGGTGGACATCCCGACAAGAAGCATTCTGAACGAGCAAGGAGCTGTCGTCGGCTCATTCAGGCCTAAGCACATTCAAGTAATGTATAAACTCTCGTCGAATTACAAACACACCTTTAATGCTGAATTTTTAGTTGAGTTTCAAAGAAAGGAATGTGTTGAGGCAGGCCAGACATATCCCGACATTATTAGAGGATGGGCAAGGTCCAAAGCAAAGTTTAGGGCCGATCTTCATGGAATTTATGCTTCAGCCTCTTTAAATGAATATATGGTTTACGCAGCCATGATGTTATGAAGACTTTTCGGGAGAAAAGATCCCTGTCACTTTCATGTAGACTGGACACCCTTCCTAGAGGAAGTTTCAGAAGGACGTAGTTTTAACTGGCATAAAATCTTGTCAGATAACCTCACAAAAGAGGTTGTAAATTATAAAGAAGCTAGGTCAAAGGGACAACCAATATCTTTTTATATGTCTGCATATATTATGGATGCCATTTGTTTTATGACTCCTTTTCCATTAATGAATTGGAGTTGGAATGTTTCTTGCCCAGAGCCTGTTCATAAATACCACTCAGCTCTCTGGGAAGAAAATGCAAAAGATGTTTTTTATGATGTTTGTCATTATTTAATTATTCCTCTGCACAAAATATTCTTTGGATGCGAACCCCCTCGCATTTCTGATGCAGTCATAGAAATCCTCAAATCGGTTGTTGACTGGTTTATTGAGGAAAAATTTTCCTATGTTAGGGTTTGTGGTTGTTCCATTCCCCCTCATGCACTCCCAAAATTCTTACCAGATAGATTAGTATGCAAAGAAGTAGCTCATCAGTTAGCCAAGGGTGGTATTGGGTTAGAATTAAAAGCTCTTCAGAAAAAAGCATGGCCATCTTTTCCTGTTTATGTCGGGAAATTTACTTTATCAAACTTAGGCCATTCCAAGGCGGAGGCCGAGTCATTGGAGGAAGTAAAATTAGTAAACATCGAGCACAGAAAACATGACCCTTACCAAATAATTAGTCGGCATTACATACATTGTAAATTAAAAGCTTATGAACATGAAGTTTATGTTTATGATGATATTTTCAAAGATGTTAAATCTTATGAGGAAGTGCAGAATAGAGTACAGGCCTTGCCACCTGACTCACAGGCTGGGTTTACATCTTTTCAAAGACATAGGCGAAGCTGCTTGCCGAAGATTTTACAAGGTGAAATATCGACTTCATTGCCAGAACAGGAAGAAACCCCTCTAGGGTTTGAAACTGATACTCAGGATAAATCAAATGACAAAGATAAGTTAAAGGATTCTAAAATACCTCCTCAAAACACAGAGGGTTCTCAGATAAAGAAACAAGTCCAATAATTCTTGATGATATTCCAAAAAAGATTTGAGGAACCGCTTCAAAAGAACTTGGCAGTCCTATCACAACTTTGACTCCATTACAGTCAACTTTCGGAACCCCTCATGAAGGAGTTCTATATGTCAGTGATCTGGAGCCGATTTCAAGAGATGAAATCCCCCCATCTGATTATTTTTTCAGCAAAAAACGAAGAGCAGTCTTGAAACAAGAAATCCATCCAAGAGGAGAAGGAACGATCAAAAGGCATAAAGTTATCATTGATGGAAAGAAACTCAAGGATGGAGAGTTCGCTATAGAATTAGCAGGAACAATGGGTGCTATAGCATCAACTAATATATATTCTGTAGGAAATCTAACAACTATGCTTGAGCAGAAGGATCAAGAAATAATTCAGTTGCAAGACAGATTAAAGGAAAATGAAAGAAATATTGGTTGGGGAATACAAAAGGGTCTAGAACAAGCTAGACTCAAAGATATGCAAGAAATCCAAAAGCTGAATAAAAACTTGGATGAGGCAAAATACATGATACAGGTCACTCAAGAACAGGTTCAAAAGTTAGGAGAAGAAAATAAACTTTTGCAAAACAAGATTATTTCTATTGCTAACCAGGTAATTGAAATTGAACATTTCAAGACGCAAGCATCAGAGATATATGCAAAAATAAAAGAGGAACAACAAAAAGTATTCTGTAATCTGGAAATAATTCAAAATTATTTTGGGGAATCAAATAAGTCCATAGAAAATGTGTTCCAGAAAGAAAGAGAAACCAAAGCAACAAAGAATACTTTTCAAAAAGCAGTGGCTTCCTCACTAAAAGAAGAAATTGGAAAAAACCAGAAATTATCTATTTCTAAACAGATAAAAGGGGATATAATGATAAAAGTATGGGAATCAAAATTGGTTGAATATAAAAGAATTACAAAAGAAGTTAACGAAGATTGCCAAGGAATCTTCGATCTCGTTGAAAAAGATTCATTGAATATTGGGACAGATGGTTGTTCTGGGTTATTAGGCGAAGTCAACATTGTCAGGCATCAGTTGAAGTCGAGAGAAGAGCTCGAAGAAAAGAAAGCAGAAATTTCAAATATTAAATTGGTCAACATTACAGAAATCAATAAGTGGATGGTGAATTCGAGTTTAAAGTTGAAAACAATGAAGTTCACAGAAAGTATGATAGAAAGTAGATTGCCAGAATTACAGAGGAGATTTTTCTCTTTTGAAGCAAATGAGATACCTGAGGCTCCAAGGATCTTAGTAAACTTTTTGGGAAATGTGTTCAATGCGTTGAAGCAGAGAAAGAAAGTTCGTCGACGCAAATTTAAAACTTTTTAAATATTTTCATTTATTAGAATTTTGAAAGAAATTGTGAACGGTTGACATTATTTTATGTAACCGTAATATTAGGGAGTTGGTTAGTTACCAACGAGAAACTTTGATAGAAATGTATAAATATAGTTTCAAAAGGCTGAGAAAAGGCTTCAGAAATTTTGGAGAGAGCCATTTTTGTAACATCAGTTTTGGATTTCATCGGAATATAAATCGCAAACGAGATTCTGGATCCTGCAACTTCGTAACTATGTGTCTTCCCCTGTTTGTCATGCTTTGTTAAATTTTCCTTTTAAATATTTTCTAACGAGTAATTGATTTGAAGTTATACGCATCTTTGTTTATTATTTCAGATTGGTTTGGATGTTGAATGTTTTACAGTCTTTCCTCTGAAATTACTTTAGTAATTTTAAGACCTGTAAAACCTTTTGTTCCTTAATACTTAACTCTGTTAGAAATCTTGTTTTTATTTCATCATCGTTAATTGAAATATAAGATTCTTTCTTGATAAAAGCCTTATATTTCCCTGTAGTGTGTTTTGTTGTCTATAATTTCAAAATTGTTATGAAACCAGGAAACGACTTTGAATAGAGAGGGGAACATATAAATGATAAATGATGTGTCTCCCTAGGGTTTCCCAGGATAAATGATGTGTCTCTTGTGATTGTGTATTTCTCAGTGATCATATCTTATGCTATTGTTATCTAGTGAAATGCAAAGAACTCTAATAGTAGCTTAAACCTTAACATATTCATCGGTTGAGTAGTGGATTGAGGGCTCAGGGATTGCCTACTACTAAGGATTAAAGTAGCAAGGTCTATGGTTGGGTGGAGAGTCATCCCCCCACTTTTTGTTGCAGTTATCAGTTCAATGATCAAGGTATGGCTATGTTTCTTAAGTCATTGGGTTACAGGTAAGTTCCTTGCCTCTCACTTATCCTCTCAATAAGAATTTCAATGAAGACTCAATGGTTATTGGAGTAATTTATAGTAATTTTGTATTTCCTTTAGTAGATCCGGTTATTACATGGGTAAATGTTGTTTGTATTTTCTTTAGTAAATTGGGCCATTACATATGGTATCAAGGCATAGGTTCTTACCCTCGGGGCCTATGGACCTTCCTAAAAAAAAAGATAAATTTGGTTATAGTTTTGATTATAAATTCAAAATAACAAAATCTAAATGTTCTTATGTGTAAATATTGTTCTAAATATAATTTCAAACTTGTTGTGAATTTTGAATGGTGAATCCATGAATTTTGCTTTATTTTGCTTTCAAACGTAAAATTTCTTGGTTATGGGTTTCAGCGGTGAAGTATGTCTAATTTTGAGAGTTTGGCCTTGGTTTTTGATATGGTATTTCCTTGAATTTGGATGGTGAATTTATTGTCTCTACGTGATTTTGTATGGTGATCTTAAAATCCTTGAACTAGGGTTGTTAGTGGCTAAGTATAGCTGAATTTGGATTTTTAAATCGTTGTGTTATCTCTTTCTTGCAATTTTAGGGTTTGTGTGGTCTTATGCTTTAATGGAGTAATGCTCTTGACATGTTTTTCTAAGGTTGGGGGTAGTGGAAAATTTTCTTTCTTATTTTGTTTAAAGGCAATCTAGGGCATTCATCGCTTGATCTACGTAACTATATTTTCAAATATGAGTTTGTTTAAAGTGTCAAACCTCACATCACTTGGATATTCCTCATGCTAACTCACCTTTTATGATATCTTTCTCATGCTAACTCATCTTTCATGATATATTTTTAGTTGGAACAAGTGTTGTATAGATCTTGTTTACATTGCTTAATTCTTTGATCTGACCCTGATTTGATAAGATAACTCTGAAGATTTTAAATTTTAATCTTTTCTAAGAGTTATCATTGATTATGCTTGGAGAAATATGTTAGATGCTAGTATTGCTCTTTAAAATTTCTTATGCAAGGGTTTTAAGCCAGCATTGAGGAGTTCTTGTGATCTATATGCTTGGTAAAAGTGAATTGATGTTGTACTAAAGGCAATGCCTTGTTTGTGGAGTGAAACAACCTGCATAAATTTACTTGATGTCCAGGTTTTTTCAGATCTAGTTTGCATGTGATGGATGTGGCACCTTTTATGGTATAATCTCTCTTTAGCTCGGAAATAAATGCATAAATATTGGGTATTCTCACTCCATTCCATGGCACTAGTAATTAGGGTTATGGTCTGCACAAACATTAAATTTTAGATCTGTAACCTCATTTTTATTACGTTGTTTGGGCTCATTGGTGATCTTAAGTGTCTCGTAAAGTGAATCATTGCAAAGAATAATCCAACGACCTACCTCATAGTGCTAGTGCTTCATTGTTTACCTTGTTGTCTAAAAGTTTCAACACTAGTTTACTTGCCATTATACTACATCATGTATGGTCTCTTGCTGGTTGAAATGATCCACATTCTTAAAACACGCATCTAAATATATTCATCACACATTTACTACAATGCATTATTCATTGTATACAATGTGCTCTTAATCTATGATATTCTATGGTGACAATATACATTGTCTTACAATGATAAATGTTCCTTGATGTTAATTTTTTCTTAAATACTAAGGATACCTAGGATGGTGCACTATGTTTTTAGCATCATGAACTAGAATAATTCTATTGGATATTTCATCAAGTTAGGGTTAGTTTTTTTTTTTGTGTATGATTTTGCGACAATGGAGCCATATGTGAGCATAGAGGGGGTTTGCACTATTCACATTGTAGTGCTTCCCGTGGATCACATCCCAGAAATTCACATGATGGATTATGTGTCCTGGTGGAAGGAGCACTGCGGAGCCCCTAGGAGGATTTGCAAGCTCATTGAAATATTCTCAAAGTTATAGGATTGTGCCACTACCAGTCGTTTTCAAATTTGGGATCATTCACGTTTAGTTGATGACGATTTGCAAATGTTATCTAGATGCTTTGGTTGTGAGATGCTTTTCATTCTATCCTGGTGACTTGCTACTGAAGGAAGATGACAAAAAGTGGCAGCATTTAATTATGTTCCCACCTACATATTGGAAAATATTGGAATTTCACATGCAAACATTGATGCAAGATCTCGTAGCTTATTTATTGATGGATTTTGAAAAATGGGTCTTGCTTGTAGAATCTGTTGGCACCAATATTAAGACTTCGTTGGATTCTCAACCTAGTCTAAGCTTGTAAGAGGTGGTCAAATCAAAGAAACGAGGGATTGGACGAGACATTTGGAGAATATTGTATTTTGGTTGGTTCTCCAATTGATGCAAATGCCCGCTATTCTATAGAAATTGAACTTGCATGATTAACAGGGGACCAATTTTGGCATGATGGGATATAGATGGAAATGTATGTGATTTAATGATAGATAGGATGGGGCAGAAGGATCAAATGTTGGAGGAGGAATTGAAATATCGCTACTATGAATTTATACAACTATATCGAAGCTAATTGATTTCGAATTGAAACTCTAGTATGTATGTCATAATAGTGTTATTAAAACTATGTCCTGGTTTTCTAATGGCATCAAAACCGTATTAGAAGGAAGCCTGGATGGTGAGAATATGAATAATGGTGGTCATGGAAATCATTTCCAGCTCAGTGATGGTCCACATAGGTTGCACAAAGTCTATTTTTTTTCCAACACATCATCATCGGTTAAATATGAGTTGTTGGATTGCAACAATTGGATTCCATGTTTTAGTTAAATTGGTTTGTTGCTTTGATAAATCAATACATCATCTTGTTGAATGGTCTGTGTCTATATTGTGGTGGAGAAAGTGGTCGAGAATTACCTACACTCATAAAACAAAACATCGACTATATGAGATTATTGCTCTATAATATTTTAGTGGGACACTATGAAACGAGTTAAGCCATAAAGGAAACACTTCATGTGAGGTCAAATCTAGAATCTCGGGAGATACATATTCATTGCTAAGGCATAAAATAACTAAATCATTATAAATGGGATAACGTTGGCAAGAAGACGATTATATAGATACATTGTATATAGATGGATATGTGGATCTATCTTCCAATCAAGTTGTAATATGTGTCTATCAATAAGGAAATGCATAGAGCATATATTCACAGCATAGATAGAGACAAACTTGTACATCCAATCTGGCATATGGATAATTCAAGATGTATATCTCCTTCCTATATTTCATGGCTACGAAAATGGCTATATGGTGGATGGATATCAATAAATATCCCAAGATGGTAAATTATGTGACTGAAGGTAGGGCCAATGAGTTCAATATTTGTATGAATAGGTAGCTTCACCTTGTGATTAATCATATATAAGATCAAAGGAAGTATGTCACCTTGCATTGTTTGATCTCTCGATGGTAATTTTTCTCAATATCTAGTCTTATGTAAGAATATCTTTCTATATTTTCCCATTCGGTTGTATTTTCATTCGATCTCTCCATCCATACCATTTTAAATTGTTGGGAAACCATTCATATGATGTACACTTATTCTACCTAGATTTTCTTCGGAGGTCACATCGTTGGTTTCATTCACTAAATTCCTTAGTTTAATCCCACTAGAAACATAGGTTATATGAATTATGCTTTATCAGGAAGCCATCCATGAATCATTCTGCACAAAGCAAGTTGATTGTTTATTTCTATTTATCTAGGGATTCAACAATTTTTTGTAGTGGTCATAAATAGATTTGGATGGATATAATTTGGAGATTGACGGGTGCGAAAACGTTCTATGGGTGGATTAGGGTTCCTTGTCTCTGAGGTCGATGATGACCTGAAATATTTTTCACAGTTGAGGCAATCAAGTAAAACAGTCGTCAAACTCACACAACTACAAATATCTAGGATTTTGGAAACATATTATTTTTCTATGCTTTGTTGTCCTTACTTTTCTCCCTTCAGCTAGAAGTATTTTCATTGATCAGAACTCTTACATACTCTTACAGTCTATCTGAAAAGGATGAAGGAATTGTCATTGCCATCGGGTTCCATTTTTTTTCTAAATTGTCTGTGTGAGGAAGTTGTGTTATTCCCAAAATAAATCCCTTTAGATATGTATGCACAATGATTGTTGGGGGTGACCTCAATGTAAGCATTTCTCATATTCACAATAATTGCTACCTAGGATTTGTGGCAATGACATTATAAATCCCCTTTTTCATTTCTAGAAGGATTTTATCGATAACCTATACATGTGATCATGGGTAGGTATAGGAGATGTGGAGCGAATGAATACAACCCTAATTAACCTACAAAAAATATCAAGGTGCTAATTAGTATTTTTTATTTTTGCTCAACAACCATGACCACAAGAAGTAAGATCGATTCTCAAACTTTGTCAAAGTGATGGGCATCATTCTTTGTTGTAAGTATGATGAAAATAAATGTTAGATGGGTGGCAATATTATGTTGGGTAAATTCATTATGGAGTGATAATGGAACACAGTTCCTTCATAATTCTAAGTTGAATTCCTTGAGCTAGACGTGAGAATTCTCCCCTGGTGAATTGGGGAGGTTTGACTATCTTAATCCCCTCAAGGTTAGGCCCCCTTAACAAGGCCAACGGGGTATGGATCAAAAGGTTTTCTACGAGGATTTCATTAAATAATAATAAATAAATAAATACCTTATGGAACCTTGTCATCTATCCATATGGCCTTTGATATAATGTTTCCTCATGTTTAGCTTCATATTGTGATTTGAAGTTATCCCCAACTTGTTGCATCCATTGCTCAATAGATTTCATGGTATAGTTTGTGTGCAAAGAGATGTTCAAGTTAGCATTGAGACTATTGAACATGTTCGTGACTACACTGACATTCATTGTGGGTCTGTGTTATCATTTCTTTGACACTCTAAGGGTGTGAATTCAACCTATGGTTTGTTGGTCTCTTTCCCATCCAAGACCAACAGAGTTCTTTGGTTCATTATGAATAATTTATTTTTAATTGACTTTCAATTTTGTCTCTTTGCCTTGTTTGTATGTATTGCCTACTTTGCATTATTTATATTAACATGAGAATATAAATTATCTTAAATTTCAATTGAAGGGATTCATGGTTTATGATTTCATTTTAGAATATATCTTGGTCTTGGTTGAGTTATGACCATCATGATCAAGGTTGAAATGATATTGCATAACTAATTATATCGATATAAACCCAAGGATAGTTGAGAATATATAAGACAGCCTCAAGTGATTCTTGAGTTGTAGTAATTAATGGTTACTAGGTTGTCTTGCTCCGACATAGCATATTGAAGAGGGAAAGAAACGAGCTTGAATAAATGATATTGTTGTAATATTTAGGATTGTTTGTTATTATGATGTATATTCAGAATGAACAAGAAGTCTATAGACAATCTATGCTTCTAGTAGTTTTGTTTGAATGGTTTTTATAGTGCCACTTAGGCTAACAAACCCTAGATAAATATCTGAGTATGATATTTGTGATCAGGATTAGCACAAGTACCTCCTTGCATAATGTTGTAATGACGTAAGTTGAGAAGACAGAAAGTGGAAACTGGATGGAAGTTGAAGGTCTTTCTAGATAATTTATAGAATTGAGTGGCTTTGTAACAAGAGACAGATAATATTTCAGATTGGAGAAAGTTTGTGTGTGCTCAAGATTTATCGATATATTATATCTCTTTATACATACAAATTTTAATTTTTTTTTGTAAATAAAAATGTACTACCTTAGATATTCAGAGAATCAATACAGATATCTATTCTTGTAGTTGGTTATGCCAAACAGATGGAAATCAGAACCACGTACAAGCTTAAAAGAGCATCCATTGTGCAGATGAGAACACATATAACAAAATACAAAATTATGCAAACTATTTTTCTTATGTTGGGCTTGCCTAAAACTGAAAAGAAGATCATTTTGATAAAAAACAGACTAGACTGGTAGAAAATCATACGTTGGAGGTGTCCTGGTTTCCATTTCCATTTGGAGGGTGAGGCCAAGCAGGTGCAAAGGCATAAGGCTGGCAGTAGGTTGGGTACATGCTTTTAACAAGCTCGCTTGATATCAAATCCAAGAAGGCGTCCAAACGACGGTTGAGAATGTCATGGAAATAAAGTTGCTCGGCGACATCTCCTCTTAGGTCAAAAATTAGCTATAGTTGATCTACTAAGAGCTACACGTAGGTGGTGTCACTGATTCTGAATTTACACTCGGGGAGAGCATAGTATCCAGGCAGGCTGTAGTAGGAACCAATTCGCCAGTTGTTGAAGGAGGAGTCTCTTCCATGACTAGGTATTCCATAACCAATGTGTGAACAACNACCATGTAGGGCCGAGGAGTCCACCAAATAGGAAGCCTGAGGAGACTGGGGATGAACCAAAGGGAACTCCTCTTCTACAAAGACTGGATTAATGTCTTCGGTGTCTCTATTTTGAACAGTAGAAAGTGAGGCTCTGGAGGGAGAGCCCAAGGAAACTGAGCTATGGAAATGGGGTTGAGCGGACAAGGGAGTCTGACCCTGTTTAAGGTGTTGAGCTCTAAGTCTGTGATAATCAGGACCCTTCTTTGGCTTGCCTATCTCGCACGGTATTGTGGGTGGTGGATGAGCAGAAAGCCAGGCGATGAAGATATGATGAGGTAGGGAGTCGTGAGCAAACAAAGTTCCCCTGTGAGAGGAATACACCATTCATGATGCCCAGGTTAACAATGGTGCGCGAGACTCCTGCATTTCCTCTATTAAGCGTGCCATTTTGGTCATGGATGGATCAAGTGAACTTGAGAGGACAACCTTTTTCCTCCTCGTACTAGCATTGGATCCCTTTGGCACTTTGTCTAATCTTCTCATTAAATCTCACACACAGACAAGGAAGAACACCTTCCCCACAACATTAATGATATGCATCAGCTTGAGTGTAGGGATGGAGGTGGTGGATGGTCGCATTAACATCGTCTTCCGCATGTTCTCTAGATGGCACCCCATCCAGGTTCTTTATACATATAGATTAGTTATTGTTCTACTTAGGAATTAAGTTTGCTCTCGTTTTGGTAACAATGTTGATCCATTTCCTACCATGATTGTATATACAGACTGGTTATATCCTAAGTTCACATTAAGTTAACTATACTCAGATGTTGAGAGTTGAGAATGTTAAATGTAGATATGATCTAAATATTTTAGTGTTGTCTTAGTTGAGCATGCTTAAATGCTTTAAGCTAACTATATCTTATATTTTTATATCCAGTGGAATGTTATACTATCTTCATTTTGTTTAGGGAATTACATATGGAATTCATCAATATATTGTGCACTTGCACATTTGGAAGAGAGTGACTTATGGTATTTTGTTAAGGATATTAGGTAGCTCCTCGATATGTAATATTTTGCATGGAAGGACATTTGGGAGAATATATTTGATAGTATTGTGATTGTTTCATTTTCCATTATAGAAGTTGACTAACTCAAATAGTGATAGATTGATTATAGGTGGGGAATGTGATTAAGTCTTTCTCCATTTATGACTTTGGTTCTCTACCATATAGAATGTGTGATATCTCCTACAATATTTGAAGTGACAGTCTTTGTCCATGTATCTCATAGCAAGCTTGGGGGGTGGTGTCCGTAGTGGATGCCTACAACTGGGAGGAAACTGCTCCTACAAATCCAATACACAGGGGAAAACATTCATGGAAGATAAGTATATTTGTTCTAAGACTTTTGTGACCATTGTTTTGATCAGAAGGTTCTTTCGGATTCATCGCATAGGTTTTTTTATTTTTGACGTTTCAGACCAAACTAGTGTGGTCCATCATCAAGAAAGCATTTGTCCGAAACGTCGAAAATCAAAAAACCTATGCGATGAATCCGAAAGAACCTTCTGATCAAGATAAGTATAGTTGTGTTTTGTAACTTATTCTCTCTATGTTTGCTTACTATGTTTGCATGTTGAAAGATACTCCAGAATGAGGACAATTTATTGGGTTGTATACTTATTGTTACTTATAAATTTCATGAACTGTGCCTTGTTGGAGTATAACTACACATTATGATGGTGTGGAAAATTGTAAGTGAGATGTTGAGAGTTTTGGGTAGGAGATGAAATAGAAATTTATTATGAATTAAATGCTCACATGGTCAAGGAAATATGAATTGGGTTAAATTGAAACCTGGCATCTATTAGGGTGACTATACAGATTCCATGGTATTCCAACCTTCCTGAAGAGGAAATTATAATCATCAACCAATTGGTATCAGAATGATCACGTAGCATTCATAATACTAATGATCCTTGTTGAGTTAACTTGGGCTGACAAACTTAACCAAGTAAATCCATGCCCTAGATGGATAATTTGATGATAATTTTTGCATTAGATGTGATATATAGTATTCCTAATATTGCAAGCTAGGGGGCTAATTGTGTTGATGAATCATGATAATAATGTCCATGATGTTTTATTGCTTATATGAATTATGTGTTGAGAATTGTGTTCATAAGGTTATCTTAAGATCCTATGGTATTTACATATGATGTTATGTGATTCCATTAATTATGTTGACGAAGGGCTATGTCCTTGATCAAGATGTTTTGAGGTTATATTCTTGATGATAGTGTCCTTGATGTAATGACATCATGGAAATTAATGATGATGTGTATGAACATGTGGTGATAATGATGTGGTATTGTCATGATGACTTGTAAGAGATAGCACGTTTTCTTTTAGATGTTGATATAATGACTAATGCAATAATTGCATGTTGTGAGGTGGTGATTGTCAGGTTATCCACCAATGGTCTGAGAGGGTCGTGATTCTAGGCCAAGAGGGCTAGTTTATTTGATGATCTTGTGGGAGCCCATAACCACGAAGGAGAATATTACAAGTAACATGTTATGTTATGGGTCGGGGACAACTCAATCTACTACTTATGCCAGTAATATATATGCCTTGTATTGGAGTTGTCATGTCAAAGTCCCGCAGAATGGCTAGAGAGTTTCTTGTCGATGGTGTTGTGGGATTGGACTTTGATGCCTTGGATATACCTAGTTGTTTTCTAGGGAGTTTAGGTCAGCCTTTCGATATGCCTGGTGTATGTGGGTACCGATTCAGATGCCTACTTGGGTAGATGAGGTCTCGAGCCTTAGGGCTCTAGATAGACCAATAGGATTTAAGCATGGTTCTGAAATTCAAGAAGGACCTCTAGAGTACTCGCTCTTCACTGATGTTGTGATGTGAACTTTCGATGTATGTTGCAGTCACTTGGGTGGCTTATACTAGTCCAACAGAGGGTGTTGTGGAATATGTTGGAGCTAATAGAGGGTGTTGTGGAGGATATGGTGAGCTAATTAAAATTCTATCAGTAACATAATCAACGTAACTTCAGAACGAAGTTCTTTGAAGGAGGGGAGTATGTCACACCCCACATTATTATTATTATTATTATGTATTTAAATAATAACAATAATAACAATAAGAAAGTATAATCATTATCCTAAAAGGATCATTCTGATATTATTGTTGAATAAAAATTATAATTATCCGAAGGGGATCATTAGCATTATTAGTATTAGTATTTAATTAAATAATAATAATAATAAGGAAGTATAATCATTATCCTAAAGGATCATTCTGATATTATTACTGAATAAAAATTATAATTATTTGAAGGGGATCATTAGTATTATTATTTAATTAAATAATAATAATAATAATAATAACAATAACAATAAGGAAGTATAATCATTATCCTAAAAGGAACATTCTAACATTATTATTAAATAAAAATTATAATTATCCGAAGGGGATCATTCCCACCTTATTATTATTAAATGAATGAATACATAAGTAAATGATAATAATAAAGTATAATAAGTACTTAAAAATGAATAATTGATATAATGGTAAAATAAGTAACAACAATCTATGGGAAAAACCCTAAAAATATAATAAATAATTCAAGTGGATCCTAGGGATCGAGTTCTAGGAATTCTATATAAGGAGGGAAAGAAAGAGAAAAAGGGCATCTCTCTTTTGCACATCTCTCTTTTGGTTGAGCTATATAAAGGGAAAGGCTAAGGATTCATTGGTTGAGTAGTGTATTGAGGGCTCGGGGGTGACCTGCTACTAAGGATTAAAGTAGCAAGGTCTACAGTTGGGTGAAGAGTTGTCACCCCACATTTTGTTTTAGTTGTCGGATCAATGATCAAGGTATGGCTATGTTCCTTAAGTCACCAGGTTACAGGTAAGTTCCTTACCTCTCACTGCTCCTCTCAATAAGAATTTCAATGAAGAATCAATGGTTATTGGAGTAATTTATGGTAATTATGTATTTCCTTTAGTAGATCCGGTTATTACATGGGTAAATGTTGCTTGTATTTTCTTTAGTAAACTGGGCCATTACACATAATGTTTTTCATTTTTGTGAACTATTATAAAACAAAAACTATGCATGGAAGTAATAATTTTTAAAAACATATTTATGGGACGTAATTCATAATTTCTTGTATTTTTTAAAATATGAAAATTAATATGTTATAAAATATTAATATAAAGATTGAAAACATTTGTTTTTTGTTAATATGTATGTACATAGCTTACATTGATTACTCTTCGTTGTGTTACTTGGTTTTTAGTGTAGAGGTTTGTGCTTTAAATTCAGTTGATGATCCATCTCTAGGCATGAGCGATAACATGTACCTGTTATGTATTGCAACATCCTTATTCTTGTGGAATAGGTAAGGGAAGGTTGGGTTTGTTGGTGCAGGTGGCATGCATCTTGAATTGATATATGTTAAGTCATCACATGTTTGGTTGTTTGTCTGCATTCTATTCAGAATTGCAATCAATGCTTCATTTGTCTGACTCATTGTAGTATGTAATTCAAAGCATTTTATATTGTGTTTCCAGAAGTCATGTGTCACTGTTTGCATATTGATCGTAGGTTGTTCAAATATCAGAGAATCTTGGATGGATTGTGCTTGGTAAAGATCCCCACAAAATATCATGTTAATGTCCCCAAAGTATTTGGTGTGCACATGTTTTGTGTTTCTCAGTCAATTGTCGATGGAATATAAGAAGCGACTTCCAATCAAAGATGCCTCATCTATGAAGACAAGTTGTAGTTCGTCATAAAGCTTAGACAAGGTATCTAACATTTCCTTGTTGAGTGGAAGAAAATGTGACATGATAGAAGGCATTAAAAATGTAGAGTGGATTGTTGTTCCACCTGCATTATATGTAGCTTTTCCTATATATGCAACTATTAGTCCCTTTGGTTTCATAGGGTCAGTCGAATTGTTTGAATCATAGATTTGTATAAGTATTTGGAATAATGCTTTCGCTGTGAATGTCTTGCCTATTCCTTCCCTACATGTAAGGAACAAGTGCACAGGAGTGTCCATGTTTAAGCATTTTTTCATTGCAATGTCCTTTAGGATTGCTTGTTGTTCTCGATTCAACAGTCGTCTAACTATGTAGTATTTGTTATTTTTGATAAAGAAAGGATGTTTTGTGACTTGAAAACCAAGATTGATACGTTTTTCAACGATGGTTGCTCGAGGACAAGGCAAATCTGCTTGCAAGTCATAGAACTCACAAAGAGTTCTAGTTGTTTTATGGTTTGCTAATGTCTCATTAATGTCTCATCAACATTGTCAGGGTTTTCTAGTTGATGAACTGCACTTTCTAAATCACCCCATGTTGGGTTGAAATTTTATGTAAATCTAGCCTCATTGGTTTGTACTGTAGTCTCATAAGCCATATATGCAGCTTCCCATGTAGGGAAGTTATGTTTTAATGTGTTTTCATTTTGATCAAATGGAACATACAACAATAGTTTTTGTCTACAAAAGTTTTCATAGTCGATGTGTTTGTTGTATTTGACAAAGTGTATTACAATTGGTTTTTTTCTTTTTGATATGGGTGTACCATTTTTTTGTAATGCGATACAAACTCTGCAAAGTAGATATGCTTAATAAGAGGTGGACGTTGGAGGTAATAATCAATAATAGAGCGACATATCACATCCTCTGAATTATCAGGCTCTTGTTCTAAAAAAGATGGTGGTTAAGCACGAATGTGTGTGTGTCAAGTGGAGATGTGTTTATGAAGACACATTTACTTGAACTATAGTTCAGAAGCAAGGAAAGTGCAATGTGAACTATTTGTTGAGTAGACATTTGTTGAAGATTAAGTAATGTATTTCCAAGTTTTCGTATCATTTGCATAGCATCGGTATGACTTTCTTCATGTTCTTTGTGTATTCCTTTGAATGCACTTGTTATAGATTTGTCAACCTTTGTCATGTACGAGGTACAATATGATGTTGCAACATATGCATTGAGGACATACTGTGCATCTGTATTTGCATTTCACATAACTCACATGTCCTTGGAGAAACCGTTGTTCCAAATATGTGAAAGTTTTCGTTTAAGGAAAATTGTTGGTTGTTTAAGTGTAGATTGTATCACTTGGATGTACTCATCTTCTGTTAGATTTAGTTCTACCATGAAGTCTTCGAAGCTCATTAAGTCATCGAAGTCTTGTTGTTCTAGAAATGCGAACAAAGATTTTGATTTCTCAATGAGAACATTGTCCTCTAAACTAATTGGTTCTATGATTCTTGTTGTTCTCATTGGTGGCACAGGGAAGTTGTATTTGCATTGTGAATTATTTCATTTTTTACAGCTTCTTGTATGGTAATGTCTATGAACCTTGGCAAGTTCTGGATCCAAATGGTTTGTGTTGCATGTTATGTATTTGTCCAGAAACTGCTCGATTTGTGAGTTGTTTCCATTTCCATAGACCGGTGCACCCTCTATCCATAATAGTGTGTGGTCATGCTCACTCCCTCTATTTTGGAACTCAGTGACAAAATAGTAGTCCAATATTTTTCCGAAGAACGTTTCATCATGACATATCAATTGCCTCAAAGCATTTATTTTATGTCTATAATAACGAGTACATGTCACTGGGACTTTTCTTATGAGGTAACCAATGTCATCATTTTCCAATGTATCGGTTTATTTTTTCCTTTTCATGTTCCTATATAATGTAGACACTGTAGTCACCAACATATCCCAGTGATGCTCTGCACTTGTAAATGTGATGAAAAAATTTGGGGGTCCCAATTGTCGGATCATTGCAAATATAGTTTTCTTGTTTTGTTGCAAGTAGTCAGGAGAGATGCGAATGTTTTTTAAATCTATGTATCCAATATCAGATTTTAGGATTTTTTCTAGGTTTGCTTTGTACTTGACATCTCTGGCCAATAACTTTTTTCCTTGTAGATGACCTTTCCTTATTCGCATCCACATGCAAGAGAGCACTTTCTCAATTATTACGCTCATTGTTTTGAAAAACAAATTTGTTATGTGACAAGAGAAGTCACCGCTTGAATGTAGCGGTTCCCGTCGAACTATTTTTTGGTAGTTGAATTGTTCCGTGATGTCATTGGCACATGGATCTCCATAGAGAAGTGTTGGGAAGTTCATTTCCTTAGCAAATTTGTCCTTGAATATTCCAAGTGGACGTTGCCCTTCAACAAGTGCAATTTTGACAATCTTGTCTTGCAAGTCATGAATGGGTTGTGAGTCAATGAATCCATGTATGAATGTTTCAACAGGTCTTTCATTATCTGATTCATCGCTTGTATCAAATTCACTAGTAGTGTCAAAAGTTTGTGCAGAGTTGTCATTTCCTTGTTCAAGAACATGGTTCTAGCTATCATTTATACAAATGTTGTGTGCTTTGTACAAGGCCCTGGAAAATAATTATTTTAATGCTTTCATGACAACGTGCACACACACTCTACCTATATGGTATGCATTCTTGTATTGCAAACGTCTTTTGAGAGCTACAACAATTGTCATTGTCTCGCTCATGGATTGTGACAGGGCTTTTTGCACAACATCTAGTTGGACATGCACATTAATAATTGATCATGTTAAGCTCATTTGGGGTCGTTTATAGCCCCAGGGTCTGATTTGTGCAAATGCAATTCGCAGAGACACAAGTCTCTCTTCAAGTTTTGTAAATGTACTTACATCTTGTAGTGGTGTGTTACATCTTATTTGGTTGGGTGTTGCAAAGTGTGGAAATTTTCCATTTTCAAGTGATCGTTTACATGGAAGACAAATATTGCTAGTGGAAAATGTTCTATCATTTAGTGTCAAGCTGAGGTATTCTTTTTGCAAGTCAGGGGTGAAAGACTTAGTGTTTTTTGAAAATTTCAATTCATCGCAAATTGCACATGCAATGGAAGGAGTGTATTTAATTTGTTTCATATAGATTTTTTGATCAATTGGGTTGGTTGTCATTGATGTCAACCCTTGAAGAAAGTTCAGTAGCAAATTCCGATAGCACAAAGGTTTGGTTAATGGACCCAAGTTTGTTTGATGGATAATGGTATGAGTTTTGACATATTTTCAGGTAAGACTATTCTATATGGATATTACATGTCATGCCATTTCCAGTGGTATGTGGAACGTCACATAACTCCTCACGGTTAGAGAGTTATGGCCATGTGAAGTTGGAGAACCCTTATGAGTCATCTAGACGCCCCGAAAGGTCAAAGTAGTTAAAGTGGTTGCAAAGAATAAATTATTTAAATAATAAAGTGAAGTGATGAGTGTACTATAAGTCAAAGTGGATGCAAAAGAAATTATTTAAATAATAAAGTTAATGGAGAACTTACTAATTATGGAAAGTGGTTAAGTTAAGTGGACAAGTGGGTTAACCCTAAAATAAGGAAAGCGGGTTAAGATGATTAAAAGGTAACTCCTTGAGGAAGCTACATAAAAGTATAAATAAGAGGCAAGGGTCTCTCATTCAAATCACACTTGAACACATTGAATATCTATTGTTGTGTAAGACTTATTGCAAGTACTCATTGATACATCTGAAGTTGTGAAAGTCTGAGGTAGCACGAAGGGTTGACAACGAAAGTTTCAGAATTGCAACGAATACTTAAAAAACATAATTTCTAAGGTGTACGTAGGCTAACAATGTATTAGGGAGCATACACGAGGGTAAATCCATAGAAACTTGAGAAGATGAAGATGTCGAGGTTCTAGATTCTGAGATCAAGCTCCCAAGAAGGTCTACAGTTATCAGGTACATCAGATCTATCCACTGGTTCAAAAGGTATGTCTTATTTCTATGAGTAGTTGGATTTTGATGTATGCATGAGAAATGGTTATGGACACTTGAGGATTCTCCCTAGAGAGATTAGTGGTTGCATGGGATCTTCTGTATAAGTCAGATCTACATAAATATAGTGTTGGTATAATCAATATTTATCATTGATACTTCTTGTTAGAGTTGAGACACATCTTGTATTTCTTGGCATATGGCTAAGGGTTTTTGTGGTACATGGTTGAGAGCTTTTATTTGTGAAGTGGTTGATGTATTGAGAGGTTGAATATCAGAAAGGGTTTGATGTCTAGATCATGTGAGGGTTATTATACTTTTTCATGATTACACACACATATATGGCACATGACTAGGGAGAGATATATATGTTGTGGGTAAAGCTTATGTATGAGGATGCATGCACAGGGTATAGTTACAGTCTGGATACAGTGATAGGTTGCAGATCTATGTGAAAGAAGTTGCAAAGGGTCAGAAGTTTTCAGAAGAAAGAAAACCCTAGTTTTCAGAAGGTATACGTGGGCTGCATAACAGACAGGATGCATACATATGCGGGATGCATAACATACAGGGCGCGTACATACGCATGTTGAAGAACTACAGGTCACGTATCTGTTGTATACTAATTTTCAGAAGGTATACACAAGTTGCATAACAGAGAGGACGCGTACATACACAAGTTGTTGTATAGATAGGGCACGTACATACACATGTTGCAGAACTATAGGTCGTGTATCTATTATAATTTGTTTAATACATGTTTAGTTCATGTACAGGTTGATTGCAGGGCAATAGTACAAGTTGGTTGCAGGTCAGTGGTACAGGTTGGTACAATTGTGCAATGGTATATCTCACATTGATAGTGCGACAGTGGTTCCATCATTCTACTTCTACGTCAGGGCGGTTGGATGGGGTAAGGACAGGCGGTTGTAGCCGGAGAACATAAGGGGTTGTAACCTCCCTCTGGTTGTAGCCAAATAATTGGGGAGTTGGAGCTTCTCTCGAGTTGTAGCCTGAGAAACTGGGGGGGTGGAACCTCCTTCCAATTGCAGTTGGAAAACAAAGGAAGTTGGTACTTCCAATGAATGTAATTCTTAAAGACATATAAGAAAAACATTATGTGGTTTTCTCCCGCTTTGCATTTCCCCGTAAAAACATTGGTGTACTGTGTATGTGTATGATTGCTCATTTGTTCATTGTTTATTTACTCTGCAACTATTGGATGAAAATGCTACATTGATATAACACTTGCATTTTATGGTTAAAAATGATTGAATTTCTCTATTATTGATTCACCCCCCCTCTCAGTAATCCAACAATTGGTATAAGAGCTAGTTCCTTCAAGAATCAGTTTAACCACTAACAGGTAGATCATGGAGAGCAACAACATGTATAGACATGGAATACCACAGTTTGATGGACATAAGTATGCATTATGGAGTAGAAGAATGAAGACATATATACAAGCACATGGATTTGAAATTTGGAAATCTGTAGTAGATGGATACAAAGAACTAGCAGTTCCGTCAACAAGTGAAAAAACATAAAACTCGGTCAGAATAATTCCAAAGCCACAAATGCACTTTTGAATGGTCGTGGTAAATTGATATACATCAAAGTTATGCATTATAAATCCGCTAAAGAGATTTGGGACAAACTTCAAAATATTTATGAAGGAGATTCAAAAGTCAAAGCAGCAAAGCTTCAAACTTACAGAGGTCATTTCGAACAATTAAAGATGAAGGAAGATGAGAATATTGTAGCCTACTTCTTACGAGTCGATGAAACAATAAATGCAATCATAGGATTGGGAGAAGAAAATAAAGAATCTGCAATTGTTCGAAAGGTATTAAGATCTCTTCCTATGAGATTTGATCATAAGATTTCAGCACCAGAAGAAAGAACAGATCTAGACTCAACAAGCATGGATGAACTACATGGAATCTTCACAGAATATGAAATGAGAACTGAACAGGAAAATCCGGATAAAGAAGACGCAACTTTCAAAGCATCCAAATGGTCAAAGAAAAAGGGAAATCAAAAAGAATATAACAACATCAGTGACATCTCGGAAGATGATGAAGAAGTGGTCAACTTTTTCAGAAGATTGAACAAGGGAACCAATGACAGATATAAATGTAAGCTTCCATTGATTTGTTTTAATTGTGATGGTATTGGTCATTTTGCTAACAAATCTCCTCATAAGAAAAATAAGGAGAATGATGAAGATTACTTAGATAACAAACAAACATATAAAGGTAAAAAAAACACAAATAATTTTTTCAAGAAAAACTTATGCACCAAAGAAGACATCTCCTCATTAGATGAAGATGAAGTCAATAATAGTGAGACAGGGAGAGTTCTATTCATGGTAGTAGAAGACTCTGATAAAGAAGACACCGAAGAAGAATATGAAGAGACATAAGTTGACTACCGAGAAGAAATGTTAACTGCCATAGAAGTCATAAGAAGAGAAAAGAAGAAAAACAAGACGCTACAAGCAGAACTAGACAAGAAGGAAGACACTCAAGAACTAGAGAAAATCATCACGGAATTGAAGGTTCAAATAAAAGAATATAAAAGAACTGAAGAGGCACTCAAAGAACAATTAGAAGAAAGAGACAAGATCATTGGAAATTTGAAAGCATAGTTTGTCACATTGAGAAAGGATCTTCAAAAGAAAAATATGCAGAACAACTTAAAAGTTTTGGATGACATTATCAACAGTCAAAGGCCTTATCATGAAAAGTTTGGACTTGGATACAATCAAACAGAAAAGGGATCAAGCTCCAAAGCAACAAAACAAGAAACATATCGAAAAAGTTATGCAAAAACAATCAAAGGGGATAGGAAGACCTACAAAGAAGATTACAGGGACACTCCTCCATCGAGAAGATTCAGATTTCAGAATCAACGATCGACAAAAACAAATAAGCCTCAGGAAGAAGAATGATTCATAAGAGTAACTCCTTTCAGAAGATCTTCAACTCCCAGATATCAAACTATCTTTTTGGGTTTATGTTATGCATGCAATAATTTTGGACATAAAGCCGTAAATTGGAGAGCTAATAGCAGGAACATAAACAACTTTGAAATTCATACACAAAATGGTTATCCAAGAAGGCCTAGTGAAACATAGAGGAGAAGCTACAACAAGTTTGAATCATTGAGCACTGAAGTGGAATGTTACAAGTGCAATAACTTTGGACACATGGCCAAAGATTGTAGAATGGCATTCCCTCCCGGAGAACCACAACAAAACAACTACAGTTACAGACAAGAGCCTCAGAAGAGAAGATGGATAAGAAATCATAATCGGTATAGCAATGAAGAATGCACACTCGCTCCACAAGCTAAGTAGAAGAAGTGTGGTTGGTATGTTGACAGTGGTTGTTCAAAACATGAAGAACAGGTGAACAAAGATCAAGTCCCAGAGATCGTAAGACTAGAAATAAAATGAGATGAAAAATATTCTACAGAGAAAAGGAAAGATGAGGGATACATAAAGGTTTGGAAAATAACTGAAAGAAAAGAAGGACAGGTAAATAAGGAACAGGTTCAAGAGATTGTACTTTCAGGCACTATAGTGAGAGATGAATCTGCAAACAGAAGGAAAGAAGTCAGAGCTCAGAGAGATGATGAATCTACCAATGAAGATGATGATGAATACACATCAGAGCATGAATTGTTCTGAGCCATCCGACTTAGAGACTCCCATTTTATATGAATAATAGACAAGGGGAGTCTATGTGGTAGCTGATACAGACCAGAGAACCATCCTACAAGCAACTTGCAGAGTTTGAGTAGACAGATTCAGTGCATTCATTTAGCACAAGTACAATATGATAGATTAATCATGTGTAATAGTAATTCATGATAGTACAGTGACATATGAGTCAAAATTATGGACAATTGTGTAGTAGAGTCTTGGATAGTAGGGAGAGAGATGGAGTCCTAAGAACACTTAGCAGGTTTGGAAAGATATATGACAATAGATGAGAGCATGGATTCCAAATTGATAGATATTTCTTAGACACATACAATGCATACAACAATTCACATTCAAAATAGGGTAAGGCTCAGAAACAACAATGACAAAAATCTCTGCGAGCTATGGAAAGGAAGTGCAGACAACAACCTCTACATCAAGGTAACTCAAGGTAGTATTTTATTAATTGAAATTTATGTTGATGATATTGTTTTTGGAAGTATTGATGACAAGTTAAGCTAGAAATTTGCAAAGGATATGCAAAATGAATTTGAAATGTCATTACTCGGAGAACTATCCTTCTTTTTGGGTCTTCAGATAAGTCAAAACAACCAAGGAATTTTTATTTCTCAAACTAAGTATATTAGAGAAATGCTAAAGAGGTTTGGAATGGAAGATTGCAAACTAGTTACCACTCCTATGAAAACTAGTTGCAAGTTGAACAAAGATGATGATTCAAAGTCTACAGACAAGAGGCAATACAGGTCAATGATTGGTAGCTTACTACATGTGACAACATCCAGAACAGATGTAATGCACGCAGTTGGACAGATGGCATGATTTCAAGCAGCACCAAAGAAATCACATGTCGTAGTAGTGAAGATGATTTTTTAGATATCTCAAAGGAACAAAAGAGTTTGGATTATGGTATCCAAAAGGAAAGGATCTATCACTTATTGACTACACATATGCAGATTGGGCAGGTTGCATTGATGACCGATGAAGCACTAGTGAAGCAACGTTCTACTTAGGTGAGTGTTTAGTATCATGGCTAAGAAAGAAACAATCATCGATATCCTTATTTACAACCGAAGCAAAGTATATTGCAGCAACAACATGTTGTACACAGGTTCTATGGATGAAAAAAACTTTGACAGATATATTGGTTGAGTATGATGAGCCCATTCCAATCTATTGTGATAACACAAGCACCATCAGTATCTCAAAGAACCCGATGATGCACTCCAAGACGAAGCACATTCAATCAAGTATCAATTTCTATAGGAACGGGTTGCAGAGAAGAACATCAGAGTTGAATATGTGGGCACAAAAGAACAAGTGGCAGACATCTTTACAAAACTGCTTTCAAGAGAAGCCTTTGAGTATCTTCGTCAGAGACTCCGAGTAATTTCTACTCCAAAATGAATGCTTTCGAATGCTTATCTTATATGTCTTAGATGTACACGAGGAAGCACCATAAAGAGGACAGTTCAGGTTGGAGAACAATTTCACGAAGAGTTCAGTCAGGGGGAGTATCCCCAATGACAGTTCAGTTAGGGGGAGCAACCCCGGATGGAAATATACCTTTGCCATTGATGCCAAAGGGGGAGAGATTTATCAGATGCATAACACAAAGGCATGGTTCCAGGGGGAGCATGAGTGATATGAATTCAGTATTGCATCAGAGTGTTGCTATCAATGCCAAAGGGGGATATTGTTGATTAATTGGGTTGGTTGTCATTGATGTCAACCCTTGAAGAAAGTTCAATAGCGAATTCCGGTAGCACAAAGGTTTGGGTAATGGACCCAAGTTTGTTTGATGGATAATGGTATGAGTTTTGACATATTTGCAGGTAAGATTATTATATATGGATAACACATGTCATGCCATTTCCGATGGTATGTGGAACGTCACATAACTCCTCATGGTCAGAGAGTTATGGCCATGTGAAGTTGGAGAACCCTCGTGAGTCATCTAGAAGCCCCAAAAGGTCAAAGTAGTCAAAGTGGTTGTAAATAATAAATTATTTAAATAATAAAGTGAAGTGATGAGTGTACTATAAGTGTACTATTTAAATAATAAAGTTAATGGAGAACTTACTAATTATGAAAAGTGGTTAAGTTAAGTGGACAAGTGGTTAGAAGTGGGTTAACCTTAAAATAAGGAAAATGGGTTAAGATGATTAAAAGGTAACCCCTTGAGGAAGCTAAATAAAAGTATAAATAAGAGGCAAGGGTCTCTCATTCAAATCA
>ML782709.1:14460-27315 GCA_009831015.1 Picea engelmannii
TAAACCAATTCCTCAAGTAGGGAAATTTTCCAAGGAGAAAACTCTCTAGTTCATGCAATGAATGTGAAGTGGATGGGGGTTATACTTCTAGGTATGGGGTTTCATAACATACAAGGGCTTGTATTGTCTCATTTATGGGTGCCTTTGTAGAAGGTGTGTTGCCCTACATGCACAATGCAACATTTTTCCAAGCCCATTCATTTACCATTAATGAATTAAAGTCCAAAAAAAATGAGTACTATAAGACATGGAAAGAAAAGAGTATTTCAATGTCACTTGAAGCTATAGGTACATAGAGTTCCATATGCATGGAAAGAAAGGGACATTGCATGCGTGTATACACCTCAACAAGTAGGACATCTATATAATGTGAGTTTGATTTTGCATATCTTCCAATTCTTTATGAGAAACATTTCATCATTCGCAAGACCTATTGGGCAAGCATCTAGAAGGTTATGATTTGGCTTTTATCTTTTTCCAGCTACATTTCCCTCTAGGCCTTTAGCCCCTTCTTCCCATGAAACAAGGTACATACCCTTCTTGGGTCAATAAGCCTGCCTGAAGACCTAAAATACTGGGAAATGGAGGGGGGAGAAGTGATGGAAGGTGGGAATGGTATGATGCCCTTCAAGCAGACCCATCGGTAGAAACCATTTCCCTAAGGGTGGCCACTTACTAGGAAACCATGACACTCACCAAGGTGAAATAGGGAAAAAAGCATAATTTCCAAGCAAATGTTTTCAAAATCAAGAAAGGACTTTTTGCAACACATTCAAATGATTGAATTATTAGAATGACACTTACCACAATATCAAACTTCTTACCTCATGGAGAAAAACCCATTGTCCTCTATGATCTAGGCCAAGTGTGGTGGACACTCACATCATCGTTGAATGGCGATGTATGGTGAATGAAGGGCCCTACATGTCTGGATGCCTCTTGGTACTCCATGTCTACAACCTGAGGGCCTCGAGACATCATCTCCTTAGTTACCCCTAGAAATGGGGGATAACAATTCTTATCTACAAAAACATCATCAAAGAGGAATGCCTTAAGAAACTTGAAATAAAGAAGGACTCCCATACATTCAATGTGATAGGCCAACTAGCAGAACTTATGATAGGAAGAGTATTTGTCCCTAAGTACTTAGATCGATGCATCCTTGTAGTAGATGTCTACATCAACAAAAGTCTCATCCAACATAACTTCATATACCTAGGGGCAGCCATCAATGTCATGACAAGGGAAATTATCCTTAGAATATGCCTTCAAGTATTGCTAAGGCATACACCTATTGTACTCCAATTAGCGGATAGATAAACTATGAACCCTAAGGGAGTATTACAAAATGTAATGGTGTTTATTGATTCCTAGGAGTATCCAAATAATTTCATATTTATTCAAACCAATTCTAATTTGAATGGATACCCTCTCATCTTAGTAAGACCTTGGATTGCTATAGGAGATGGATATATTAGCTACAGGGTAGGAGATATGACCATTACCAATGGTAAATCTCAAAAATAGTTTGTCCTCTACCCCCTTTCCAAGCCACAAATTGAAGAACAATTCTTATGTGGGTAGGATAAGAACAATAAGAAGGGGTACTTTAGATGTCTATTTACCCTCTCCTAACCATTGAGACAGCCTTAGCCATGAAAAAATCATATGAGGACACTTTCATCTCCAATTTATACAAAATATGTACCCTATTGCTATAAAAATTGATGGTTTTGAAGAACAAGAATGGCCAAAACAATCTAAAAGTTATATTGATCTGAAAGAGGGTTTGTGAGAATTTCTCATTGTCAATATTTACAAAAACAACAATCAAAATAGTGGAAATTTGTCCTTCAAAAACTTTGGAAATCAACGCTAGTTTGATTGATGAACAAGAGAAAAAACTGCTAGCTATCCTTAGGAATCACATTGCAACATTTTCATGGGATTATAAGCACATGAAAGGAATTCATCCTAACATTTTCACTTGTCACGTTTACATCAAGGATGAATTTGTGCCCATTAGGAAACCTCAAAGAAGGATGAACCCTACTCTAAAGGACATTGACAAAAGAGAACTACAAAATATCTTATATTGAAGATTCATTTATCCCATTTCTAATAGTCAGTGGGTCGCACCGTTGTTTATTGTGCCTAAAAGTAATGGAAAATAGAGAGTGTGTACTAAAGAGAACTTAACAAAACCACTAGGAAATACCATGTCCCCTTTCCTTTCATTAACCAAGTACTAGATGTCCTAGTAGGAAAAAAGTGTTTTTCATTCTTAGATGGATTTAGTGGGTACAATGAGATTCATATCATCCCTAAGGATTAGGATAGAACCACTTTTACTTGTCCTTGGGGCACATTTTCTTAAAAGGTCCTTCCCTTTGGATTTTGTAATGCTCCTGCAACTTTCTGAAGAGTTTTATTGAGCATATTTTTAGACCTCATCCATGAAACTGTAGAAATATACATGGATGAATTCACGCATTATGGAAACTCCTTCCAGGAGGCCTTGACCAACATTGAAAAAGTACTAAATAGGTGTGAAGAAATGAACCTCTCACTCAACCATGTAAAATGAAACATCCTTATGAGTGAGGGGGTTGCCTTGGGTCACCATATCTCCTCTAAGAGGATTGAAGTGGACCAAAGAAAAGTGAAGATCATCAAACACTTGCCTGCACCTCAAACTAAAAAAGATGTAAGGAGTTCCTTGGCCATGTAAGATATTATAGGAGGTTCATAAAAGACTTCAATAAACTATAATCCCCCTTGTTCACTTTGTTTTCCAAGGACAGTGAATTTTCTTGGACAATAGAATGCCAAAAATACTTTGATATTATTAAGGAAAAACTCATAACAACCCCTGCATTTCAAGGTCCTAAGTAGGACATCCATTTCCACATTCATACCAATGCATATGACAAGGAATTAGGGGCAGTTGTAGGCCAACAAGAAGACAAAATTATTGTTGCAATTTATTTTATAGACAAGAAATTATCTAGTGTAGAGTTATATTATATTGTCATAGAGAAAGAGTTATGTTGACTCAAAAACTTGCCACTAGTTATATAGCCTATAAATGGTTGCAAGGCATACTAAAAATTATTATGATAAATATAATTAGTAGGTGGAACCCCCCAGAGAAGAAAAGAAGTGAATAATTTATTTTCAATTATTCCTAAGATGACAGCAAATGCTTAAAAAGAAATCCAAAGGATAATCTACAGTTATGATATGCATGATGATATCTTCCTTTCTCCAGCTTGATTTTGATGTTTGTTTTAACTTGGTTGCATATGAAAGATTGAGGCTATAACATTTTAGAGGAGTTCCTTGCACTCCATACACTTATGCTCATACAATGTCATTACATTATGATTATGTCATTGAGACATTTATGTGTTGTAACCATAAGGAAGGAATGGAAAAGGTTTGCTATATTCTCCTAAGTTTCGTATCATTCCATGACAACAATTACAATTAGAAGGTATATATTGCAAGTAGCAATGGATACATGGAAACAAATACATATTATATGCCATATCATAAATGGTTATGTCGAGCTTCTTGTCACAAAGTTGTATTATGTTGTGTTTTATAAAGCTCAAATATCAAATTTGTATAGCATATATATATAAAAGCTCATATATATATATATATATATATATATATATATATATATGAGCTTTTGGTCAATGGTATGAATTGTTGTTTGGGCTTCCATTCAAGCTTTGGTTTAAGTTATACATCGGGTGCACCAACCAACATATATCAATGTATTGCATTTTGTTTATGTCATGAATGTGGTTTAATAATTCAAACCCTATTTGTTGAAAGGGGTTGTCATCCGATGGTTATAATGGTATGATAGTTTGTGATGAGATTTACATGGGTATGGCACATGGCCCTCCTGCATACTTGGCAATTGTTCTTGTTTTTGGTTGGATGTCTTGGCACTCAATTGAAAAGTGGAAGTATGACATGGCAACGTTTATGATTGCATAAGATTTGGGTTAACATGAGGTTGTTGATGCATTCAATGCGCAAGGATGTGGGCATTAACCCACCATCCTGTGTATTCTACCCTCATTTTTGAAGTTTCCATTGTGGTTGGGAGAAGTTATAGTCTGAACCTGGTAAGAAAACTCAGTCATGATGGTTCGATAATTGTCTGCGCCCATTTTTTGCAAGTATTTAAGCACATGGTTACAGGTATGCAAACACCAACTCATTTATCCATCAAATATTTGATTTCTTTGCAATTATAATTTGTGGTGACTCTGTTTGGACTAGTTTTGAGTATGTTTTCTCCCCTCGTTCTCTCATTTTGTTGAAGAATTTTCGAAATAGAGCTTTGTAACATTCATTTACTCAATTTCCATCATTTTCATTTTTCAGTTTGGCTTATTATTAAAATAACCCAGTTGAATTCTTGAAGAAAATCCACACGGGTTTGAATTTTCTTGTTGCTATTTGGGTTTTCCACAAATGTCCTCGTTGAATTTTTAATCTTTAGTAGATGTTTGTTCACTGGAAGTGAGTAAGGAAAGGAATTCCCATGGGTTCGTTATATATATCTCAGAGGGTGACCACCCATAAAGCTCGAGGCTTTACTAGTCAATGGTTTATTAATATGCCTTATAAATTTTTCTATCAGTCTCTCAACTCAGAGTTTGAAGCTGCATGCATTTATTTTTTTTCAAACTAGAAGACGGTTTTTGAAACCTCGACCTATTAGTCCCAAAACAAAAGTCTTTCCACCAAAGTTTTGAATGATAAAGGCATAGTTGAAGAAGGATATTCTTTGATTTTGTGTTATGAAGATGAGATTATTCAGGATGTTGTTATTTGATTTATGTCTATTGTTAGTCATGTCGACTCTGAATGTGAAGTTACATGTGTTCTTATGGGATCTTATTTTTTCAGAACTGGTGTTGGGTTCAAAATCCCAACTTAATATCCTTGTTACAAATTTATTCTCGCTCAAGTTTTGAACCCTCGATGATTGATTTGATGACATACAATTTTGATGATGGGGTTGATTTTTGTTTACTGGGTTTGAAAATATGATATCCTCATGCATGATTTAAGAATCTGTGTTTAAAAATATTTGGATATATATATATATTATGGTTTCCTTTCATACTCAACAGGTTTTTAAGAGTAACATATAGCTTCAAATTTGAACTATATTGGAGACTCTGTGTATTTGTTGAATGGATTTGATGCCTTTACTTTTAAAAAGAGATTGATGCTGGTATGAAACACTATATGGTTTCGAATCCATGCTTGGTGATGATTTTGTGTGTAACATCCCCACTATAATCCCTAGTTTAATTAATGCATAATGTAGATATGAATATGGCTATGGACAGGCGATGTAATATGCAAAATGTATTTTATGTTTTTAAATAAAAATAATGTGATACCAACCACTAGGAATATGGACAAAGATGGGGGATGATTAATCTAAAAGAGAGAGGGGATGCCTGGGAGTTTCTAGAAGGTCCCAAGGGGGAAATGGTTTATGGGTATTAATCCAAACCCATATTTATAAATATCATTATCATTTGGGGAAAAAAATCTATTTTTTGTTTCGGTGTATGAGAGCCCAATCATTGAATACCTGTCAAGGGGTGGGTGTATAAGTCACTTCCATAGTTATTGGAAGCATGGGGTTGTAGTACAATGAACATTGGGCAGAGTAAGAATTCAATTGTCTTGGGAAAATAGAGGAAATCTGTATGGAGAGTATAGGAAATTTTTCGCATTGAGTCTGGGCATGAACAATAAGGACATCGCAAGGAAAAAGAGCACCAGAGCTAGAGCAAGGAGGCTGGGTGAAATTTTGGAGCATGTTGGATAGTTTTTGGAGTGTTTTGGAATTGGAAAATGAAGAACCAGGTTGTTAGGACTGAAGAGTGATCTCATGTGTGAGTTTCACTACAACAAAAAATGTTTTTTATTGTTTTCATGGTAGTTTTTCCTGGAATTGAGTTCCCTTGAGTTCCCAAAAGAGAGATTATTGGTTCCCTATGCCAAAGAGACCATGAAAAACGAATGGGATGCCTGATGGACTGAGAGCGGTGAAAGGGTACATTCCTTGGGTTGGGTAGGTCAAGAGGAAGAGAGCTAGAGAAATTTCAAGATAGTTGTAGGAGAATACCAGTGGGTTGTGGGATTTAGAGTTGTGAGTGGGTTGTCATAGGCATGCTTCTTTTGTGGATTCCTAGCCCCAACTCGGGGGTGACTTGTTGTTGAGATTTGGAACAACAAGTATATGGTTGAGTGGAACATATAAGTGTTTATCTATTATCTAAGTTTTCTTATGAGTCTTATGACTGTGCATTTTACCTTGTGAATGAGAATTGTTTTATCTATTGTTATAGATGATTTATTAACTGCATACATGTTCCTTTAGAATTTTGTAGATGCATTCAATTATGGGCATCAAAATCTAGTTAAATATGTGCATCCTTTGTGGTTGGTAAGCTACAGGGATTAATTAACAAAAGGAATTTTTGAATTTATGTGTTATTTCACAAGTAATGTTCCTCGATTAAACTGGGGGACATTATAGAATGGTATTAGAGCTTTGGATTCAAGAAATAAGCTTGCATGGGCTAGACGTAGCACAAAGAAGATGGAATTTATAGAGTTGAAGCTCAGGGGACGTTTGCAAATTTTTTTGTCAAATTACTCTAGTGAAATTGAGAAAAAATCATTTAGGAGGAATTTGAGAAATTGAGCTTGGGGGGTTAAAATGCCCAATTTTAACCTTTGAATGGGTGTTTTTTGTCTTGTAATTGGTCGAATTTGAGATATTCGGGGTACCCATGGAGAAATGGGGCGAAATTGGGTAAAAGCCCCAATTTCTAAAGTAGAATTTGTTGAGAAATTTACATAGAATCGTCGAAGTTCAGGTGCAATAGTTGAATTGACATGCACAGGGATGAAATTAGCCATAGAAACATTAATTTCAGAGCTTCCATGGCAGCCTATGTGAAAATTGAAAACTAGGAAATTCTGGAAGAAAAAAAATAAAAATATAAGGAAAATTTGGGTACTTTTTCGTACATGATGTCAGTAGTGACATAGGGGGCACATGGAGGTGACGTGGTGATGATGTGGTAGTGGTTACGTGGAATTATATGATGGTAGGTCCATGGTGGCGGTTGGTGGGTGGTAGGTCTCATGGTGAGATGATGAGCCACGATGGCGAGGTGGAAGACCAGCATGCGAGGGTGATATACCGTGGTATCGACAAAAACCGATGGTGGTATCGCATGTCAGGGAGCGCGGTTTTGAAATATCCCTTGGAAATGTGAAACCAATTAAATTTTTCCATGTATCATGGTGAAAAACCACCATCACATCGTCAAGGGTTGTTAACCCTCGAACACTTTGGCGATGTTTAAACGTTGTGGGTCGTTGATCTTTCGATCATCCCCACTGTTGGATCTGAGAGCATGTGATTTGTCGTAGCTAACAAAAGGTGCTAGGTTCCAGGTCCACGGTGGCAGGGTGACAGACTACAATGACAGGGTTGACAGTGCATGGTGGTGGGCCCAGGGATGACGTGGGTGTTGCTTAGGCAAGGTGGTATTGAGAAATACCATAAACGGTATCGTACAGAGACAAGGTGGTTTTATAGGGGAATTTAGTGATGCAAAGCCATCGAGAGGATGCCACATAGCACAAGAGAAAATTGCTCTAATGTTTTTTAGGTTTGTTAACCCTTGTGCAAGTTGACGGTGCAAAATTGTCGAGGGACGTTGATCATCCCTTGTTCTCATCTATTGGATCTAGGGGTATGCAACTTGTGCACGCTCGAGGAAAAGGGTAAAGGATGGGACCTGCCCATACCTACATCTAATGAGAAGGTTCCACGTGGAAGTATGACAATATAGGTGGGACTCATGTCCCATCAATGGTCAAAGAAGGTGCCAGGGGGACATCTGTGTATAGTGGGGCCCAAAATATAGTTTAATTTATGAAATAAAGGTAAAGAAGGTGAGGAAGGATGATGGGGTAGGGTCAAGGTGTCCAAGAGGGTGACATGGAATCACTTCAATATTCCACGTGGACTCATAATACCACATCATCATCCACAACAGTAAGGATGCCACATAGGCAAAATTGTTCTATAGTGTAAAAAAAGAACGAAGTCTGAAGCCATTTTTTTTTAATTTTGGTCATAAGTAAAGTTGATTAAATCCAATTGAGATGAATATTTTGGGTTTTTTCCGAAGTGAGAATATCCACAAAAGTTCCAGAGAGGGACATTGTCCATTTCTACTTGGATTTTTTAGAAATTACAAAATAGTTATTTTTAAAGATCTGGGTCTATAGCATTGGCAGAGGCCCAAATTGAGTTGAAATTCTTGGAGAGTGTCTAAAAAGTAGGCATGAAAATAAATCAAGAGGGAATTGAATAAATCATAAGGGGTTTGCAATGGGGATGTTGAAATATGCCAAAATCCACTATTTTGGGCCACTTTTGGGGGATTTTTTGGATTTTTAGAGGGGTAAAAGAGTCTCAGGATGGAAAAATTGGAAAACTTTATTTACTCGAAATTTTGTATACTCATCAAGCCAAACAAATTCGGTTTAGAATTTTTTTCCAAAAGTGCTTAGTTTGGGAGATAGCCAATTTGGCTTAAAATTCCAAGTCTGGAAAAAGGAGTGAAAAAGGACAAAGTTGTCATTTCCAGATTACAGCAGTTTTTTGTTGGAATATCAGATTGACAATATGAGTGTTTCTATGAATTCCTTGTCATCACTATTAACTATGTCTCATATAAAATTTTATTTAGTTCTTGACATATTTACTTCTACAAGTGGTAGAAGTTGGTGTCTAGGATTAATTGCACCATGATGAGAAGTGTATAAAAGGGGGTAAATTAGCAATATCCAGATGGCTATAAATTTTTGCTCAGAGATCATAATTGAGAAAGAAAGAGGTAATTGGAAATATCTTGGATGGGAAAATGCATTTATCACCCTATAAAATTGATCTAGGTAGTGAGTTGTATATTCAACTAAGAAGAAGATGACTAGTGGCATTAAAGGGAAGACAAATTTATGCATTCTTTTCCAAAACTGTGTATATATTTTGTCTAATAGAAAATTGTTTGCATGCACATTTATTGCAGAATTTAGAGGTACATGAAGGCATTTTGATTATTATATGATAACTACAACCATGGAAGATGCCCAGGGGTCCTACAGTCATGGTGAGGAATTCATAGGGCTACATGTCAGTATGGGAAATGCTAAGACATAGTATAATGGAAGAAGAGGCAGGTAGGAGCCTGTGACTATGAGAAGCTTGTAGAGAGAAGTGAAGAGCTATAGGGATGATAATGAGAAGATTATGAGAGCTCAAGAAGAGATACAACATGGATTGAACATGTTGCAGAGGAAAGCTAATAAAGACTCTGGACCTAGGCCAACAACTAGTGCTAGACAAGTGACATCATCCAAATCTTTTGATTACATGCTTCTAACTCTTTGATAAAGCCCTTTCTTTCCTTTTAAAACTAGTCCTTCTAACTTCTTGAGTATCTCATTCTTTTTTATTCTTGGAGAAATCGCTTTAATTAATGCCTCCATTAAGTCTCATTAATTAATTTTCATCATTGATAATTGTATCTTGAAGTGGGAATTTTTCATCTTTTAATAAAAGTTTTTAAAAACCTTTTATTTGAAAATGTTAATTAACTACCCCTTTGAAGATGTGACTGTGCTTTAATTTTATGGATGTGATATTCAACTTTTTAGCCATGGAAACCAATTTAGATGTTAAATGAACATCATCTTATCTTTCCAACAAGTCCTCCTAGGCACAATTTCGATTTCTATATCTCAAGATATGAGCTCATGAAGTTGAGGTGTCAAGCAAACTTATCAGCAAGGCATAAAAATATTGTTAATTATTCTTTCAATTTCTGAGAAAATTCTGGCCAATTTAAGCTCTTGATACCTATTCCATCATCTTTCTCATCGAAATACCTTTCCAACAAGGTATATTTTGTGCAATTATGACTCCCAGATCTCGAGATATGGCTTTCAGAACAACAAGACTCAGCATTTGTTGATTGATTTGATGGGGCAATTTGGGCCCTTGGTTCAAGTTTTTCCCTCCTTCACAATAATTTCAACTTTTTCTTCATAATTCTTATCCCACATGTATGGGGATGTTGGAGTATTTATGATATATAATGAAAAGTGTAATATATACTTAGCAAGAAACAAAAGAAAACTATGGATATTTATAGGTTGACCCCTTAGAAATAATTAAAATTTTGAATGCTTAATCATCCTCCACTTGTGCCCAGTCAGCGCCCTGTAGCATCCTTGTAATTGTCCAATCATCATGAGTCAGCATTCCACATGTTGTTCAATGATAAGTCAACACAACTGCCACATGTCACATTCTCATTCATCACCATATGCCATGTTTAACCAATGCTTAGTTCCCACATGTCTGTCATATGTCACCTCCACCCATGCCTAGTCAGTGCCTAATGGCATCCTCGTAATCACCCAGTTAGCATGAGTCAGCGGTCCACATGTCATTCAGTGAAAAGTCAACACAATTTCCAAATGTCACATTCTCATTCATCACCATATGTCATGTTTAATCAATGCTTAACTTCCACATGTCTACCATATGTCACCGTATGTGGGTTGCCATGTATCATGGAATGAGTAGTTGGAAAATGGATCGATTTGATTGGTTGTTGGTTCTTGGACTTAATTTAAAATATAAATAAAATATGGAGAGGGGAAGGAACAAGAAGGGGGGTAAGTGAGGATAGTATAGGGAGAGGGGGGAAATGAGGGTGGTAGAGTGAGGGGGTGGGAGAAATGTGGGTAGTGGAGTAGGGAGAGTGAGGTAAAATGACGTGAGGGGGTAAGGTGAGGGGGTAGGAAGAAATGAGTATGACAGAGGAGGAGAAGCAAAGTAGGGAGAGTGAGGTAAGGTGACTTGAGGGGGTAAGGTGAGGTTAAAGTGAGGGGTTAGGAAGTAATGAGTATGGCAGAGGCGGAGAAGTGGAGTAAGGGAAATAGGGTGAGGGAGGTGAGGTAAAGTCCATTTGTGGACGTAAAAAATAAGTTAAGTATGGAGTAAAGGGGAGGAATAAGGAGAGGGGAGGGAGGTGTATTTCAAAATATTTTATGTGGTTTATTCCATGGAATTTACGTGGTTTATTCCACAAGATTTTACATGGTGACGACCAATCCAGACTGGTTCCCTTCACTTGATCTTAAACAATTATGTAATATTCATTTAATTAATAGAATTCAAAATATATTGAAATTTGAAATTACCTTATACAAGATTTTAGCACTGAAAATATTATTTACCCATTGTCTTCTTTACTACCTTTTTATCCAAAATAGATTCAATTTTATTATGCTGGGCTATAGGTAGTTGTTTCTCCCAATCAATGGTCTAAATGTTATCATTGTCGAGTGCATCTGTGAAATTTTTTGTTGGTTCCTTGAAAAGGTACAAATCTAATATATTAAAAATTGGAGAAATTCCAAGGTTACTTGGAAGTTCTATTTCATAAGCATTTGAGGAAAAAATTCTCAACACTTTACATGGTCCAATCTTTTTAAGTTGTAATTTTTTATATTCCCCTCTAGGAAACCTTTCTCTTTTGAGATGTGTCATGACCAAGTCTCCAAATTCAAAATCCAGTTGTCTTCTCTTCAAACCTGCCTTTTGTTTGTACTTGTTGTTGTTGTCTTGTAGTTGTTGCTTGACCCTTTCCTGCAATTCCTGCATACTTACTGCAAAATATTCACCATCAACACTTCTAATTTCTTGTTTTTCTAGATTCCTTAACTCATAAATTCCTCTAGGATGCATTCCATACAAAATCTGAAATGGACTTAATGTTGTGCTTCTATTAGGTGAATCATTATATGAAAACTCTGCTTGTGCAAGTACTTGATCCCACTGTTTGGGATGCTCACTTACCAAACATATCAAAATATTTTCTAAGATTCTATTTATCACCTATGTTTGTCCATCAGTTTGTGGGTGGTATGATGAACTAAAGTTGAGATTGGTCCCTAACTTTTCCATAAATTTCTCCAAAAATGACCCACAATTTTTGTGTCTTTATCAGAAACAATACTCTTTGGCAATTCATGAAACCTAACAACTTTTTTAAAGAACAAATTTGCAATGTGTGTTGCATCATTGGTCTTCTTACAAGCTATGAAGTGTTCCATTTTTTAAAATCTATCAAAAACCACATAAATTGAATCATTACCTTGCTAAGTTCTTGTCAATCTTAACACAAAGTCCATACTTACAGAGTCCCATGGTCGGTCTGGGATTGGAAATGAATGATACAATCTAGTATTTTGTCTCCTTCCTTTTGCATCCTGACAAACCCTGCATCTTTCAACAAACTTCTTGATATCAGTGTGCATGCCAGACCATAAATAAAATGTACTTTGCTGAGAAAATGCCTTATGTTGTCCAAAATGCCATGTTAATCCACCATTGTGCTTTTCCTTCCATATGTTTTCCATCATTGAACATATTGGAATGCATAGTTTTCTTCCTTTAAACAATAAACCTTCTTGAATCTTGTGATCTAACCATGGAGTTTTGTCTCTACTTACTGGATTTTCACATGATGCATAAGCATCTTTAAAATTTACATCATCTTTATACATCTCTTTCAACTTATCAAATTCTACAACATTTACTTGAAACTCTTGTAAAATCAAATTGAATCTACTCAATGCATATGCTACCTTATTTGATTTCCCACTTATATTCTTAATAACAAAAGTGAAATTCTGCAAACAACTCAA
>ML782709.1:60882-96336 GCA_009831015.1 Picea engelmannii
ACCACAACGTTTAGCCTCGGGTTTTGTTTTGCATGCTTAAATAATGGAAATTCTCGTACTTTGTTTTGCAAAATGTACAGACCCGATCACGTCAACCACAATATTTAGTCTTGGGTTTTGTTTTGCATGCTTAAATAATGGATAATCTCTCATACATTAATAATTATATGTAATATCAATAGGCTATCTTGTCACTAATGCCAACCTACCCATTATTTATTACAATATGTTGAGGATAGCAAAGAATTTATGCAAAAGAGGGAAATATCATTAATATTTCTCTTAATATATATGCGGAAGAGGGAAATGTTGAGGATAGCAAAGAATTTATGCGGAAGAGGGAAATGTTACAATATATTGTAGCTATTACCCTTTTTGTTATAAACATGAGTTTCCTCCCTACTTATATATACCATAACTTATCATTTATCAATATAACAATCAACTTCAATATTTTATTCATGGAGATTTCTTCCTTCATTTAATTGAATTAGTAAGTGCTAGCCAACCATTAGGTGTGCGAGTATCCCAACCATTATTGTCACTGTTATATTATTTTCAATTTATGCAAGTGTGATCCCTTTTGGGTACTAGGGATGTAACAAGTGGTATCGAAGCTTCAATCAAGATTTGTTGGTGTTTTTTTGTTAGGTCTTAAAAATGAAAGAGAGAAGAAAATGACAATCGATTACTATCATTTCATCGATCAGGGTTGAGTTTCAAGAGCAATTCCATATCTTTATCAATGAAAAGAGAGAGAGATTATAGCTACAATTGAGGGGAAAAGGGTATGTGGATTCCATAAACCTAGAATATTATGGAATCCACATACCCTTTTCCATGGAATATACTAACTAGATCCAAAAACCAAAGACATGAAATATGGTACTACACATATACTATATTATCAAGGAAAAAACTAGCTACATGAAATTTGGACACTTGAACAAAAATTTACAAGTTAAATGAATACATCAATGAAAAATAACATACTAACCTTGCAAGTTCAAAATCCGAGCTATGTAGATCGAGAATTGGATTTGTTCAACCGGTGGGCGACGGAAAAAATAAACAGCTCAAACAAAAGCCAAGAACAATGTCACAACTATAGCAATTTTGTCGCAAAGTCTCTTAAAGTCACATATATATAGATCAAATAGTCAACTAGCTGTTAACACTGACCAATGAGATAGGCAAACTTTTCGTCTCTATTGCCACAAAATTTCGTTGCTATTGCGATGAAAATCCTGACTAGGTTAAAATAAGATTTTCGTGGATATTGTGATGAACTTTCATGGCAATATCGATGAAAATCCCGCCCTGTTTAAAAAAAAGATGAAACTAGTGGAAGCATGGAAAAAATTCGTGGAATAATCCACCCATATGTAGTAGTGTATGACACCCCTCCCATATCTAAATTTGGCAAATTGTATAAGGTCTTTGAGAATATGTTTATTTTGAATAGGGGGGATTTGACGCACATGTTCGGGTGGTTATTTTATTATATATGGATTAATTTTCATGATATTATGACTTGTGGACCCTTGGAGGGCATACTTGCTTGTCTTTGTAGGTCCTTGACAGGTGAAAACTTGATCGTGGAGGCACAAGGTCACTTGGACCTTCACTTGGGGCATGAAGCCCACAATATGGATGATTGCACCCCCTATCCTATGATAACTTGGATGAGGGACGTTGCCTTTGGAGGCACTTGAGTGTCCCTTGGAGGTGACTGACTAGCCTTCCCAACCCCAACGTTTTCCTTTGGAGGCCTCATCTCTCTCTTATGGGGCATGATGTCACACTTGGATTTTGGTGGTGTTGGTGTCTTGATAATGACTTGGCATTTTTGAAGGAGGAAGGCCCTTGCACCATGAAGATTAGGCCTCGGGAGGCCCAACGACTTCTTCAACTAGCTCAACGTCTTGCCACTTATGCCAAAATGTAACCCTTAAGAGGGCATGCCATCATCTTTTAGGGCTTACTTATTTTGTAAATTCAAATTGTAATTTATAAAGGGGAAAATTAGGAGGCCTACCTCCCTAATTTGTGATTTACCCTAAAGTATGTGGACAAAATTGGTTTACAAGGTCTTGTATAAATAAGACTTTGTCAATTTCATTTTACAACAACACACTTGAGAATTACATAATTTTTGGGCTGAATTTTTCTCCCTACTTGGGAAATTTGCACTCTCTCTATCTCTTATGCTATTTTGGATTCTAGTTGCTTGTCTCTTGTGGAAGAAGTGGTGCACTATCTCTCTTGGATGCTTTCCCTTGCTTTGTGGTGGAAAATTCTTGGTAAAGAGGGTTTAATCTTGCTATCTCTTGGAATTGGTAAGGAATTTCTGCAAATTGTTAGTGTTTCTTATTGTTTCATGGTTATTCTTGTTTAAACCCTTGGAGGAGTATAAATGAATACACCCTCCACTAAGGTCCATTAGTTTTCTTGGAGAAGATATTTAACAAGGTTGCTAGGAAGAGTAAAAGGGCTTACACCCTCTTAAATTGACCTTGCTAGTTTTGTTTTCCCTAGGGAGTAAAAAGGCTTACACCCCTTGGGAGGTAACACAACTAGCTCTTACAACAAGAGACCCCATAACCCAATAAATAAATTAACTAGTCTAATTTGCTTTGGAGAAATAAAATCATCGCATTGGAATACGTGGAAAATAAATATTTTGCAATTGTTCAAGTTGGAATCAATCTTTCATGTTTAAGGCTTCATTGTGACCTAAAGGCATCTAGCTTGGCCTTGTGATTCTCTTGCTATTATAAAATAAAATCTACAACCATTAGGGCTGCAGCCAAACACTCTTTAATTATCTATTGTCACTTTTTCTACGCCTGAAAATTGTAAGTAAATAGTGCTAATTATTCTTCTTGTCAAGGGAATTCATTTAAGTATTTTGCTTGTGAATTTTAGTGGCTAGAATTTGTTGTTGTAGCAAAAGGTTTCTACAGCCAAAAGTCCTCCCTAATACATTGTTTATAACATAATTTTGCACCCCGATTTTTCCATCAAAACTTGTGTTTAATTATTGGGATATTATGGAACAACTTGGTTTGAAGACAACCTACCCATATGGAAATGAGTGCGACATTTACTCAAAGAAGGTGAAAGTGTATGGTCTTATATAATATGTGGAAGTATATCTACATGATTTTCAGATTCTTATAGGTGATTGATGTTCCATATGCTTATAGAAGATGTGGTCTTATAGGTGATTGTTGTTCCATATGCTTGGGGTATGCTTTTATCCAGAAGTTGGGTTTCTGCCTTGGGAGGTTTTCTCAACATGGATCTCACTCATGCACACATTCCCATGGGATATGGCACCTTCAAGATTTTATATAGCCTATAGGTGGACAAGAAACACATCATGGATATAAACCACCCTAATTATCACAATGATTGTGAGTTTGTTGTGCTTCCACATATGGCCCATGGGAATTTCCTTTTCTACAAGAAGATTGCATAGATGCACTACTCTCAAGGATGGATTAGTACAAGGAAAAGATTGCAAAATTTCAAGGAAAGGATCCAAGATCCATCACAATACTCAACGAAGATAAAGAGCGAGAATATGCTATCAAAGATATGGTCAAGGTAGAACCATCTTTACAACCTTACATTGAAAACATACCTTACATTAACTTCAGTGAAGGAATAATTCCACTCATGAGGGACAAGAAGAGGGGTGAACCCAAGTATGATCAGAGGAAATATGTATTATGGCTTGGCCCTTGTATCATCAAGAAGAAGTCAGAAAAGGGAAAATACTACTTGTTTTCCATGGATGGGAGAAAGATTCCATTACTAGTTGATGGGTCTCTTCTCCGACCCTATGTTCAAGGAACCTAACTTCTTCAGGGCCCAGGGCCCAGGTAAGTAGGTAGGTCATTTGATTTCCCTTACATTTGCATTTGATTGTTCATGATAGTTAGGTTGCATTCACTTATGTTTGCATGTCATATGTAATTTTTTATTTTTCTCTACTTGAATTGTTGCATAGTTGTTTTGCATCATTTGATTTTATCATATTATATGTTAGTTAGAATTTTTTGAAAAAATGAAAAATTTTCTTTTAAAAGATTAGTTGAAATTTTGGATTTTTGATCATATGGACAAAGGGTGAGTGAGACACCTTGGATTTCACAGTTTGTTTTTTTAGTGTGTGTAGTCATAGGTCTTACCAGGGGATGTTGAGGTTCTCATGCACTCTACGATGAGTACATGTCCCCAAGTAGGAGGCAGATGTTATCCCCCATTTCTATAGATAACTAAGGAGATTATGTCTTGAGGCCCTTAGGTTGTAGACATGGATTACCGAGAGGCAACCCAACACGCAGAGCCCTTCATTCACCATACATCACCATTAAACGATGGAAACAACATCCACCACACTTGGCCTAGATCATGAAGGACAACAAGTCTTTCTCTATGAGGTAACAAGTCCAATATTGTGGTAAGTGTCATTATAATAATTCAAGCATTTGAATGTGTTGCAAAAAGTCCTTTCTTGATTTTGAAAACATTTTCTTAGAAATTATGTTTTTTTCCCTATTTCACCTTGGTGAGTTTCATGGTTTCCTAGTAAGTGTCCTCCCTCACGGAAAGGGTTTCTACTAGGGGGTCTATGTTGTGGGGTATTCTACCCTACGGACTAATAAGCTAGGGATCTAAGCTTATACGCAGATCATGACCCTTAATATTTAACTTTTAACCTTCTACCCAAAATCTCAATCCCTTTTCTCAGGCAAACACGGGAAGAATAAACCAACCTTTTTCCGACGGTTGAAGTAGATCCTCCGTTGAGTTGTTGTCTCCTTGCTCAAAGCTTCCTGCAATCTAGACAATACTATGCATGCATGCTACTGATCTACTAGGGGGTTAGAGATAAAACATGAATCAAATAACATAGATGAGACTCATGTATTCGGGACGGGAAAAGTATCTTTTTCATTAACTTCAATATGAACCAACTTACAATGATTTCTGAGGCCGATCATCGTTCCATGATTCTGATCCTGGGCTCTTCCTCTTCTTTTTGTCCTCCAACTGCTGCTTCTTGAGTTTCTCCTAAATCTTGAGGCAAGGCTAAAGGGTTGGGACAAAACTGGCTTGGCAATTTGGCAGAGTTTCTTTGCTATGATTTTTTCCTCTTTGAATAGTACCCCTACCCCTCCTTTTATAGGCTATAAGGAGCTAGGGTTTTCGACGAACTCTCGGCCATGCATGGCTTGGAGTTCCAGTTAACTGACAAAAAGCCTCATGTCCCAGCGGAAACTTTCCTGATTTTTTGCTTTGTTAGGTACCCGCGGGCTGTAGTGGGTTAGCCTGCGGATACCCGCGTGCAGTAGAAGGCCAACAAGCGGTCACCCGCGCCCAGTGAGAGGTTAGGGCGCGGGTTTCTTGATTTAAGTGGTTTTTTAAGGAATTGTTCAGCATGGCTTTGGCTAGGAAGAGGCATGAGTAGGCCTGATGCCAGGTAAGTAGGGATGGTGCAATTTAGGGTTATAACAGTCTACTTGAAGGGTCATTGTACCATTCCCACTCATACTTGCCACCTTCTATCACTCCTTCCCCTCCGTTTCCAAATATTTTAGGTCTTCGGGCTTATTGACCCAAGAAGGGCATGTACCTCATTTCATGGGAAGAAGGGGCTAAAGGCCTAGAGGGAAATGTAGTTGGTAAAAGATAAAATCCAAATCATAAAATTCTAGATGCTCACCCAAAAGGTCTTGAGTACGATGGAATGTTTCTCTTAAAGAATTAGAAGACCTGCAAAATCAAAATCACATTATATAGATGTCCCACTTGTTAAGGTGTGTACACGTATGCGGTGTCCCTTTATTTCCATGCATATGACACTTTGTGTACCTCTAGATTCAAGTGACTTTGTGATACTCTTTTCTTTCGATGTCTTATAGTACGCAATTGTTTTGGAATTTAATCAATTCATGGAAAATGAATGGGCTAGAAAAAATGTTGCATCATGGACGAAGGGCAACACATCCTCTACAAAGGCACCCATAAATGAGACAATGCGATTCCTTATATGTTATGAAACCCCATACCTATAAGTCTACCTCCCATCCACTTCACATCCATTGCATGAACTAAGAGAGTTTTCTCCTTGGAAACTTCCCCTACTCGAGGAATTGGTTTACCTAATAGGGCACTATGACACTCCTCCCATATCTAAATTTGGAAAATTGTATAAGGTCTTTGAGCATATGTTTATTTTGAAAGGAATGGATTTGATGCACATGTTCGGGTGGTTCTTTTATTATATATGACTTACTTGGAATGATATTATGACTTGTGGACCCTTGGAGGGTGTACTTGCTTGTCTTTGCAGGTCCTTAACAAGTGACAACTTGATCGTGGAGGCACAAGGTCACTTGAGCCTTCACTTGGGGCATGAATCCCATATGATGGATGATTGCACCTCCTCTCCTAAGACAACTTGGATGAGAGAAATTTACTTTGGAGGAAATGGAGTGTCCCTTGGAGGTGACTCACTAGCCTTCCCAGCCCCAATGTTTTTCTTTGGAGGCCTCATATCTCTCTTTTGAGGCATGAAGTCACACTTGGAGGGATATGGTTTTGGTGGTGTTGGTGTCTTGAAGATTACTTGGAATTTTTGATGGAGGAAGACCCTTGCACTAGGAATATTAGGCCTTGGGAGGGCCAAGGACTTCCTCAACTAGCTCAACGTCTTGCCATTTATGCCAAAACGTCACCCTTAAGAGGGCACGATGTCATGTTTTAGGGATTGCTTATTTTGTAAATTCAAATTCTAATTTGTAAAGAGGAAAATTAGGAGGTCAACCTCTCTAATTTGGGTTTTACCCTAAAGTATGTGGAAACAATTGGTTTACAAGGTCTTTTATAAATAAGACCTTGTCACTTTCATTTTACAACAACACACTTGAGAATTACATAGGTTTTGGGATGAAATTTTCGCCCTACTTGAGCAATTCACAATCTCTCTCTATTATTCTATTTTGGATTCTAGTTGCTTGTCTCTTGTGGAACAAGTGGTGCACTATCTCTCTTGGATGCTTTCTCTTGCTTTGTGGTGGAAAATTCTTGGTAAAGAGGGTTTAATCTTGTTATCTCTTGGAATTGGTAAGGAATTTCTGCAAATTGTTAGTGTTTGTTATTGTTTCATGGTTATTATTGTCTAAACCCTTGGAGGAGTATAAAGGTATACACCCTCCACTAAGGTCCATTATTTGTCTTGGAGAAGCTATTTAACAAAACTGCTAGGAAGAGTAAAAGGGCTTACACCCTCTTAGATATACGTTGCTAGTTGTGTTTTCCCTAGGGATTAAAAAGGATTACACCCCTTGGGAGTTAACAAAAATATCTCTTACAACAAAAGACCCCATAAACCAATTTATAAAGGCACTAGTCTAATTTGCATTGGATAAATAAAATCATTGCATTGGAATACATGGAAAATAGAGATTTTTCAATTATTCAAGTTGGAATCAATCTTGCATGTTGAAGGCTTGTTTGTGCCCTAAGGGCGTCTAGATTGGCCTTGTGATTATATTTATGTTATAAACTAAAATCTACAGCCATTAGGGATGCAGCCAAACATTCTTTAATCATATTTTGTCACTTTTTCTACTGCTGAAAATTGCAAGTAAATAGTGCTAATTATTCTTCTTGTCAAGGGATTTCATTTAAGTGCTTATCTTATGAATTTCAGTGGCTATAACTTGCTAATGTAGAAAAAAATTTCTACATCCAAAAGGATTCCTTAATACATTGCTGATAACATTATTTTTCATCCCTATTTTTCCATCAAAACTTGTGTTTAAGTATTGGGATACTATCTATATGATTAGGCCTTGATTGCCCAATAATTATTTGATGTTTTGGATGGTTAATTGTGCAACTAGTAACTTATTTTTTTGATGATATATAAATTTCCATACTGCTAAAATTTGGGACATCAATCTTATTTTGTTGATTCCCCATCGATTAAAGCTTTGTTTATGATCATTTGTCTTGTTCCGGGTAGGGCTAACATTGTTTTGCAGGTACTCAACACTTGGAAACTATTGTCCCTCCACAAGACTCTTCTCCAAGCCCTATATTCATCTCCAAAATTGAAATATAGGGGTTTCACTCATCATAACATCACTTTCCATCTCAATCCCCCTAGGGTCACCATGATTCCCCCATTGTGGTGATTTATCATCACTAAAGTGAGGGGAGTGTCTATCTAAGGTGATAGTGGGTAGGTACTCCCATAATTGTCACACTTCCATGGATTGGGTTGGGATTTTCCCAATATATAGACTGTGCGATAACAAGAACAATCTTACTGGCTTGGAGGAGAGGCATTTTGACACATAAATTCTTGATTTCTCCTAGTAGGTCATTTTTTGTAGATCTGTAGGCCTTCTTGGTGTCTAGTCTTTCAGGATAGGTTGTTCTTGTGGTGGATATTCTTCTCTCTTAGAAATTATGTCTTCTATAGGTTTGGGAGTGAGAGGAGGATCTTTTAGCACTTTTCATGAACTGAGATTGATCTATTGGATATCCATAGAGTAGGCTTGATATGCCATCTCATTGTTATACACTGGTTGGACTTTCATACTATTTGGATTGGGAAATGCTTGGGAATAAAATTGTGGTTGTTTTTGTCGTTGTGGCATAACACTTATGGACACATTGAATTTTTGAGGTGGAGGGGGAAGACATTATTGTTTCTATTGGGTTGGAAGTCTCCATCCTTGTGGAGCTTTAGTCCACTGATGGTTTTTCATTAGAAGTTGGGATGGAAAGGATTGGTAGGATGGATTGAAATATTGGGGTTGATTTTGATATTTCCATTAATTTTGCATGGGCCAAGTAGGTGGATTAGAGGGATATTAAGGTTGAGAATGAATTTGTGAATTATATCCACAAAAATAATAAGGATGGGTGCAGGGAATACCTGGTTGAAATGGACTAGGAAACCCTTGTCTCCTTTGGTTGATGAAGCATAATGGATCCACATTCTCTTCAACCCCCTGATAAGAATCTTTAAGGCTTGGAAAAGAAGGACACTTGATAGTTGGACGTGGGTGCTAAAAAATTACACAAACTTCTACAACATTGATTGGGAATTCATTTCTAGGATGTTTCTTTGTGCATTTAGGATAAAAAATGGCTAGAGACATTTCTGCTTCATCTTGTTTTTTCTCTATTTACAATGTGTCCATTTTCATGGCTAGTGAGTGGGAAATATCGGTTTTCATATCTTCTAATCCTACTAGTAAGAGTTTTATAAATATGATTTTATTACCATACTCTTACCATTTCTAGCCTTCTTCCTTATAGATTTAAATTATTTTTTGAATACCTTAGTTGATGTTATCATATTCTAGCTAGAAGAACTCTCCATTTTCAAGGAGATTCAAGGTCTCCATGAAGGCCTCTCTTACCCCTTTGAGTAAGACAAGATTTACTGTGTTGTTATCCGATGTGAAACTATTATCTCTCTTGTAGCTAAATTGGAACCTTTCCTAATAGTATTCCAAGGATTCATTTTCTTCTTGGATCATCCTGAAGATCTCATCTCTTGTTTCCTTAGCCTTGTAATAATCCCTATATTTGTCGACGAAGGTTTGCTTCATTTGGTCCCAACTATTTTTGTTTCCTTTTATGCTCATGAACCATATCAAGGATGATTCCTTCAATGTAGAGGGAAAGAACTTGAGATTTTGATCATATGATGTATATTCATAAGTCCCCAAAAAAACTACAAACGCAAAAAGGAAAGTATTAGTATCTTCTATAATAAGGCCATGGAAATGAGGAAGAGTAGAAGGATTAATGTTTTTCATCTTGTTTTTCCCATTAGTTTCCCTAATGGGAAACTCAAAGAATTAAAATTGATCTCCATCATCAACCATTGTGTGGTGATATGGGGATCCTACTCCCTTTTTTTAGGAATACAAAAAGGCTCATTCTCCTACTGGGGGTAAGTCCCCAAACTCTTCAATGATTCTTTGAATGTTTTCCTCACAATCAACTTTCTATTGTTATTGGTTGGTTGGACTTGTTTTAGTAATGGGGGATTTTGGTAAAAAAAATTCCAAACCTATATCTAGGTCAAGGAATGCAATCAAATGATGTTCTTTTTCTTTAAAAAAGGATGAAATTTAATCTAGTAAGTTTTTTCTTTGTTTCTTCATAAAAATGATGAAATACACGCAAAATAATGTTGTTTTTTTCTCTTTTTGACAAAAATGATAAAACTTATGCATTTTTTAGCACCTCCCCAGACATGGAACCAAAATGTGTGATGGCCCAAATAATTCCAACAAGAATGTTGAACTCCTCAGCTGCCACTTTAGATTGTCAACCCATGGCTTGTGTAAACTTATGAGGTGTTGTGCACTACATGTGTAAAATACATATAGAAACCCATCTAAGAGGGAGGATACATGTTCACCCTTAGAATGAAAGGACTACTTCATCAAAGGAAAGGGATACAAAGTACTTGAACACTACTCAAATGAAAGTTTCAAATTGACTAAATGAAAGCTGCAAATTGATTGAATGGAAAGAGTTGCAAAACAAAAATTGAAAGAACCTATGAATCAAATTCCTAATCCTACTTAACATAACATAAAAGAGAGGTGAAATTAAGTGTTGAAAAACCTAACTAATTTGAAAAAAAAAAACATATTGTAAAATAGAATTCAATATACTTAAATTACTCTACTAAAATAAGAGTTTATTGTACATCAATTATCCTATTGCATAAGTGAATCAGAGCATGAGAAAACATATCTAATCCCGCTCAAAGTAACCTACTATAAACTGAATAAATATAAGGTTAATATATCCTCCTTATAAATGACATAATACCATGAACCTACTTGAAATTTCATGATGGAATTTGCTACAGGAAATAAATAATAGTTGGAGAAAATGATGTATAACATGATATGTAAACAAGATGTTGAAAGGAAAGAAATGAGAAATCAATACAGATGTTCCTTGTTTATCCTTGAGTGGGCCCTACTCAAGGCTTCTATAGGGAACCTAAGAAACAACCAAAGAAAATAAATAGTGAAGGAAACTTTCTACATTAGCACACTGATTCATAATAACAATACATCTCAAAAGAGTTCAAATTCTCAACTCTAGAAGAGTTCCTAATTCTCAACAAATGACTAATAATTCCTAGGGCTATCCCATAGCTCCTATTTATGATATAATATGACAAAAATAATCCCTTCAATGAGTTCTTGATTGAAGGGATCATATCTCTAGGATCCCTCTAATCAGGTAACTATGTTGCATGGAAACAATTATGGTCTTCTTCATCAAGATAGCCAAATTCCTCAGCACTAAATTGATGCCTACAAAGCATGATCAATGACAACATTGATAGTGAGTTAGATTAACTATGAACTACTTGTTAATTTCTATGCATATATATATATTTTATCCACCGATGGAATTATCCATAAGTGTATATTATATCATGAATGACATGATGTACTATTAGAAGAAAATGATGGGCAGAGTGGGAGTCATAATGACAAAAAGTACACTACCCAAAAGGTTTTGTGTGAATGTCTCTAATGTCTCACACTATTGATGGATGCCATTGAGTATGCTAAGTAGTGTGGCATCTTATAACATGTGGGATGACCTTTTTCCTAGAATGAGATGTCACTTCAACCCATTATGGCTAGGGAGCTATTTTAGTGGTAGGAATCATACTTTATTAGGTTCATAAATATAACAACATATTACTTAGGGAATAGATATATCATCAAAACCACAGATTGTTTGTCTTGATGGGTGGAGGCTAGGGAAACCTGACTCCTGAGATTCATTTGCAAATATAGTTGTGTAGTTTATCTTTGAAAATATTATGATAAGGTTTGTATGTTTGCGTAGCCTGACTAGAAACCAGGGACAAAATTTTATTGGAGCCATAGTTTATTATCTTCCTAAGGAATTCATGATCAGTAATCATAATACATTTCCATATCATCCATAGGTTAATGCCACAACGCCATATTTTAATAACATTCTAGAGAACATCTTGACCAAATTATACTATGTGAGTCATGATGATTGGGATGAAATAATCCTAAGCATTTTGCAGGAATATCAAAAAACATGTAAATCACTAACTAAGCATACACTGTTTAACTTAGTGTATGGACAAGGGATCATGATTCCATTGGAAAAATTGATTCCTATCATGTGGGTAGCCATCACTACGCAGATATTGAATACAATATAGTTGTAAAATAGGTTGGTCATGTTGGTTTAGTTGAAGGAACTTATATTTATAGAAAGATACCATCAAATGGTTTATAGAAGGTGTCACAAGGCATGACATAATCAACATATTCATAATTGACTATTTGGATAAAGGGATCTAGTGTTACTTTATGAGAGTTGTTGGAACATCAAGCATTGTTGGATCATCACACGTCTCCTGGGTTCAGTTAGTCGAGAGGTCGACCTAAATATGGATACAGTTGGTTGATCGATTGACCAACATACTGCACCAGTCGATTGAGTAGTCGACGTGCCTATCAATCATAAAGTTGTCCAGCATTAGAAGATAGTTGGATAGTGGATCGACCAACCCAAAAATCGACTACGAGTTGGACGAATAGTCGGTTGGGTCAAGTCTTGTCGAGCTGACTTGACATAGCGGATTCGACATAGTCAAATCTAATGGCCGATGGTACATGTGGACAAGATCTTCTTGATTCTATAAAATTTGGTTAGATATTGAGACTATAAAAGCAGGCCCCTTGGGTCATTATCAATATAATATATTGTGCAATAGATCATGTAGATAAAGATGTAAAACATGCATTGTGATTTTATGATCATAGCGCGCTCTGCTTAAGTGTTGTAATGGTGTATTTAGACAACACCTGTATCTTTGAAATTTTTTGTTTCTCTTCGATTATATACAAAACAATGGCATATGTTTCATGTTGTGTTCCACCCTATTCCCCAACATGGTATTAGATCCAATGGTTTAAACCTAAAATTGTTATCTACAAACCTTGCCGAGTCGGATTTGTTGTGTGATTGACTTTGGTCTGATGGCTTGTCGATTGGAACTTATTGAAATATACCCATCTATCTATATATTGAAGATAGATTAAAAAATTGATCATGTTGTTATGAAAATATCAAATTATGAAGTATGAGCACCAAATATGGAAACCCTATTGAAGAGAAAATGATTGTGGTAGTGTATGAAGGTTTCGATTCTAGATCCAACAAACGATAAGGAAAAGTTCGTTGTTGATGGAAAGAAGGATGAGGATGTAGGGGTAATCACGACCTGCATCTCATGGGAGATTTGATTTCACCTCAGTGTAATTGAATTCCCTCATCCAATATTGAAGAAGTTGAAGTCGTTGTTTGACCGAGTGATGGAATATCCAACAATACTGAGAGAGGGGGGGGGTGTGAATCAATATTGCCTACTTTTTCTTATTAATTCCTTCAATATTAAGCACACATATTAATTATTCAATTAAGAAATATATGATGAACAATTAACCCTTATGAACAAAATATTTATCATGGAACCCAACAGGGAAAACCACCAACTCTTTTCTATTAACTGCAAAATTCCTTTTCTTACAAGTTACATAAAAGGAAGATATTCTTCCTTTTCGATCAAATCCAACTGATCAGGATGCACCCACACCCTTGTTCACCAACACCAACTGGTAGGAGGCTATGACCCCCTATTTAGTCATCTACAACTAACAATGAAGCACCAACTCCCTCTACAGGCACCAACCTGCCCTTGCACCACCCAACCACCCTTGATTTTACAATGTAATTCAATCTCTTCTGCTCTTCATTGAATTTGAGTAAAGCATACATTAACACAATTCCTATCATATTTGACCTTTCGACTTCGACTTGTTTTCCCTTGCTCCAACCTTCCTCCCTTTATGCAGGTTATAACACGTATAACACTTCTCCTGTATTGTCTGCTTGCAAGGTCTTCTGGTTATGTGCAGACAAACTTCATCTATTGCTCTCTGGCTTCTGTCATTTAATATTTAATGACTATGATGCAGTTCAATAAAGGTCTTCTATAACATATACTGGATTGCATAGCTGCTACTCTAACTTCCTTTGTTTTTGATCTTCAATAAGATATTGACAGGCCGATTAGAACAAACAATTCTTCTTCTTCAACTCTGCTTCTGATTTTTATCTTCTTATATGGATTGCAGAGACACAACCTTCTCATAACTCTTCCTCATTTATATAATCCTCAAAATGGTGTGAGTTTGAGATGCACTGTGTCATTTTGTTTGGACCATCACACCTTTTCGTTTAACTAAACTATAATCACAATTTTATCGTTTCTACCGTGAAGTATTTTCATAGATTGATCACATATGGATCAATTTCATCCTTTAAACTCAATCTCGGATCTCTTCTATTTTCACAGAGACCAAATTTTGCAGAGGCGCTTCCTTCAAACCATTACAGAACCATGGGCTTACCAACTACACCGACATATTATAATTTCCTTTTAAAAATCTTATATCATATGACCAACAATGGTGACCAGATGTTAGGCCAGACGAGCACTTGAGCACTTATATGAATCAACGGTTACGATTTTAACCTCCTAAAATGGATGACTGTCGTAACTTCGACACCTCACCCTTCAAAACTTTTGGAATTGAAACCTTTCAAAACTTACGAATCAAATTTCCCGAATAGATCAAACGATTTATGTTTATTTCGTGGAAACTGATCAATCGTTAGATTTGATTCTTATAAGACTTAATCCGATGGCTGGGTCTTATTCAAGAATTGATATGGATGGCCACATTTTACTTTGCGACTTCGTCTATTATACTTACGCTATCCTTCCACTATGTTTTGATCAACAATTGAGAATGCAACCGAAGTATTCTTCAGATTGAACAACCCATGTCCACTTTGGGACTTCGAAGGTTTCGAATAGACGTCGCTCCATTTTCCTCCAGAGTGATCACCTACTGAGTAAGTCATAATACGATGGAGACCACTTGTTGTCAGTTAATACTTCCACTTACACTATCCTTCCACTGTAGTATATCGATGGATGAGAATGCTCCTGAAGTGTTTCTTTAGATCAGATGAACCATGTTTACTTCGGGATTTCGTCCTTCGGGACTTCAGAGATTTTTTCATTTGCTAGTGGTGAAACTCCCTAAGTAATTCTCCCGGAGTGACGTAATTTATTGATGTCACATGTTGACATGGCATGAGACAATTTCCTCTTGACACATGTCATCATCTGATTATGCCATGTGTACTTGCTGATGTGGTCTGCCACGTGTCCTTGTTGAGGTGATCTGCTGACCAACAACCTTGATCCAATGATCATCATATATCCTCCAGATCCGATGGTCCTTATTCATTTCGGATTTCAGGACTTCGGGTATTTTGAATTTTCAAGTTGCCAATTATTCCAAAGTGAGATTCCCCAAACAGTAACCTGCTCGCTACTTTTAACCCGAACTTTATGTTGTTCGTTGATCATGTTTTTAGATCAATGACTCAATCTTTCTATGATGCAATTTTGCCTTGGTTTAAATCCAACAGTCCTTCTTCTAGCTTATCCTGTCCTTCCATTTTAGAATGATCTGACGACTGACATAAGTTTTCATAATTGTGATCTCATATCTTTTACCTCGCTTATCCTACCCTTCTACTTGATTTGATCTAACGGTCGATGTGGAATCTTCGAAGCAGATTAACGATCGACGATGATTTCAGAACCACAACTTGCGAGTGATTTAAATCGACACCCAAAATCCACAATTTGAAGTTGTGTGTTGTTGGCGAGTCAACCAAAATCGTCGATCTTTGAAGCTGTAAGATCTGACGGTCCTGAATAGTTGTGAGATTGTAACTAGCGAGCAGTTTAATTATTCTTTTGCTCTCCACAATTCATCCCTGCCGTTGATCTGGCAATTGCGCATCAACGGTCTTGATTTGATCTGAGTTTCATCGCGCCATAACTTCTGAGTTTCAACACGCCATATCTTCTAAGCTTTAATCTTTTCTTATCATCCAACAATTTGACATTAGCCATTATATATTGTTGACTAGTCCTCTAACAATTCTTTTGAAATTCATTGTGCCATCTCTTCTTAGCTTTGATCTTCATTCGCTAACCCTCCTGAGATTTTATCTCAACTTATCATCACATCAATGATATCGACTATTGACATCAATGACACTATGCCCAACAATATCCACCTTTTTCATTGATGGCAACACACCAACTTCATACACAATCTCCCCCTGTGGTGATGCTTCTATCCTCTGAAGTTATTCTCCCCCTTTGACATCAATGGCAAAGGGTTTCTCCTCTTATGATCTATCTGTCTATATGCTACTGATCAGTATCTAAACTTTGGTAACTCCCCCTACAATCATGCTCTGCCTGCCAAAACTGAATGACTCCCCCTGTCAGTCTGCTCTCTCTGCTTCAAACAATTATCCCCCTTTTGTTTCTAAAAAGGGTAGCTTTTCCTGACAAGGTCTTTCCTCTTGTTATCTCTACAGGATGTCATGTATATAATTTTGTACATCATAATGTTGCTACTGTGGATACTGCTGTCTTACTAAACACAACACAATTGTAGGTCATATTCTTCAAACAACCCTTGGTTCTGTCCATCAATTTCTAACTAGGATACCAATTGTTTTTATATCATCCACCTTGAAATATTCGCTCTCAACAATCTTATGTAACCTAATATTATAACATCTGTATGCTTTCTTGGTAGAAGCATATCCAAGAGGATACCTTCATCAGATCTGACATTAAATTTTCTGATATTCTTATCAATCCTTTTGATGCAACACTTACTTCCAAATACCTTGAAATATTTTACCGATGGAGCTCTTCCAAACCATAGTTCATAAAGAGTCTTATTACTATTAATACTGAGCTGAACTTTGTTCAATATGTATACTATTGTGCTTACATCATCCCTCCAATATCCATCAGATAATTTTTCTTCATTGAGCATAGTCCTTGCAGCTTCCTGGACAAAGATTTATTTATTTATTTTTATTTTTATTTTGAGAAGGAGTTTTAGTGTACCATTAAAATGGGATTGAAAGATTTTTGAGATAATCATCACTCAATTATTTTTGTTGTTCTATTGTTGGAGATTCAACATCATTTTCACTATTATGTGCATTAGAAGCTTCTTCATTCTTAACTTGAGAAGTTTCACCCAACGATTTCCTATTATTAACTTCATCAATTTCAGGAGCAATATTTTCATTATCTTTCTTGTTTGGTACTTCAGATTTTATTTTCCATGTCTTATTTACTATTCTTTTCATATTGTCTGAAGCATTTCTTATTGAATATCTTTTTGAATTCCAATAGTCATGGGCTTTGTGGCCATATCCATCACAACTGTAGCATCTCATAGTGTAGCAATGTGTAGCAATATGTCCAAGAAGATTGCAGATCCAACATCTTATATTGTTGTTGAACCTACCAATTTGTTTTCTTCCATGATGCCTACAATACAAGGCTTTATGACCATACTCATTACAAGAAAAACAATAACCATTAAAAACACTCTCATACTTCCTTTGATTCATCCATGGAGGTGTCTTTCTTCTAAACTTACTTTGAGGTGTATGAGTAGCTTCAGGATGTCTTCCTTGATCCGATCTTCTAAATGTTGTAATGTTTCTTTGATTCTTTGAACATGAAAAACATGCATCATACTTGCTTTCCATTTTTATAAAAGAAAGACTTGCATCAAACCTGTCTTCACTCTTTACAAATCAAGGACTAGCATAAGGTTTCTTGGGATTACTAATTACTTCCTTGTTGTAGCCAAGACCGGTTTTGTCATTTGATGATCTCTGACTATCCAAGATCTAATCTAAGATCATAGAGTTATTCAAGAAATTGACTTGGGTGTTTGACTTCTCAACCTTCTTTCTAAGATTCACAACTTCTGCTTCCAACTTATGACATGATTCTTCCCTTTTGTTCAACTACTTCCTCACTACCTCCTCTCTTATTTTAGTTTCTTCAAGTTGGGTCTTCAGATTGACATTGCTTTCTCTTAGTTCTTTTAGATCTGCAAGGATTTTGATAAGTTCATCATCTTCCTTCTTTTCTTCTTTTACTTGACTGATTTCATTTTTTAATTTCTCAATCTCCTCTTATTTTTCTTCTAGCTGAACATTTTTCTCAGATATGATATTTTCAATGTCTTTGAGAATTTCCTTTATTTCCAAGAAATGATTTTGACTCTTTTCAAGAAATTCTTTAGTGTAGTCATGAAGAAAACTATAGTCTGAATAATCATGGTCATATTGGTATTCATAAAGACTCCAATCAACTTTTTGTTTGACCTTAGATAGTTCTTCTTCTACTTCTTTCATGGGATAGATGCTAACAAAACATTCTTCTATTGTATCTAAATCTTCTTCTTTATTTGCAAGGGAGATTTTAATATCAACATCATTTCAATTGGAAGATTGTGAAGAGTCTTTACCTTTATTGATGACTGAGTCTTCCTCTTTATCCTTAATAGGAATGTCTTCTGTGTATTCTCTTTTGATTTTATACCTTTTCATGGGAGGAATAGAATATTATTTGGAGGTATCATCACAAGACATGTCATCTTCAACATCAATCTGAGTAATAGGACTTGAACCTTTAACTATGTGTACTTGTTCATATTCAAGGCCAAATTTGTTTGAAGTAATTTTTTGTAGACTGAGAACTTTATCAAGGGCTTAAGTCCCTTTCTTGAATTTTTCAACAGTCTTAAGTTGATCCTTTAGTTGTTTACACCTTTGTTTATATTTTCTCAGATCATTCAAGGAACTCTAAATCTCAACTTCAATATTGAATTCTTCTTCAATGTCTACGTATTCTTCAAAAGAATCTTCATCCCTAGAATTGTTGTAGACTGAAATTTGTTCTGATTGAAATGATTCATTAGAATTTTCTTCTAAGTAGAGGTCTTTCATCTTGTCCCAAAGTTCCTTTGCAGAATTACATTCACCTATATTCTCTTTGACATCATCAGGTAATACATCAAGGATTGTATTCATTTCCATTGAGTTACTTTTCTTGGCTTTCTTTTGAGCTGGAGTCCTTACTCGGCTTGGTGGGAAGTAATCAATGATTATTGAATTCCATACATCATGTGCCATTGCCTTCAGATGACTTTCCATTCTTGTGCTCCAAAACACGTATTCTTCTTTTCCAAGTATTGGAGTTCCATTCTCAGTGTAAATCTTTTGTCCATCCATGTGTGCTTAATTTGATCTTCCATTCAGTTTGTTAGACTGTTCTTAAAGGAACCTATCTCTGATACCAATTGATGGAATATCCAACAATACTGAGAGGGGGGGGGGGGGTGAATCAGTATTGCCTAATTTTTCTTATTAATTCCTTCAATATTAAGCACACATATTAATTATTCAATTAAGAAATATATGATGAACAAAAAACCCTTATGAACACAAGATTTATCGTGGAACCCAACAGGGAAAATCCCCAACTCTTTTCTATTAACTGCAAAATTCCTTTTCTTACAAGTTACATAGAAGGAAAATATTCTTCCTTTTCGATCAACACCAACTGATCAGGATGCACCCACACCCTTGTTCACCAGCACCAACTGGTAGGAGGCTACAACCCCCTATTTAATCATCTACAACTGAAAAAGGAAGCACCAACTCCCTCTGCAGGCACCAACCTTCCCTTGCACCACCCAACCACCCTTGATTTTACAATGTAATTCAATATCTTCTGCTCTTCATTGACTTTGAGTCAAGCATCCATTAACACAAGTCCTATCAGATTTGACCTTTCGACTTCGACTTGTTTTCCCTTGCTCCAACCTTCCTCCCTTTATGCAGGTTATAACACGTATAACACTTCTCCTATATTGTCTGCTTGCAAGGTCTTCTGGTTATCTGCAGATGAACTTCATCTCTTGCTCTCTGGCTTCTATCATTTAATCTTTAATGACTCTGTTGTAGTCCAATAAAGGTATTCTATAACATATACTAGATTGCATAACTGCTTCTCTGACTTCCTTTGTTCTTGATCTTCAACAAGATATTGAGAGGCCCATTAGAACAAATAATTCTTCTGCTTCAACTCTGCTTCTAATTTTTATCTTCTTATCTAGATTGCAGAGACACAACCTTCTCATAAATCTTCCTCATTTATATAATCCTCAAAACGATGTGAGTTTGAGATGCACTATGTACTTTTGTTTGGACCGTCACACCTTTTCGTTTAACTAAACTATAATCATTGTTTTATCTTTTCTACTGTGAAGGATTTTCATAAATTGATCACATATGGATCAATTTCATCCTTTAAACTCGATCCTGAATCTCTGCTATTTTCACAGAGACTGAATTCTGCAGAGGCGCTTCCTTCAAACCATTACATGTGACCGAGCATTACAGAACCACTGGCTTACCAACTACAGTGAGACATTATAATTTCCTTTTAAAACTCTTATATCATATGACCAACAACGGTGACTAGATGCTAGGCCAGATGCGCACTTGAGCACTTATGTGAATCAACGGTTATGATTTTAACCTCCTGAAATGGACGACTTCCATAACTTTGGTAGTTCTCCCTTCAGAACTTTTGGACTTGAAACCTTTCAAAACTTCTGAATCATATTTCCCAAACAGATCAGACGGTTTATGTTTATTTCGCAGAAACTAATCAATCGTCAGATTTGATTCTTACAAGACTTGATCCGATGGCTAGGTCTTATTCAAGCATTGATATGGATGGCCACATATTACTTTGCGACTTCGTCTATTATACTTTTTCTATCCTTCCACTGTGTTTTGATCAATGGTTGATAATTCAACTAAAGTATTCTTCAGGTCGGACGACCCATTTCCACTTTGGGACTTCGACATTCAGGACTTCGACATTCGAGACTTTGGAGGTTTCAAATAGATGCCACTCCATTTTCCTCCGGAGTGATCACCTGCTGAGTAAGTCATAATACGGTGGAGACCAGTTGTTGTTAGTTAACACTTCCATTTACACTATCCTTCCACTGTAGTAGATCGACATATGAGAGTTCTCCCAGAGTGTTTCTTTAGATCGGACGAACCATGTCTACTTCAGGATTTCGTCCTTCAAGACTTTAGAGCTTTTGTCATTTGCTAGTGGTGAAACTCCCAAAGTAATTCTCCCAGAGTGACGTAACTTATTGACGTCACGTGTTGACATGGCATGAGCCAATTTCCTCTTGACACATGTCATCATCTGATTATGTCATGTGTACTTTCTGACATGGTTTGCCACGTGTCCTTGCTGAGGTGATCTGCTTACCAACAACCCTGATCCAATGGTCATCGTATATCCTCCAGATCCAATGGTCCTTATTCATTTCGGATTTTGGGACTTTGGGTATTTCGACTTTTCAAGTTGCCAATTCTTCCGAAGTGAGATTCCCCAAATAGTAACCTCCTCGCTACTTTTAACCTGAACTTAATGTTGTTCGTTGATCATGTTTTTAGATCAATAGCTCAATCTTTCTATGATGCAGTTTTGCCTTGGTTTAATGCCAACAGTCCTTCTTCTCGCTTATCCTGTCGTTCCACTTTAGAATGATTTGTTGGTTGATGGAATTTCGCATAATTGTGATCTCATATCTTTTACCTCGCTTATCATATCCTTCTACTTGATTTGATCTAACGGTTGATGTGGACTCTTCGAAGAAGATTAACGGTCGACAATGATTGCGGAACCACAACTTGCGAGTGATTTAACTTAACACCCAAACTCCATAATTTGAAGTTGTGCATTGTTGGTGAGTCAACCACAATCTTCGATCTTTGAAGCTGTAAGATCTGACGGTCTTGACTAATTGTGGGATTGTAACTAGAGAATATTTTAATTCTTTTTTCTCTCTCCGTAATTCATCCCTACGGTTGATATGACGAATGCGCATCAACGGTCTTGATTTGATCTGAGTTTCATCATGCAATACCTACTGAGTTTCAATGCGCCATCTCTTCTAAGCTTTAATCTCTTCATATCGTCCAACTGTTTGACATCAGTCATTATATACTGTTGACTAGTCCTCCAACGATTCTTCTGAAATTCATTGCACCATCTCTTCTGAGCTTTGATCTTCATTCGCTAACCCTCCTGAGATTTTATCTCAACTTATCATCACATCAATGATATCGACTGTTGACATCAATGACAATACATCAATGACAGTATGTTCAACACCGAGTTGATAAAAGACATGTCATGCAGTTGGAGAAAGAGTTGATATCTCTTGATCCTCATTCCTTTGAGAGAATGGAGGACTATTTGGTGCATGTCAATGAAATCTAGTTGAATTTGGATGAATATGGAAAGAGTTATCAAAATAAGGATGGAAAACTCATCGAGTTGGTCCCAATGAACTTGAGAACACCATTCGACCTGTTTCCCACATCAAATGAAAAGCACACATGAAATATGGTAAAGATTACACCTTTGAAGCTTTATGTGGCCTTTTAATCATTGATCAACATAGATTAGTTGGAGAAGGAAAACTTGGTGGTAAACACCGGGACCACTTTCTCAAGGGAAAAGGAAAGATGGATCCTAGGGATAGAGTATGATTTGATGCCTCTACACATAAACCTGCATATGATGACCAAAAACCTTAGAGACATGCATATTCAACACAATAAAGTTGAAATAAGAAGACATGTTAGTATCATGCAAAGACTAGACATGTGGAGAAAACCTTCTATAAGAAGAGAGACAATTTATAGGAGAAGGTTAAATGCCTTGAAGGAGACGTGTCTACTGTTCGGTGACCCACTGATAATTTCACCTTCCAAGTCAGAAATTCTTAGGCCTTGCTGTCTCATTTTATGCAAACGAATGGGTAGTTGACTATGGGTGCACTCACCACATGGATACGGATGCCTCTTTGTTCACGAGACTGCATAAATCCAAGGAGAGTAAAATCTAGTTGTTGATGATTTTGCTCTAGATGTTGTTGGTTAGGGTGATGTTACTTATCGACATGGGAATATTGTCGATGTTTATCACGTGTCAATATGGTGTCTATTTCTAAGTTGACAGAAATAGGTAATATTATGGAAGTTTTTCCAGATAAATTCTATGTTCATGATATGAAGAAAGGTAAGTTGATTGTTGCTGGTGAGCTTCTTGACCCGACAGAAAGATTGTACAAGTTCCGTGACAAGACTCAAATTGAACCTAAACCGACTGCACTTGTTGCTCACACTGATGAGAGAAGTCAAATTTGGCATGAGCGAATTAGGCACTCGAATTTATGAAGTCTGCAAGCATTTCCAACTCAGAACTTGGTTGCTAGTTTGCCGAAGGTATTTCCCCTTGAAGGATTCTGCAAGGGTTGTGTACTTGGGAAGCATTATCAAAAACCATTCAACTTTGGGAAAGCATGGAAAGAAAAAAAAAACTACTGGATTTGGTTCATAATGATGTTTGCTGCATCAATTTACCTTCACTGACAGGTGTAAGGTAAATTTTAACTTTCATTGATGATTTCTCTCATCATACACGGGTTTACTTTATAAGAATAAGAACCTCGTCTTTGACAAGTTCAAGCAGTTTTGGGCCTTTTCTAAAAAACAATGTGGCCGAACCATCAAATGCTTGAGATCCAAAAATGGTGGTGAGTATGTAAATCAACCTTTTGAAGAATACCTACTTCGATATAGTATTGACTGGAAGTGGTCGGTTTCTCACACTCCTCAATAGAATGGTGTTGCAGAACAAAAGAATCAGACATTACTTGAAATGGCTATATGTATTTTGTAGGCTAAAGAATCACTTCCTTGCTTATGGTATGAAGTAGTATAATGTGAAAATTATTTGCTCAATCACATCTCGACTCAAGTTGTTCCTTCCATGACTTCAATCAAATGATGGTACGGGAAGAAGCCTTCAGTAAAAAACCTTTGTGTGTTTGGATGTGTTGAATGGGATCACATTCCTGATGATTGTAGAAATAAATTGGATGTTAATATCCATGCTTGCCTCATGTTGGTATATTCTAGAGAGTCAAAATCCTATTGACTATTTGATCTTGTCAAATGACAAATCATTATCAGATGTAATGTTCGGTTTGATGAGAAGTATTGTAACATTAAGTTGTTGAATTCCCCTTATGGATTGATATAGGCCGATCCCTTTCATGTTGTCTTTGACATTGGAGCTCCTGTTCCATACTTCAGTCCTTCGACTAGATAGTCAAACTTTCTCCTTGTTCCAAATAGATCATCAACCTTTGAGTTGTCTAGTCCATCGTCCTTTGTTTCAAATGGTCTACCAATTGAATACCTTTCGACTTCTAACTGAACTATTGATTTTGGGGAAAATCCCCTATAATAGTGGGCTATAGTGCAGTGTACCAATGATAATATAGAAACAAATTCCTAACAAGAACATGCAACAAAGATATAATAACTGGTTTCAAAAGAAATAACTAGCTATTAGGTGAGCTATTAGGTGGAAGAGAAATATCGACTCACTCGAAGTCATATAGTTGATGTCATTCACAATTGTTGTAGTATCTTTGCTACTTTCCAACAACTCCTCTACAACCTACAAGAACCTTAAAGATGCAATAATATACAGAGAGGTAGTTATTAAGACTATACAAAGAGGTAGTTATTAAGACTATACAAAGAGGTAGTTACACTAATAACTACCTGTTAGTCCAATGAAACATAACAATAAGATCTCAACAATTAGTATTATATGAAACATATATAAAATAATTGCAAACGTAAACAATACAACAACAATGTGCATCGAAGGAATGAGTTTCTATATTATTGATGAGCAAAAGTTAGGTATTTACAAATTTTACCTGTCCAATGTGGCGCTGCTCTGTCAAAAGAGATCTTAGATTCCTTGATATAGAATATTTTGAGAATGAAATGAAGGCAGGAATATAATAAGTAAATACACATTTAGAAACATAGACATATAGTAATGTACAATTTTTATTAATGACAGAAATGTACAAAAACTATAAAAATACAAAGTGAATGAACTCGCTAGAATGGTGGCAGCCTATCTCTGAGAAGAGATGTGATGGATACACTCATTTGCAAGAATATGATGTTTATAATGAGGCTCCAAAGGCCTTTTAAACATAAAAAAAATCCAAAACCCTAACCCCAAAAGATGAAATGCCAAAAGGTTTGTGCGCCCCAATGGGGGTAGTTGATATGTCAACTTCCCAAGGGCATAACTTTTGCATACAATCTCCATTTGGGGCGCACAATAGCTCGTTGGAAATATCTTGTGTGACTATGCCATGCCCAAAAAATGTTGTTTAGGGCCTCAAAATGGTTCTAGAAGTTTAGGACCCGAGAAATTGTAGAAAAACTGCCAAGGTGGAAACCCATGTTTTGAGCCAGTGGAATATGTGGGTGGCCACCGATTTACACTTGGATAATTCTTCCCCCCTTAGGAATAAATGGTCCCCATTGCATCAAGTTCCTGTGGAATACGAGGAAGCTTTTTCTGAATCTGAACCTTGGTGAACTACTTTCCTTACTGAAGAAGTTGTCCTGCTTAGTTTGTTAAAGGTTGTGATGAACCTGTTGCTAGAGGGGTTGAATCTATTCAATTGATCTAGCTGCATGACTTTCTTGAGTGTGGGAGGAATCTTTCGGTGAAGATTTGATACAAGGAGTATGAAGGGATTTGTTGTAACTTTGTTGGATAGGGCATTGTGGAGGCACCCCCACAGGTGATGCAACAATATTTTTGTGCTCTTCTACAATCTACTCCTACTGGATAGAAAGGTATTGGGCCGAGGATGCAGTGGCTGTAGTGTCCTTCTGTTCACCTTTTTCCCAAATTGTGAAGAGGATAAAATTTGTAGTATGAGGTATTACTTTGCGACACTGTTTTGTCGGGACAGTAATCAGGACTACCTCGAGTATCCTGTAGAGATAACCTGCCAGAGTAACAATGACACTACGGGGTCGAGACTCATAAACAACATGACGTTTCCACATATATGGTTGGACTAATAGAAAATCATAGACTTGCAGTGGGGAAACATTTCATAGTACCTCATCCTTGAAGGGCTTGATGCAATGGGACAAGCGACACTACTGGCTGACAAAAAGATCTCAAGCCCGGTGAAGCCACCTAATGTTGTATGGCTGCAAGTGTGGTGTTGTTGAAAAATCCCACTAATTGACGACCTCTATATTAGGTTCTTCTGGATTCTTCTATCAACAATAAAATGCAACGAGGTCCCCTTCACCATATCTATGAATGGAAAAGGCATTTCCCCTCCTCAAGACCCTCTGGTTCTTCTGGTTAGATTGTTGCGGTCATGACAATAGCAGTGGGTTCTGTATAAATTATCTATCTCCTTTTATTATTGTCTGAATTAGAGTCTGATTCATGTCTTAGCTCTATTTCTTTGATCTCGACCACCAATGAATGTTTTGAGCGACATTCATTGGTGTTGTGCCAAGGGATTTTGTGGAAGTCATACCACTTCCAAATGTCACTTTTTGTCTTCCCATTACCCTTCTTTTCCTACATCTTGGACTAGTGGCCTTGAGTTTGATTGTTCTGTGAGTTAAGGATGCCTTGACCATACTTTGGTTGTTTCAGATTTGAAGACCCAAATCCTACTTGTTCCATTGCTTAAATTTCTGCAGGCTTCCAGTGATGAAATGTCTAGAAATTCCATTTCGGTTTAGATGTACCTATGTAGAGATCCATGATATTTTAGAACCAGATGCCTCTCGAAATATTTGATACCTATCTTGGTGCGCATGGTACAAAAGGTATTTTTGAACTCTGACACTGTTTGGCCCCTCTCTTGATGCATCATGGTCCATCTCATGTACTGGCCATCATAGTTTCCCATAGGGTAATATTGCTCCTTTACCACATCCATAAAAAAATACCAAGTGGGCTCAACCCCAAATTTTCCAGAATCCTCTGTGGAATTTTGATCCCAATAAGTTTCCCACCAATGTTTGACATGGGAAGAGTCTTAAGGAGAAAAAGGGTGATCTTTTCTCTGTCGAAAAAAATGTGAATAGGGAAATAACCTTCTAGAAAATTTAACCACTTTTCCAAAGCATGCGCATTGAACCAACCTTCAAATATGAGAATATAAAAATTAACTTGCACCTTGAATGGGACATCATCTCCAAAGAAACTTCTTGATGAAGACATGCTTGCTATTGTCGATAACCGTTGAAGGATTTGGGATAAATTATCCAACATCTGGTTCCTCTGTTGCGAGCGGTCTTATGTGAGAAAAAAATTGATAGGAGATTCTACTCTCTAGTCTCTCATTTCTTCCTCCATGGGAGGCTTCTTGGGCCGCCGAGAGAGGCTGTCCTCAAGAGAAACTAGCTTGAGACCCAACTCTTTATACCCTAACCTCATCAGGGACATGCACTAAGAAATGAAAAGGAGTATCCTTCTTTGATACCATTGATCCAAGTTATTTTGAGAACAAAATTAAGGTGGAAACATAATATGTAAATACATAGATATATTTCCAGAAACACAAAGATATAGTAATGCACAATTTTTATTAATGACATAAATGTATAGAAACTGTAAAAATATAGACTGAATGAACTCGCTAGAATGGTGGAAGCTTATCTCTGAGAAGAGATGTGATGGCTATGCTGATTCAAAAGAAGATGATGTTTACAATGAGGCTCCAAAGGCCTTTTTAACATAAAAAAATCGAAAACTCTAACCCCATAAGATGAAACACCAAAAGGTTTGCGGGCCTTGTTGGGGGTAGTTTGTACATCAACTTCCCAAGGGCGTAATGTTTGCATACGATCTCTGTTTGGGGAACACAATATCTCATTGGAAAGGTGTATTCGAGGAATGCACATTTTTTCATCACACTATGGATAAATCCAACAATGTGATTGTGCCATGCCCAAAAAACGTTGTTTAGGGCCTCAAAACGACCCTGGAAATTTAGGACCTGAAAAAATCTAGAAAAACTACCAAGGTGGAAACCCCTGTTTTGAGCCAATGGAATAGGTGGGTGGCCACTGATTTTCTCCTGGATCATTCTTCCCCCCTTAGGAAGAAATAATCCCTATTGTGTCAAGTTCCTGTGGAATATGGGAAAGCTTTTGTTGAATTTGAACCTTGGTGAACTCCTTGCCTTGCTGAAGAAGTTTTCCTACTTAGCTTGTTGAAGGTTGTGATGAACGCATTGATGGAGGGGTTGGATCCATTCAAATAATCTAGCTACATGATATGCCCAAGTGTGGGAGGAATCTGTTAGTGAAGAGGCAATATGATGAGTGTGAAGGGCTCCGTTGTAACTTTGTTGGATTGGGTGTACAGAGGCACCCCCATAGGTGACACACAAATATTTTTGTTCTCTTATACAATCTACTTCTACTGGATAGAAAGGTCTTGCATCAAGGCTGCAGTGGTTGCAATGTCCTTCTGTTCACCTTCTGCCTAGATTGTGAAGAGGCTAAACTTTGCGGATGAGAGATTACTTTGTGGCACTATTTTTTCGGGAAAGTAGTCGAGACTACCTCATGTATCCTTTAGAGTTAACCCCTCAAAGTAAGAATGACGCTATGGGGTCGAGACTCATAAACAACATGAAACTTCCACATATATGGCTGGCCTAAAAAAAACATCACATACTTCTAGCGGGGAAACATCACATAGTACCTCATCCTTTAAGGGATTGATGTTGTAGGACAAGTGACACGACTGGCTGACATGGAGATCTCGACCTTGGTGAAGCCATCCAATGTTGTATGGCTATGGGTGTGGTGTTGTTGGAAAATCCCACTGCTTGACGACCTCTACTAAGATTAGGTTCTTTTGGTGTCCTCTATCAAAAATAAAATTCAAGGGGGTCCCCTTCACCCACATCTATGAATGAAAAATGCACCCCCCTCCTCAGGATCCTCTTGTTCTTCTGGTTGGATTGTTGCGGTTGCGATAGTAGTAGTGAGTTATACATCAATTATTTATCCCCTTTTATTATTGTCTGAATCGAAGTCTGATTCAGGGCTCAACTCTATTTCTTTGAGCTCGACCAACAATGACTATTTTGAGTGACATTCATTGGTGTTGTGCCAAGGGATTTTGTGGAAGTCGCACCACTTCCCAATTTTCCTTTTTCATCTTAACATTACCCTTCTTTTCCTATGACTTGGACTGGTGATATTGAGGTTGGTTGTTCTGTGAATTAAGGCTTCCTTTACCATACTTTGGTTGTTGTGGATTTGTAGACCCGAACTCCCATTTGTTTTGCTGCTTAAATTTCTGCTCTATTTTGACAACATATCGATAAGTGACTCCCAATGATGAAATATGCAGAAATTACATTTCGGTTTGGATGTACCTGTGTATATCCCCACGGTATTTTAGAACCAAATGTCACTTAGAGTCTTTGATACCTAGCTTGGTGCGCAAGGTATGGAAGGTATTTGTGAACTCTAGCACTTTTAGGCCCCTCTCTTGTTGCAGTGTGGTCCATCTCATGTACTGGCCATCATAGTTTCCCACAGGGTAATATTGATCCTTGACCACATCCATAAAAAATCCCAAGTGGGCTCGATCCCAAATATTCTAGACTCCTTTGTGGAATTTTTCTCCCAATAAGTTTCCCACCAATGTTTGACATGGGGTAGATCCATAAGGAGTGCAACGATGATATTTTCTCTGTCATAAAAATTGTGAACTAAGAAATATCCTTCTAGCAAATTTAACCACTTTTCCAAAGCATCTGCATAGATCTGAACTTTAAATACGAGAATATCAAAATTAACTTGTACCTTGAATGGGGAAACATCTCCAAAGGGACTGCTTGAAGAAGACGCACATGTTATTGTCGGTAACTGTTGAAGGATTTGGGAAACATTCTCCAACATCTGGTTCCTCTGTTGCATGAGGTATTCTGTGAGAAACAACTTGATATGATATTTTGATCCCTCGTGTCTCGTTTCTTCCTCCATGGGAGGCCTCTTGGGCTGGTGAGAGCAACTGTCCTCAAGAGAAACTATCTCGATATCCAACTCTCTATACCATGACCTTATGGGGGACATGCACTAAAAAATTAAAAGGAGTAGCCTACTCTGATACCACTAATACAAATTATTTTGAGAACGAAATAAAGGTGGAAATATATTAAGTAAATACACAGATATGTTTCCAGAAACAAAGAGATACAGTAATGCACAATTTTTATTAATGACATAAATGTACAAAAAATGTAAAAATACAGAGTGAATGAACTTACTAGAATGGTGGAATCTTATATCTGAGAAGAGATGTGATGGCTATGCTCATTCACAAGAATACAATGTTTATAATGAGGCTCCAAAGGCCTTTTTAACATAAAAAAAAATCCAAAACCTAACCCCAGAAGATGAAACTCCAAAAGGTTTGCAGGACCCGACAGTGGTAGTTGTTACGTCCACTTTCCAAGGGCGTAATGTTTGCATACGATCTTTGTTTCGGGCACACAATAGCTCGTTGGAAAGGTCTATTTGAGGAATACACATATTTCTGTCAAACTTTGGATAAATCATATAGTGTGACTATGCCATGACCAAATAAAACTGTTTAGGTCCTCAAAACGAACACAAAAGTTCAGGACCCGAAAAACTGTAGAAAAACTGCCAAGGTGGAAACCCCTGTTTTGAGCCAGTGGAATAGGTGGGTGGCCATTGATTTCCACCTGGATAATTCCTCCACCCATCTCCTTCTATAATGGTTGGGTTTGACCTTGAATTAACCATGGATCCAAAGGGAATATATGGGATAATATTGGTCAAATAGGTTGGTGATCAGAAGGATGCTGGAAACAAGGGTTTCCAGGTCAAAAATCCAACAATGACAGGGATATGTATGGGCTTATAAACTTGGTGGGAATAACCAGATATTTTTTTTTTCTCTTATGTGCAAAGTATGATTTCTTGTTATTACCTTTCTCCTTGGACAAATTCCACTTTTATATGGTCTGTAGTTGGTTAGATACAATTGAGTACAAGTAAAAGGAGTTAGGAAACTAACCAAACCCGCAACTCAACATTTTATTAAGCATAAATATATATTTTTAATCATTTTCTGACATATACAAGTCTGTCCCTTAAGTGGCCCGCATGTATGAAAGTTCCATAACTGTGAGGGCACACATGTTCCAAAAAACTATTTTTTGGAAGGTCTCAAGGAGGTATGAGGAATAATAGTTTGTAAATAGGATATGGATTAGGCCAAAAAGCTTGTCAATGCTTGAAAGGTGGAAATTGACGCTATAAGATATGCCCCCAAATGTGTGATGATAGAATAGAAATTGATGGCCAAAATACATTATAATTCTTCAAAGTGCAGTGTGCTAGGGTGAAGGTTTCTAGAATAAAATCTAAGGACAATAACCAAATACATAAACAAGTTAGAATACTTAATCCCTGAAGCAGGCATACCCATGCTCATGTGTGATGATAAGCATGGATGCCAATTAAGTACACTACAGATCCATGTAAAATGTGTATATACAAAGGAGTGATCATGACCACGAAAGAGATACACAATGGATCCATCTCAATCAGAGAACATATCCACAAAAGAGATACATAATGGATCTATGTGTCAGAATTAGTGAAGGATATCCGGAGGTAAGAGCTGGACATTGATCCTTCATGAGTACCGATGTAAAGAGTGGTACTGTTAAGAACCAAATATAAAAATATCATAAAAACCTTAGAATAAGTACTCCACTCCTTAACAAAGATAAATTTAGATAATAAGCCTCTTCGATGGGGAAACCTCCTTATACATTAAAAGAATTCACAAATACAAGATGATTCCAAATGAAAAAGGTATCCTTGGTATATATAGGATATTAGGAGGCACAATTACAACTAATGGACCCAAGACAACATAAATAAAATAACAATACTAATGTAATATGCCCCAATTAAGGGGTAATGTTCCATGATATTGATCCGGATTATTTTAAACACAGAATGAGAGCGAAGATATAATAAATAAATGCACAGAGATATCGTAGATATTCAATAATATAACAGAAACGTATCAGAGATGCAACCATAAACACATATATACAATAATACACAATTTCTATTAATGAAATAACTGTACAGAGACTGTAAAAATACAAAGTGAAAGACTTTCTAGAATGGTGGCAGCTTATCTCTGAGAAGAGATGTGACGACTACTCACATTCGTAAGAAGATGATTAAAATGAGGCTCTGAAGGAATTTTTACAATAAACATGAATGCCAAAACCCCTAGACATCCAAAAACCTAACCCTAGGAGATGAAGCGCCAAAAGTCATGTGGGCCCTGTTTGGGTAAGTTAGTACATCAACTTCCCAGGGTCGTAACTTTTGCATACGATCTTCATTTTAGGTGCACGATAGCCCGTTGGAAAAGTATCGTCGAGGAGATTCATTTTGGAGGCAATATTGAAGGAACTTCTATATTGCTCCCAGTTTTCCCAAAAATGTCGTTTAGGGCCTCAAAATGGCCCAGGAAGTTAAAAACTGCTAAAAATAGTAAATTACCAAAATTGCCAGAAAATTGTTTTGAGCCAGTTGGGAAAGGTGGGTAGCCACCGATATCCACCTGGATCAATTCTCCCTCCTTAGGAAACAATGGTATCCATTGCGTTGAGTGCCCAAGGGAGAGGAAAAAACATTTGCTGAATCTGAATCTTGGTGAGCTGCTTGCCTTGCTGGAGACGTTGCGTTGCTCAATTTGTGGATGTTTGTCACGAACCTGTTGAGGCTGAGGCTGTTCAACAAGTTGAGCTACATGAGAGGACGGTGTGCAAAAGGAATATTTGTGCTTTGCTGCAACCTTTTCGACCTGCTTCTGTTGGATAGAAGGTTCTTGGGGCAAGACTGTAGTGGTTGCAGTGTCCTTCTATTCCCCTTTTGAACAGATTGTGAAGAAGCTAAATTTTGTAGTATGAGATACTACCTTGAATTACTGTTTAGGTGGAACAATAATCAGAACTACCTTTGGTATTCTGTAGAGATGACCCCCTAGAGAAGCAATGACACTGCGGGGTTGAGACTCATAAACAACATGGCGTCTTCACATATATGACTGGCCTAAGAGAACATCACAGACATCTTGTGGGGAAAAATCACATAATACCTCATCCTTGAAGGGATGGATGCCATATGACAATTGACACTGCTGGCTGACACAAATATCTCGTCCTTGGCGAAGCCACTCGATGTTGTATGGCTGCGGGTGTGGTGTTGTCAACAATGCCAACTGTTTGACGACCTCTGCTGAGATGAGGTTATTCTGGCTTCCGCTATCAACAATAAAATGCAGTGGGGTCCCATTCACCCACATCTATGAATGAAAAAGGCACTCCCCCTCTTCTGGATCTGTTGGTTCTTCTGGTTGAATTGTTGCGGTCGTGACAATAGCAGTGGGGTTCATGTCGATGATCTATCTTTTACTAGTGTTTTCATAATTAGATTCTAAATCAGGGTTCGACTCCTTGTCTTTGATCTTGGACACCAATGACTGTTTTGAGCAACATTCATCGGTGTTGTGCTAGGGGATTTTGTGGAAATCACACCATTTTCCGGTGTCCTTTGTCTTCCCGTGACCCTTATTTTCTTGTGGCTTGGACTGGTTTTCGGGAGACTGTTTGTTAGGGCCTTCTTTGTCATACTTTGGTTGTTTCGGATTTGTAGACCCGAACTCCCTTTTTTTCTGGTGCTTAAATTTCTGCTCGTTTTTAACAACATATCGATTAGCAACACCGAGTGATGAGATGTCCAGAAAATCCATTTCAGTTTGGATGTATCTGTGTAGAGCCCCACGGTATTGCAGAACCAAATGTCATTCAGAGTCTTTGATACCTAGCTTGCTGCATAAGGTATGGAAGGTATTGGTGAACTCCGAAACTACTTGGCCCCTCTCTTTCCGCAATGTGGTCCATCTCATGTATTGGTCCTCATAGTTTCCAACAGGGTAATACTGTTCCTTTACCGCATCCACAAAAAAATCCCAAGTGGGCTCGACCCCATATATTCCAGACTCCTCTATGGAACTTTGCTCCCAGTAGGTTTCCCACCAATGTTTGACATGGGCAAGAGCTTTAAGGATTTCAAAGGTGATATTTTCCCTGTCGGAAAAATGGTGAACATAGAAATAACCATCTAGCAGATTTAACCATTTGTCTAGGGAATCTGCATCTATCTGACCTTCAAATATGGGAATATCAAAATTAACCTGTACCTTGAAAGTAGAGGTGCTTCCAAAGTGGTTGTTTGATGAATATGTGCCTGTTTCTATCGCCAGGTATTGAAGGATGTGGGAAAAATTCTCAATCATTTCGTCCCTCTGTTGTGTGAGAGCTTGCTCAAGCAACAGATTTATAAAATCGTCTACTCCATCGTTTTTATTTTCTTCCCCCATGGAGGGTTTCTTGGGCGTGCGAGAGAGATTTTATTCAAGTGAGACAATCTCGAGACCCAACTTTCTATACTTGGACCTCGTTGGGGACAAGCACTGAAAAAAACAATCAAGAGAAGCCTGCTCTGATACCACTGATCGAAATTATTTTCGGCATGAAATGAGAGCGGAGATATAATAAATAAACACACAGAGATATCACAGATATTCAATAGTATAAAAGAAATGTATCAGAGATGCAACCATAAACATAGATATACAGTAACACATGATTTCTATTAATGAAAGAAATGTACAAAGACTATAAAAATATAGAGTGAAAGACTCGCTAGAATAGTGGCAGCTTATCTTTGAGAAGAGATGTGACAGTTACTCGCATTCATAAGAAGATGATTACAATGAGGCTCTGAAGCCATTTTTACAATAAACAGGAATTCCAAAAACCCTAGACATCCAAAAACCTAACCCTAGGAGATGAATTGCCAAAAGTCATGTGGGCCCCTTTTGGGTAAGTTAGTACATCAACTTCCCGGGGTCGTAACTTTTGCATACAATATCCGTTTTAGGTGCATGATAGATCGTTGGAAAGTGCAAGATACCAGATATATAAAATATGCAGAACATAAATATAATGCTAGAAATGGTAGAATAACAGTAAAATATCCAGCATAATCTTCACAATAACACAGAAATGATATAAGAATAGCAATAGAAATAACACTTTGATTCATAAAGCAATGTTCACAGGCCTCTTCGAGGGGGAAAACTCTAATCGAGCAATGCTTTGTTACAATAATCTCCAAGCTAGGGTTTTCATACCCTCGACCCTTATTTATACTAAATATGTCTATTAAGAGAAGCATCTAGAGGAAGATCCTTCTAGAAGTGGAAGCTTCTATTAGGTCTTCTTACATCCGCCTTAT
>ML782709.1:101473-114288 GCA_009831015.1 Picea engelmannii
CTAAAATTAAAACAATCAAATCTATCCTATGATTGATCGAACCAAAACCAAATCCAATCAAAGCTAATTCGGGAATTCGATTAATCAAAACAAACTTATATACAATAATGCATGCTTATTAAACAATTTCAAATTGACGCTATATAGAGCTGTGAGTTCATCATATAAACAAGTAATAATCATACCAGTATGACTGTTCCGACTATGCCATCTTCGAATTTACAAACGCTGTAGCAGACTCCACATTTTTAAACAAAATCGAACCAGTCGTTCGTTGCTTCTTATCAGTGGATGGCATCTTTGCCTTCTGACTGGTGAGCTTTGCAACTTGACCTTCCAGATCGTGAATTCTGGATTGCAGCATTGGAACATCGAGGTAATACCTCTCCAGCCATGCACCACACTGTTCACACGGAGGAGCTGCTAGTTGAGATAGAGCAGGAGGGGGTTTCGACGAGTCACCAGGGGTTTCACAGGGCATTTTGATGCCGGGATAATTTGGATCATCTCGTAAACAAGGAGGTAGGTTCTTCACAAAATCATACGCTGGTATGTCACACAGACCCTCGGAATAGGGGTGTTCGCTTGCTAGGAAGCGATCAATTTCTGAGTCAGAACCTTCACTGAGCACAATAGGATCAGGGTTAACAGGTGCCTTTGGTTTGTTTCTTGCCATGCGAGAGATTAACCGGGCGTTCTTCTTTCCTTTAGAATTGGCATTAGGTTTGGTCTTTTGCGCGCTCTCCTACTCTCGGCAACAAGCCGCTCTCACCAGGACCTTCTATACCTCGGCCCGAAGAGTTGAAATACTCTTCAATTTCCCGTATCAGGACTTCTTCTCACCCACAAGACACTCTTTTGATCTCCCGGCAGTCACTTCGGGAAATCGAGCTTCGCGATCTCACGAACCCTATGTGCACGTCCTCGAGCAACTCAAAACCCCGATCCCTGATGGGTCAACGGGTCAACACTTCTACTCGTCGGGGATTTCCCTATCGGGAAATCGGTGAATATGATGCCGCGATTCACACACCCTCCAATTCTCCGAACCCCGAACTCCGATCTGACGCCACCTGTCAACGCCTCAGATTGTGGCTTATGATTTAACACCTGTCTCCCACTCGCGCTATCGGTAAATCGCGATTCGGGAATTCACGATTCTAACGCACAAGGTCAGAAACCTTGCCAAACCCCGAATCCCAACTCCTTGGAATCTTGCGCACATGTCCTTGCTCTGATCGACGGCTCCCATAAATTCGGGAAATCGCGACTCGCGATTTCAACGAGCACGAAACTTTTACCTTGCCAAACGCCGAACGCCGAATCTCGATGGGCGTTGGTCCTCCCTGCTCTACGGGCTAACTCCTGCGCAACTTCTCCTCGATCTAACGGTCAGCGGGATTTCGCGATTCTCCCCTACGAACCCTGATCGTTGATTCTCCTTCTTGGAGATTTTTCCTGCTCCAAGGCTTCTCTTAGTTCGAATCTCACCTAGGTCTGTTCCTAGGACGTTCACAACAGAACTATCCCTCCTGAGCTTGGTCCTTCTGACTCCTTCAGATATTTCACCCACGATTTTCTCAACGGACCTCCAACAACTCTCAAAGTGTTGAAGTCACACGGAATCTGTGCACTCACAGCCACAGAAGCCCTGGTTCCCTCTGCTCAGGCAAATTGCTGAGATTTCTATCCAGCCTGCACTTCACCTGCACGGCTTACGCAACCCAATTCAACTTCTAGGTGATTTAGAATGAAAGATTAACTGCTGAGCCCCCTCAACGCACTCTATGCGGAGGAATTCAACTGCAGTCTATGAAGGAATCTCTTGGCTCAGACAGAGAAACAATTGAAACTCATTCTCCCCTGTCTCACAAACTTCAAATCAACTATGAAATCTCACATGCAGCATATCAAAGCAAACACATGACAGAAAGAAAACATACATGAGCATAATATCAACATAGAGAAACAACACAAACCATGAAGCTGAATCAAAGACTCTCTTCTATTAATCCAATCTGTACATGGGTGTTCTACACAGGTTCTCTTCTCTTCTCTTCAGAATGCTTCCAATGATAATTGCTAATGTTACAATGTACAAAGGAGGGTGCCCATATTCCGTTTTCCCTCTCGAAATATGAAGCTATCAAATCTACAATAAATTCCTATCTAACAACATTAAAACTATTAAATGCCTTCCTATCTATAATACAATACAAGTGCGCTTCTTATGAATGCCTTCATTTAAATGGCGGTGCAACAATATCAAGGTGTTTCAAAATTTGGTGCTGGCACTGTCCAGCTGTTCTCCGTTCCATGTTGGCTCGCTTGATGAGTTGTAGATGCTCCTGCATCATACTCCTCGGCTCAAAATATTTTCATGGGCTCCTGTCCATGAGCTCCTGTACAGTGTGTCCATGCTTTTGTATCACTGCTTCTGTCTCCCAGCTGGCATCTTCCACTGGGTGATTCTTCCATTTCACCAGGTATTCAAAATATTGCTTTCGCCTGGTCTTCTTGCCTACTCTTTTATCCAGTATGCACTCCATCTGAGGCTTCTATGCAACTGGCAATTGTTTCTGCGACTGGACCATTGGTTCCCCAGTTCCAGCTTCTGCTTCATCAGCCCTGTATGGGTATAAGTCCGAGATGTTGAAAATCGGAGATATCCCGATGCCCTATGGCAACTCAAGCTCATATGCGTTCTCCCCGAATTTCTTCAGGACTTTGCATGGCCCAATTTTCTTCATCTCGAGCTTGTTATATGTTCCCCTTGGGAACCTTTCCTTCCTTAAGTGTGCCAGAACCATGTCGCCAACGTCAAACTGAAGTTGCCTTTTCCGCTGATCGGCTCTGCGCTTATACTCTTGATTGGACTTCTGCAGTCGCTACTTCACCTCTGCGTGAAGTTCTTGCATTTCCTCAGCGAACTCTTCTGCGCTCGCGCTGCTAGTTCCAGCCTGTTCTGACTCCCTGAGCTCAGAAACTCCCCTCGGCTGTGTCCCATACAAAATTTGAAACAGACTCCTTCCTGTACTTCGATTCACTGAATCGTTGTACGCAAATTCTGCTTGTGGTAATATCTGGTCCCAACTGCTGTGGTGCTCTGTCACCAAGCTTCTCAATAGATCCCCCAGATTCCTATTCACCACCTCTGTTTGCCCATCTGTCTACGGATGATAAGCCGAACTAAAATCCAAATTAGTTTCGAGCTTCTTCCATAGCGTCCTCCAAAAATGAACTATGAATTTAGTATTCCTGTCCGAGACTATGCTTCTCGGCAACCCATGCAGTCGCACAATCTCTTTGAAAAACAAGTTTGCGATGTGTGTCGCATCGCTGGTCTTATGACACGGAATAAAATGTGCCATTTTAGAGAACCTGTCTACCACCACAAAGATGGAATCAACTCCTCGCTGTGTCCTCGGCAAACCCAAAACAAAATCCATACTGATGGCTTCCCATGGCCTTTCGGGTATGGGTAATGGCTGATAAAAACCGGTGTTTTGTTTTAGGCCCTTTGAATGTTGACATATCCGACACCTGTCAACAAACCTTTTCACATCTGCTCGCATGCCTGGCCAATAATATGATTCGCTTAGCTTTGCGAATGTTTTGTCATGTCCAAAGTGACCTGCTAATCCGCCGCTGTGTTTTTCTCTCACCAAATTCTCCCTCATGGAGCAATCTGGAATGCATAGCTGATTGCCTTTAAACAACAATCCTTCCTGGATCATATATTCCAGCCATGGACTCCGATCCCTGAGAACTGGATTCTCAGCTGCTTCGTATGCTTCCCCGAAGTCTGCATCACATGTATACATATCCTTCAGATTTTCAAAACCCAAGGTCTTGACCCTGAATTCCTGTAACATCAAACATTTCCTACTCAAGGCATCAACCACCTTGATAGTAGTTCCTGAAATGTGCTTGATCACAAACGTAAAATTTTGCATGTACTCTACCCATTTCGCATGCTTCTGGTTCAACTTCTCCTGTTGACTTACGAACTGCAATGCGTGATTATTGTTGTATAGCACAAATTCCTTGGGTATCAAGTAATGCCTCCTGTTTTTCAATGCCTGTATGATGGCATAGAACTCTTTATCGTATGTAGAGTATTTCAGCTTTGCATCATCCAGCTTCTCGCTGTAATATGCAACAGGTCTGTCATCCTGACTCAGGACCCCTCCAACAACATATCCACTGGTGTCACATTTCACCTGAAATGTTTTCTGAAAATCAGGCAACACCAACACTGGTTGCTCCGTGATCTTTTGCTTCAACAGATTGAAGCTTCTCTCAGCCTCCGCTGTCCAGTGAAAAACTTTATGCCACTTCTTTACAGTTTCCATCATCGCAACGCTAATTCTACTAAAATTCCGTATGAACTTCCTGTAGAAACTAGCCAAACCATGAAAGCTCCTTACCTCAAAAACATTCCGGGGTGATGGCCAATTCCTGATTACCTCCACCTTCTCGGGATCCATCTTCAATTCATTCGCCGAGATTACAAAACCCAAATAAATGAGCTCTGTCTGCATGAAGGAACACTTCTTCAAATTGATCAACAACTTCTCCTGCTGTATTCTCCTCATCACAATGGCTAAATGCCTCAAGTGTTCAACTTTGGTCTTGCTGAAAATCAGTATGTCGTCCAGATACACGACCACAAATTTGCCAATGAATTCCCTCAGGACTTCATTCATTAGCCTCATGAAAGTGCTTGGCGCGTTTGTCAAACCAAACGGCATGACCAGCCATTCGTACAAGCCCTCGTTTGTTTTGAATGCTATTTTCCATTCATCTCCTTCCCTCATCCCGATCTGATGATATCTGCTCTTGAGATCAATTTTTGAAAAATAATTTGCCCCACTCAGGCAATCCATCAGATCGTCCATTCTCGGCAGTGGAAATCTGTATATGATGGTGATCTTATTTATCGCCCTGGAGTCTGTACACATTCTCCAGCCTCCATCCTTCTTCGGACTTAATACTGTCGGAACAACACACAGACTCAGACTCTCTCTGACCAGTCCTTTATCCAGCAAATCCTGCACCTGCCTCTTGACTTCCTCATTCTCCTGAGGTGTCAACCTGTATGCTGCCTTGTTCGGCAAGCTTGCTCCGGGTATGAGGTCAACATGGTGACTCACACTCCGCATCGGTGGCAACGAACGAGGTAGTTCGTCCACGATGATGTCAGCGAACTCTCCCAGCAGTTCCTGAATCTCCTCCGGCAAGTCATCCACTCTTGTACTTGTCAGGACAATTCTCGGCTTCCTGACAACAAAGAATTGTGGATCTTCGTTCTTCTCCATCTCTGTGAGAAGTTCCTTCCCACTCATGAGAAGTATTGTACTGCTCACTTCCGACTTCACTTATACATCCTTTTTCGGAAGCAATGTGTGTGTTTTCCCATCCTTCTCCAAGGTGTATGTGTTCATCCTCCCGTCATGAACCACATTTCTATCGTACTGCCATGGTCTACCCAATAATACATGACAGACATCCATGGGAATAACATCACACAGAATTTTATCCCTATATTCACCCATTTTAAATTCAACCAAGCATTATTTCGTAACACATACCTGGTGTCCTTTCTGTAGCCATGACACTTTGTATGGACTCGGGTGATTGGTCGTCTCCAGCTCTAGCTTTTCCACCATCTCGGTCGAAACGAGATTATCGGTGCTTCCGCTGTCCACTATGACCTTGCATTTCCAGCCCTTGGTCTTGCAAGTCGTTCTGAACAGTCTGGTTCTCTGAGATGTATCCTCCACCTCTTTATCAGGTGTTAACAAAATTTAATGCACCGTTAGTGACTTCCCACTTTCGGTGTCTTCATCCTCATCATCACGCCTCTGCGCCTCAGTGATGTGAGCTTCTCCTCTGTCCATCTTCCTGTCTGGACAATCCACGGCTTTGTGTCCATCTTTTCCATAGGTAAAACATGTGATGATTCCTCCTCTGCCTCTTCCTCTACCTAGAGTACGAGGAATAGCGTTGGCATCAACATATCCGCCACCCTTCTCTGTATGCTGCCTCCTCGGCTCAGCATATTGCTGCCTCTTTTCAATTTGTGGCTGCCTCTGCTGTGAGGTTCCAGCTCTCTCCAGCTTACCCTGAGGTCTCTTCCAATCCTCCTTGGGCTCCTGAGTTCTTTCTTGGGCAACCGCCTTGCCTCTGGGATGACTCCTGCCTCGCCCTCACCCTCGCTAACCTTGCTTGCGGCTCAGCTTCTCCTCGGCTTTCAAAGCCAATTGGTAAGAATCTTCCACCGTCCTGATGGTGAGCATGCTTAACTCGTCCTGAATGTCGTACCTTAAACCATTCAGGTATCTTGCCACCTTTTCATCATCGCTCTCTTGATGACCAGCTCTGATGTTGAGCCTATAAAATTCCTCGGTGTACTCCTTCACCGTCATTAACTTCTGTCTTAGGTTCTGCATACGCCTGAACAATGTGATCTGGTAATCCCTCGGGATGAATTTCGCCTTCATCTTCGCGATCAACCTGTCCCAGCTCTTGATTTTATGTTTTCCTTTGCAGCACCTATCAGCCTGCAACTCATCCCACCATAAGGCTGCATGTCCTTTCAGCTTAGTAACAGCGTGCCTTACTTTCTTGTCCTCTTCGATATCTTCATAAATGAAGTAGGTGTCGAGTGCTCAGATCCAATCCAACAACTCTTCTGCATTTAGACTCCCCTCATAGACGGGAATGTCCATTTTTGTCTTTGAGCTCATTCTGAAAATGGCTCTAATCAACCTCTCTGTCGAGGCATCCTCTGCTGTGACCTCTTCTACATCGTGTCCAGCTTCCTCTTCAACCTCGGAATCGCTGAACTCCCCAGCGCCGACTCCGCGTCGCTGAGTTATTTCCATCTCTTCGAGTCTCACCCTGAGATCGCGTATCTGTCGTTCCATTTCCGGGTTTCCTGCTGGTCTACCCCTTCTTCGAGCATCCCTGTCTTCATGATCAGGCGACTGCCTTTCTCTTCTCGGCGGCATGGTGAAATCCACTTCTCCCTGTTAACGGAACAAAGAGAACTCTTCTCCCCGCTCTGATACCACTTGGCGCGTTCTCCTGCTCTCGGAAGCAAGCCGCTCTCAATAGGACCTTCTATACCTCGGACCGAAGAGTTGAAATACTCTTCAATTTCCCATATCGGGACTTCTTCTCACCCACAGGACACTCTTTTGATCTCCCGACAGTCACTTCGGGAAATCGGGCTTCGCGATCTCGCGAACCTTATGTGCACGTCCTCGAGCAACTCAAAACCCCGATCCCCGATGGGTCAACGGGTCAACACTTCTACTCGTCAGAGATTTCCCTATCGGGAAATCGGTGAATATGATGCCGCAATTCACACACCCTCCAATTCTCCGAACCCCGAACTCCGATCTGACGCCACCTGTCAACGCCTCCGGTTGTGGCTTATGATTTAACACCTGTCTCCCACTCGCGCTATCGGTAAATCGCGATTCAGGAATTCGCGATTCTAACGCACAAGGTCACAAACCTTGCCAAACCCCGAATCCCGACTCCTTGGAATCTTGTGCCACGTGTCCTTGCTCTGATCGACGGATCCCGTAAATTCAGGAAATCGCAACTCGCGATTTCAACGAGCACGAAACTTTTACCTCGCCAAACGCCGAACGCCGAATCCCGATGGGTGTTGGTCCTCCCTGATCTGCGGGCTAACTCCTGCGCAACTTCTCCTCGATCTAACGGTCAGCGGGATTTCGCGATTCTCCCCTACGAACCCTGATCGTTGATTCTCCTTCTTGGAGATTTTTCCTGCTCCAAGGCTTCTCTTAGTTCGAATCCCACCTAGGTCTGTTCCTAGGACGTTCACAATGGAACTATCCCTCCTGAGCTTGGTCCTTCTGACTCCTTCAGATATTTCACCCACGATTTTCTCAACGGACCTCCAACAGCTCTCAAAGTGTTGAAGTCACACGGACTCTGTGCACTCGCAGCCACAGAATCCCTGGTTCCCTCTGCTTAGGCAAATTGCTGAGATTTCTATCCAGCCTGCACTTCACCTGCACGGCTTACGCGACCCAATTCAACTTATGGGTGATTTAGAATGAAAGCTTAACTGCTGAGCCCCCTCAATGCACTCTATGTGGAGGAATTCAACTGCACTCTATGCAGGAATCTCTTGGCTCAGACAGAGAAACAATTGAAACTCATTCTCCCCTGTCTCACAGACTTCAAATCAACTATGAAATCTCACATGCAGCATATCAAAGCAAACACGTGACAGAAAGCAAACATACATGAGCATAATATCAACACAGAGAAACAACACAAACCATGAAGCTGAATCAAAGACTCTCTTCTATTAATCCAATCTGTACATGGGTGTTCTACACAGGTTCTCTGCTCTTCTCTTCAGAATGCTTCCAATGATAATTGCTAATGTTACAATGTACAAAGGAGGGTGCCTATATTCCGTTTTCCCTCTCAAAATATGAAGCTATCAAATCTACAATAAATTCCTATCTAACAACATTAAAACTATTAAATGCCTTCCTATCTATAATACAATACAAGTGCGCTTCTTATGAATGCCTTCATTTAAATGGCGGCGCAACAATATCAAGGTGTTTCAAAATTTGGTGCTGGCGCTGTCTAGCTGTTCTCCGTTCCATGCTGGCTCGCTTGATGAGTTGTAGATGCTCCTGCATCAGTCTTGGGATTTTTTAGCCATAGGTTTAAACTTTTCCACATCCTCGGTAACAGAAATGGGTAGGTCAATAGATGGCTCGGGTAGGGGTTTGGGTAGTAGGGCACTGTAAGGCACAGGGGGTTCTAACTTGCTCTCGCTCACCACAGGTTTGTCAACCTGTGGTGGGTTTGACTCATCAAAGCTATTCTGACTCAGGAAATCACTCCAACAGTCATGGCGTAACCCCAACTCATGAACCATAAGCATTTTAATTAACCCGAAATGGAAAAGGCTGGTATCGGCTTGGTTACGTTTATACCTTTTGGACATCTTAAACAAAATCCTATGCAAATAGTGAGGCATGTTCAGTTCATAGCCCATGAAAACCATCAAAATCCGAAGGTGATACAAGAAAACGAAGCCATACCTGCCCTCACATGTGATGAATTGTTTAGTTATCATCAGCAAGTCGTGCCATCTTTGCTTTAGCATATTTGCAGGCAGACCCTTGTCACAAGAGTTCACTCTTCGTGACTGAAAGAGTAATGTCCACAGGACATATTCTACTTTATAGTTCTTTGACCATCTCTATCCGACAGCAGGCAGACCGGTGGCTAGACTAAGGAACTATTCGTTGATTTCCAACTGCACATCCCCAACCTTGGCTCGACAGCCATCGAAAGTTAACGCAAATTTCCGAGCCACACCAGTGTTATAACCATCAAATTTTTGGATGAAAGGGAGCCATCCTAATTCCTCCAGGTCACTATATGCACCATCAAACGTTAACAGGGCCTGACAGCCATTGGGTTCAGCCCTTACGACTGGAGCCATGGCGCGGGCATCATAGTAGGGTTCGGATCAAACACACAGGAGCATAATCGAAATGGCTAACAACCGCAAACGCTCAAAGAGGAGGCAAATCAATAGGCGCGTGTGAAGGTGGTGAGTTAGTTCACCACCATGCAGAACATTAATGGCTCAGTACACCACTGTTTAATCAATTATGACACCACTCAAACCACATTAATCAGGTAACACAAGAATTCAAACGGTGGACAGTGATACCAAGGCACCATTGTATTGTTTGAAACCACGAACATTCAATATAGAATCAAACCAAAGGTCATACATGCCATTAATCAATATAAACTCAAAACCATATATCAATGCGCCATAGTATAATTAAAACCAAAGTGAATGAAAATGTTCCACCAACGCGCCAAGTATATAATCAAACATTGCCATTCAATATGTAAAATCAAACTCATACGTTATCATGCGCTTTGTTGCACAATATATAATCAAAGTCTTATAACATTGTGACCAATGAATTTATGAAATCGATAAGCTTAGAGGTTAAGATCACATTATATAAAACAAGATCAACCATGACCCTTATGAAATCACTGATAACTTATCATGCTCAATACCTTATCAATCAAATAAAATGCAAGTTGCGCAATCAAAACAAGAACGTCACAATTTGAAAAATGTCCTCAGCCATATAATCAACCAAAGGTAAGTGCCTTTCAGAACATCAATGAGCATACCACGACAGTTTAAATAACAATGGAGAAGTTTTCACGCTTTTAGTCGTGAAAACTAATTGGAAACGAAAATGCAAACATCGCATAGAATGGAAATGCGACAGTAATTGATCATTCAAAAGATGTAGGTGTGGGCAGATTTTAGGGCAATTGAAAAAATTGAATTGGCTGCCAACACGGGTCCACCCTGATGCCATCCTTTCCCACCAGATGACCCAAGTATTCTACTTCTGAGGCACCAAAAGCACATTTGGATTGTTTCAGGAAAAGTTGGTGCTGAGAGAGTAGTTGGAGAACTTGATCCACATGAGTAAGATGGTCTGTCCAGGTTTTTCTATAGAAGAGGATATCATCAAAGAAAAATAAGACAAAATGACGGAGAAAAGGGCGAAAGACATGGTTCATGAGGCTCTGGAAGGTGGAGGGGGCGTTACACAAACCAAAGGGCATGACCAAAAACTCATATTGGCCCTCATGAGTGTGAAAGGTGGTCTTGGGAATGTCGGGCTCTTTCATACGTATCTGGTGATAGCCTGAGCGAAGATCAAGTTTGGTAAAGAATTGGGTGCCACTCAACTCATCCAGGAGGTCATCAATGACAGGAATGGGAAATTTGTCTTTGATGGTCAGTTTGTTGAGAGCACGGAAGTCATGACACATTCTCCAAGAACCTTCTTTTTTCAGTACCATGACAACCGGAGAGGAGTAAGGGATTGTACTAGGACGGATGACGTCGACAATAAGGAGTTCCTGGACCATTTTTTCAATTTCATTTTTTTGTGCAAAGGGGTGGCAATATGGGTGTATATTGGGGGGAAGGCTTCCTAGGACAAGGGGAATGGAATGATCATGGACACCGCGGGAAGGAGGGAGTCCTTGGGGGGTGAAAAATACCTTTTGATGTTTAGAAAGGAGGGCTTGGAGGTCTTGGGGCACTGGTGTGTCTCTGTGGCTTGTATGGTGTGGAGTTGGGCAATGACACCAGAATGACCTTTTTTGAGCAGTTTTTCCATACGATGAGAACTGATGACCTTAGGTGAACCAACAATGATGCCTTGGAATTTATATTGGTGGCCTCCTTGGTCGAATTGCATGGTTAAGTTCTGAAAATCCATGAGAATGGGACCCAAAGTCCTTATCCAGTCTGCACCCAACACAATGTTGCAACCACCCATGTCAATAGCAAACATATGGGATTTTAGGTGGTAGTCACCGATTTGGAGATGCACATTTTCACAACGCTCGCAACATTTCATAGAACCACCATTGGCAATCATGATTTGGAAATTGTTGACAGCATGGATGTAGCAATGGGTTTCTTGGGCAATGCGGCGATGAATAAAATTGTGGGTGCTGCCACTATCAACCAGAATGATGACCTTTCGGTGCTTGATGTAACCGATTAACTTGAGGGTTTGGGGGGAAGAGAAGCTGGTGAGAGCATTTAGGGAAATGATCGGTTCCACTTCGGGAGGGTCAGAGGGAGGGTTTATGTCATTGATTTCTGTTGACTTGGGCACAAGGGGAGTGTCAACATCCTCTTCCGGAATATCCTCAGAGATGGCCATAAAAAGATTTTGTTCCTTACATTTGTGGCCTGGGAAATATTTGTCATCACAATTATAACAGAGACCTTTGAGTTGGTGTTCAACCATTTCAGCCCTGGTCAATTTTTGGATCTTTAATGGGGCGGAGGGAGTAGTGGGGTTTACTGGTTTAGGGCGAGGGATAAAGGAAGGCTTACGGTTTTGAGAGGAAACAATTTGTTGTGATTCTTTAGCTTTTTTAGTAGCCTCCACCCAAGTTGTAGGTCGAGCCATGAGGACATGGGCCCGAATCTCCTCCTTGAGGCCACTGATAAAACACTCTCGAAAGAAAGCATCAGTCATGCCTTCTGTTCGAAAAGCTAGGTGCTCAAATGCAGCTATTAAGTCTTCTACTGTGCTTGATTGCTTCAATTTTGTCAAACGACCCAAATGGTTGGTGTTAGTGTCAAAGCGTTCATAAAGCTCAGTCACAAATTGGGTCCAAGCAATATACCCTTGATGGGAAGTTTTTCTCCATTGCCACCATTGCCAGCGTTCTTGATCCCGGAGTTTGGCCAAGTCATCTGTAATGTTGTAGAGAGAGAAATAATGTTCCATTTGGGTGACCCAACTAGTGGGGTCCGAGCCATCAAATTTGGTTACATCCACCCACGGAAGGCGTATGTCCCATTGAAAGTGATGAGGTTGAAAGGAATGGGAAGAAGTTTCACCTTCAGTCTTTTTATGTGCATCAGGAAAAGAGTCATCGATAGGGATCTTGAGTTTGGTGCAGAGTGATGCAAAGATAGATTCAAGCTAGGTGGTGAGTTCGTGTTTGACTTCCGCCATTGCGGACTGCACGACTACATTTATGGATGCATTTATGGTGGTATTGATGGATGCATCACGGGATGCAATAGTAGCACTGAGTTGTTGCACTTCTTGTTGGGTCTCGAGGAAACCAGATTGCAAGGTGTTGAAGCGAGACTCTAGTTCTTGGCTACGGGTATGGGCCATGAGGATGGGTGAACTGAAAAGGGAGTGGGCGGGGTCAGA
>ML782709.1:114338-147327 GCA_009831015.1 Picea engelmannii
CTGCGGGGTTATACTTTGGTCTGAAGAATGCTGCAGTGCTGAAATCCCTAAATTCTTAACCAGAAAGAAATGTGTATTCACTTGGAAACCCGAACACAGATGTGCGGCAATAGATCTCGCCGGTTTAATTTGTTTATGTTCCCCAAGGGTTAGGTATTCAAGGGTTCTACAGACAAGGGTTTGCCCTGTGCTATAGCTCTCTGATATACGTGCGAGGTCCAAAAGTAGTACTCGACCCAATATCTTAGGGCACTAACTAAGGAGGATAGACCGTACCCTTATCCATACTACCTAACTACCCAGGTACTAGAGAGTATCTTCCCGAGTGCTGTTCTCAGTGACACTAGCAGTCCGATGACCGATAGGTTTATCTAAAGAGGGCTTTAGGAAATCTAGGCCGATCCGTACACAGGTGCTGTCTGATGCGCTACCACTCGAAGGGGTACCAACATGGGTTACAAGGGTGGCCAACAGATGTGCGCTTAAGAACCACTTGTATTTCCTGCGTGTATGAATCCCTCAACCACGGGTTTATGCGCTTAACGACAGATCTTTGTGGCTTAAAGACACCAGAATACGTCTCTACCCTGAAAAAAAAATACCCACAATTTCTGCCAAGGAAAGTGCTCTAATACCACTTGCAAGATACCAGATATATAAAATATGCAGAACAAAAATATAATGCTAGAAATGGCAGAATAACAGTAAAATATCCAGCATAATCTTCACAATAACACATAAATGATATAAGAATAGAAATAGAAATAGCACTTTGATTCAGAAAGCAATGTTCACAGGCCTCTTCGAGGGGGCAACCTCCAATCGAGCAGCTCTCTGTTACAATAATATCCAAGCTAGGGTTTTCATACCCTCGACCCTTATTTATAATAAATATGTCTATTAAGAGAAGCATCTAGAGGAAGATCCTTCTAGAAGCGAAAGCTTCTATTAGGTCTTCTTACATCCGCCTTATTCTATTTATTGAAAGGCCTTATTAATATTGACCTTTATTACATCCGAATACATTGATCTACCTATGTGCGGGTTAGGACCTTAACATAAAGGTATCATCAAAGAGATTCATTTTGGAGGAAATATTGAAGGAATTTCCATATTTCTCCACATTTTCCCAAAAACGTCGTTTAGGGCCTCAAAATGGCCCCGAAAGTTAAAAAATGCTAAAAATAGTAAATTACCAAAATTGCCAGAAAACTGTTTTGAGCCAGTTGGAAAAGGTGGGTGGCCACTAATATCCACCCGGATCAATTTCAGGTTGTCCTTTAAGAGTTTGAGAACTTGTTGTTGATGGTTGATGTGATCTTCCACTGCTTGAACCTTAGATTTTTATTTTAGAGAAGAAGTGATGGATGGTGGTTAATATCCATAAAGTGCCATAAATGGTTTCATTTTTGCTGCAGTATGAAAGGAAGTGTTATACCACCATTCTGCCAAGGGTAACCACTTGAACCATTTTTTTTTGTTTATCAGAGACAAAACAACGAAGGTAGACTTCCATACATTTTTTCACTATCTCAGTTTGTCCATAAGATTGAGGATGATAAGATGAGCTATGAGCCAATTAAGTACCCAAACAAGAAAACAATTCTATCCAAAAATGTCTAGTGAAGATGAGATCTTCGTCACTTACTATAGTCTTCGGGCTTCGATGTAGCTTTTGAACTGTCTCCATGAATGCAGTAGCAACTGTACTGGCTTTGAAAGGATGAGAAACTGCACAAAAGTGTGCATACTTGGTAAGTCTATAAACAATCACCATGATGACACTCTTTCCTTTAGACTTCGGTAACCCTGTGATGAAATCCATGGAAACCTCCTCCCAACGCTGACTTGGAATGGCTAATATTTGTAAAAGACTTGGGATCTTAATTTTTTCCACCTTGTTTTGTTGGCAAACCAAAAATTCTGCCACAAACCTTTAAACATAATTTTTAAGGCCATCTCAAAAAAATTCCCTTTTGACCCTCTGATAGGTTTCAAAAATCTTGAGTGCCCTCCTACTAGAGAGGTGTGCAATTCCAAAAGTACCTTTTGTTTGAGTTGGGAGTTATTGCATAAATATAAGCAATCTTTGTACCATAGTGAATCATTTTTCCATGTAAATGTATCAGATGCACTGGAATCTTGCTAGAACATCTGAATGAGAGTCCACACTTCTTCGTCATTCTTCCATTCATACCCTTCTTCTGTTATCCAATCAGGTTGGATGATAGAGATAACATAGAGAAATGCCTCGACATTTTCATCCTTTCTTGAGAGTGCATTTGCCACAAAATTTTGCTTCCCTTTTTTGTAGATGACTTCAAAGTCATAACCCAACATCTTGGTCACCCATTTTTGTTTCTCTTCTGAATATAATATTTGTTCCAAGAATTATTTAAGACTGTCATGATCTGTTTTGACCTTGAAGTTCCTACCAATTAGGTAAGGGCACCATTGCTTCAATGAATGTAGTATTTCCATCATTTCCTTCTCATAAATGGGTTTGAGTAAGTCCTTTCCCTTGAGTGGCCTACTTTCAAAGAAAGGGGCCTTCCTTGTTGCATTAGAACAACACCAATGCCATTTCCCGAGGCACCACATTCCACAATAAAGTTTTTTGTGAAGTCTGGTGTGGTCAAGACAAGAGTTTTGCACATTGCCTCTTTAAGTTGTTAAAAAGATTGAGTTTCCTCTGGAGTCCATGAAAATGCATCCTTCTTAGTTAATGCGTGGCCACCAATATCCGCCTGGATCAGTTTTAGGTTGTCCTTTAAGAGTTGGAGAACTTGTTGTTGATGGTCGATGTGATCTTCCATTGCTTGAACCTTAGATTTTTATTTTAGAGAAGAAGTGATGGATGGTGGTTAATATCCATAAAGTGCCATAAATGGTTTCATTTTTGCTGCAGTATGAAAGGAAATGTTATACCACCATTTTGCCAAGGGTAACAACTTGAACCATTTTGTTTGTTTATCAGAGACAAAACAATGAAGGTAGACTTCCATACATTTTTTCACTATCTTAGTTTGTCCATAAGATTGAGGATGATAAGATGAGCTATGAGCCAATTGAGTACCCAAACAAGAAAATAATTCTATCCAAAAATGTCTAGTGAATATGGGATCTCTGTCACTTACAATGATCTTTGGTCTTCCATGTAGCTTTTGAAATGTCTCCATGAATGAAGTAGCAACTGTACTGGCTTTGAAAGGATGAGAGAGTGCACAAAAGTGTGCATACTTGGTAAGTCTATCAACAATCACCACGATGACACTCTTTCCTTTAGACTTTGGTAACCCTGTGATGAAATCCATGGAAACCTCCTCCCAGCGTTGACTTGGAATGGCTAATCTTTGTAAAAGACTTGGGGTCTTAATTTTTTCCACCTTATTTTGTTGGCAAACCAAACATTATGCCACAAACCTTTGAACATAATTTTTGAGGCCATCTCAAAAAAATTCCCTCTTGACCCTCTGATAGGTTTTTTTGAGTGCCCTCCTACTAGAGAGGTGTGCAATTCCAAAAGTACCTTTTGTTTGAGTTGGGAGTTATTTCATAAATATAAGTGATATTTGTACCATAGTGAATCATTTTTCCATGTAAATGTATTAGATGCACTGGAATCCTGCTAGAACATCTGAATGAGAGTCCACACTTCTTCGTCATTCTTCCATTCATCCCCTTCTTCTGTTATCCAATCAGGTTGGATGATAAAGTTAACATAGAGAAATGCCTCGACATCTTCATCCTTTCTTGAGAGTGTATCTACCACAAAATTTTTCTTCCCTTTTTTGTAGATGATTTCAAAGTCATAACCCAACATATTGGTCACCCATTTTTGTTTCTCTTCTGAATATAGTCTTTGTTCCAAGAAGTATTTAAGACTGCCATGATCTGTTTTGACCTTGAAGTTCCTACCTATTAGGTAAGGGCACCATTGCTTCAATGAATGTAGTATTTCCATCATTTCATTCTCATAAATGGGTTTGAGTAAGTCATTTCCCTTGAGTGGCCTACTTTCAAAGAAAGGGGCCTTCCTTCTTACATTAGAACAACACCAATGCCATTTCCCGAGGCATCACATTCCACAATAAATTTTTTTGTGAAGTCTGGTGTGGTCAAGACAAGAGTTTTTCACATTGTCTCTTTAAGTTGTTAAAAATATTGAGTTTCCTCTAGATTCCATGAAAATGCATCCTTCTTAGTTAATGCAGTTAAATGTGTTGGAAGATTGGTTGTTGTCATTGAAGTCAACCCTAGTCATTGGTTTTTGACCGCAAGATTGATGAAGGTATTTAGACATGAAGGACAGTGCACATGCAGACACAACAACCATGGATGGATAGTATACATCACGTTGTTTCCAATAGTAGGTGGCACATCACGTGGATCCTCATGGTTGAGGAGAAATTAATTTTTGAAGATGACAAAGTGAATTGAAGAAGGATGTACAGGCCGACCCTAAAGATAATTAAAAAAAAGAATTACAAAATAAGAAAGTGTCAGGTCGGCCATAATGTTAAAAGGAAGTGACATAAAGGGTATAAATACATATCATTATACATTCATTTTACACACACAAGTCGAATTTAAGAGGAAATCTGAAGTAAAGAAGGTCGTATTTCAAGGGAGGATGAAGTCTTTTGGTGATGTGTTCTAAGGTATGTTATTTATAGGTCATCTTACCATTTTCTCTATAACATTTTTTCTAGAATGATTCAGATGGTGAAATTGATATGGTATTAAGAATACATATCTAGGTACCTATGGTAAAAATTTCATCTCTTTATTCATTATAATTTTGGATATACACTCTATGGAAGATAGGGTTTTTGACTAGTCCCGAAGCTAGTCATAAACAAGTGTTCCAGGTAAAACAATCATAACTTATTCATAGAGAATCAAAATGATGTGATATCAATTTCATTGGAAATATTAAATCTTGTATTTTCTTGTGTGTGAGTTTCAGAATCTGATGTTAAATATTGAGCGCGGGGAATTCTATACAAGTTAGATCTCCTGAATAAACTTGAATTGAATAAGGTCTACCATTCTCTCTGTAACTTGTTTTTGGGGAGGATTCAAAGAGTGAAACTTGGAGGAGTTTCAGAGAATAAATTGAGTAATATTATATACAAAATCATATTATTCCAAGAATTGAAGAAGTCTCAGGAAGCATTATCAGGTTCTATATGATGGTTGGTTGATGGTGATGATTTAATGTAAAGTTTTATTATCTCTCATATATTATTGGGTGGAAGGAAGGGGAAAGGATGGAGAGGCCAACCCTCTCTTGATATTGGAGGATTGTATCTTCCTCTTGGAGGTTTATCCCTCCTTTATATTTGGAAGTTGTAGCTACCTTTGGAAGTCATTACTTCCCTTAAACAATAACTATTGATTATTTCTCATATATTGTGCATGGTGTAGTGTGGTTTATTGGTGTAAATCTTATACTATTGTTCATTTCTCATTGGATATAATTGAATGATTTAAGTATAATTTGTTTTTTTTTTTAAATTGTAATTGATACTAATTCACCTCCCTCTCAGTATCAACAATTGGTATCAGAGCAGGTTGCCTTCAGAATAGTTTAACCATTGGAAGGAAAATCCTGAGCAGAGATGGATGACCATGAGCGCATTTCAAATGGGATTCAAAGATTTTATGGAAGAAATTAGGCATACTGGAGTGATAGAGTGAAAACTTACCTAACAACTTTGGGAGTAGACATTTGGTACTCAGTTGTAAATGACTATGTAATCCCAAATAATGCTCTAACCGATCCAAATGAGAAGAAGATTATGAGTTGTAATTCAAAAGCCAGACATGTTATTCTAGGAGCATTGGCACCAACCATTGTTATCAAAGTGATGGGTTTCAACACTGCTAAAGAGGTATGGGACAAACTCAAGAGTATCTACGAAGGTGATCCAAAAGTTAAGCAGGTCAATCTTCAACGACATAGAGAAAAATTTGAAAATTTGAATATGAATGAAAAGGAAGATATTGCAACCTATTTTCTTAGATTTGATGAAGTTGTTAATGCTATCAGAGGATTAGGTGAAGAGCTCGATCAATCCTTGGTTTTACAAAAAGTGTTGAGATCACTTCTCTTGAAGTATGATGCTAAGGTCTTCGGCATTGAAGAAACTAGGGACTTGACCAAAATGACAATGGATGAATTACATGGGTCTCTTATAACATATGGAATGAGAACATGTACAAAAAGTGACCAGCCAAACAATGAAGCAACGTTTAATGCCATAAATAAGACAAAATACAAGGATAATGACCTTGATGAAGAAATAACAAATTTTGTAAGAAGGTTCCAGAAGGGAAGTGGAAGATACAAAGGTAATTCTCCTCTCAAATGCTTTAACTGTGGTAGAATAGGACATATTGTTGAAAACTACTACTAAAAAAGAGAAGTCTCAGCAATAAAAAGAGATTCTACTCCAAGGATGATGACATATCCTGAGATGAGAGTGATGAAGAAGATAATGATGGAGGAGAAGTCCTCTTCATAACCCAAGAAACAGAGGATGATGATCACAAGAATTATAAAGAATAAGAAATCATTTTTGAAGAAGATTCAGATGAAGAAACCAACCTTGATTCCTTTTGGGGATACAAAGACAATGCAAAGAGTGAACAAGAAGATGAGAATCTTGAAAAGTTGAAGCATGTTGAAACTGAAAATAAAAATCTTAGAAACACAAACATAATACTAAAAGGTGAATTGAGTAATTGTGAATAAGAGAATTACAAGATTGAAAAGACCATTGATAGCTTGAAGGAACAATTAGAATATTATGAGAAATTGAAAGAAGAATTGGATCACACAAAAGGGGAGGTACTATTGACAATAAAAAAGTCGAAGAAGTTCGAAAAAAGCATTGAAAAATTAGATGAGATCCTTAGCGGTCAAAGATCTCCAAACGACAAGACATGACTAGGATACAATGACAGTTTGAAGAAAAAACAACAAGAGAAGGAAGATTAAAATGATGAAACCAACACTCCAGAATAAGTTGAACAACAAGATAGAAGACTAGAATTCAAAAGGAATGAGACATCAAGAAGATCCTCTCCCATCAGGTATGAAAGCAATCATTATGAATGAAACTATAGAAGAATAGATCGTGAACCCAGATGGACCACAACACAAAGAAGATCACTTACTCCCAAGTATCACAATTTCTTTCTTGGACATTGTTATACTTGTGGAAATTTTGGACACAAGGCAATCAATTGTAGAATCAATGAAATGAATAACTATGGAAGCTACATGAATGGTGAAAATAGTAGATATGGAAATGTTCATAGACCTTTCAACAGAAATTATAATCCATTTGAACCATTAATGGATCAAAATATTGTATGGTACAAGTGAAATAATCTTGGTCACAAAGCACGAGATTGCAGAGAGATGAAGGAAGATAATCGTATGCCAAATGTTTGTATGCCAACTACAACATGGAAAATGAAAGAAATTCCACACAATGTAAACTATCAAATAGCATTGGTTGGTAAAGAATGAAAAGAAGAAGATGGATGGTTCATAAACAATGGGTGCTCATCTCATATGACCGGAGATCAAAGCAAATTTTTCAGCTTGAAGAAAAAGGGTGGAAATGTTGCATTTGGAGATGACTCATCTACCAAAATAATTGGAAAAGGAACTGTAAAGCTTGGAAGTGAAAATGTAAACATAGGAAAAGTCCCATTGGTTGAAGATATGAAGAATAATCTCCTCAGTGTCAACAAAATATGTGATCAATGATACACTCGTATGTTTGACTCCTGAAAATTTAAAATCAGAGAAAATAACTTAGGAAGATTGGTTGCAACTGCAACAAGAAGACCGAACAATACATAAATCCTAGACATGAAGAAGAGAGAGAAGACATAAGCCACACAAAAGGATTCCAAGGAACAAAAATTCCCAAAGACCAAAAATAAGGATGAAGTATTATTGAGTGCCACATGTTCAGGGGGATCAACCCCAAAGAAGAGAGTTACGTTTTGCCATTAAACTCAGGGGGAGAAGCGCTACCCTTTGCCATTGATTTCAAAGGGGGAGAGAATTTTGGATCATAATGATAGGGGGAGCATGAGTGTTTCCATCAATGACAAAGGGGGAGATTGTTGGAAGATTGGTTGTTGTCATTGATGTCAACCCTAGTCATTGGTTTTCGACCGCAAGATTGATGAAGGTATTTGGACATGAAGGACAATGCACATGTAGACACAACACCCATGGATGGATAATATACATCATGTTGTTTCTGGTGGTAGGTGGCACGTCATGTGGATCCTCATGGTTGAGAAGAAATGAATTTTTGAAGATGACAAAGTGAATTGAAGAAGGAAGTACAGGTTGGCCTTGAAGATAATTAAAGAAAAGAATTACAAAATAAGAAAGTGTCAGGTTGGCCCTAATGTTAAAAGGAAGTGACATAAAGGGTATAAATACATATCGTTATACATTCATTTTACACACAAAAGTCAAATTTCAGAGGAAATCTGAAGTAAAGAAGGCCGGATTTCAAGGGATGATGAAGTCTTTTGGTGATGTGTTCTAAGGTATGTTATTTACAGGTCATATTACCATTTTCGCTATAACGTTTTTTCTATAATGATTCATATGGTGAAATTGATATGGTATTAAGAAGACATTTATAGGTACCCGTGGTAATAATTTCAGCTCTTTATTCGCTATAATTTTGGAGATACACTCTGTGAAAGATAGGGTTTTTGAATAGTCCTGAAGTTAGTCATAAACATGTGTTATTGGTAAAAAAATCATAACTTCTTCATAGAGAATCCAAATGAAGTGAGACCACTTTCATTGGAAGCAGTGCAGGATGTAGTTTCTTGTGTGAGAGTTTCAAAATTTGATGTTAAATATCAGGCATGATGCATTCTGTACAAGTTCGATCTCCTGAATAAACCATAATTGAATAAGGTCTACCATTCTTTCTATAACTTATTTTTGGGGAGGATTCAAAGAGTGAAACTTGGAGGAGTTTCAGAGAATAAATTGAGTAATATTATATATATGGTCAAATTATTCCAAGAATTGAAGAATTGCAGAAGTTGAAGAAGTCTCAGGAAGCATTATCAGGTTCTATGTGATGGTTGGTTGATGGTGATGATTTAATGTAAAGTTTTATTATCTCTCATATATTCTTGGGTGGAAGGAAGGGGAAAGGATGGAGAGGTGAACACTCTATTGATATTGGAGGATTGTATCTTCCTCTTGGAGGTTTATCCCTCCCTGTTTTGCTGATTATATGATTAGTATAATGCACTCATTAATTATTAATCTGGGATTCGTAATCAATAGAGTTACAAGACACCAGTAAGAGAGGTGATTATAATGTCATGAGTATAGAAATAATCTGAATTGAGAAACAAACTGAAAAACACTTTGGTTTCCTTTCAAAGAGAAGATATATACTCCATTGGGGTACATGAAAATATGATATGGAGTTCTTTGACAGATCAAATCTATTATTTGACCCAAAAATCTAACTATGCAATCACACTTCTAAAAAGGGAATCACACATCAATCATCAAGGCATAGCATGGGTAGTTCAATAGCCAATATATTGAGTATATTGTGGTTCAAAATATGCTATTGTGAACTTCACTAGTTCTTTTTCAATTATGTTTGACTACTGCTGCCAATATCCATGTCCATTAGACAAAATCAAATTCACAAGAACATAAACAGAGCATATGAAAAATAAAGTAAATAAAGATCCCTAAGAAATCACAATCAAAATCCTAAACTGAAACTATACTGCTATCATCTAGAAGCTTTAGCTGGTCTAACAATTATACTATTGAAATCAAATGCTAACACTACTCTATAAGGATTCTAACCTTTGTTGGGCGGTGGGCCCTTGCCGCTTCAACAGGACAACGACTGGAGTCTACAGTAAGTTGGTCTTTAATCCACACATCACTCTTACTCAAAACCTAAAAACATGAAACTATACTAACAACTCAACTCACATTCATTCATAACTGATCAAGACATGGGAATAAATGACATTCTTCTATTAAAATTCAATCTCAAGAGATGTTCTACAATATGTAATGCTGCTTCATATGCTTCATATGCTATCTCTCTACTACTTCCATCATCCTTGCCATGACTATTTAAACAATCTTAGTCTTGAAACACAAGGAGGTGAAATATTTTACAATTAAACAATTGTTAAATTTATATATTCGGTTACATATTTTAAGCTTCATCCTCATGACATGAAGTGTATGAGGATGAAGCAATAAAAAAATTGTCTTAACACAATATTGCTAGAATTTGATGATTTCATAAACACTCAACAATGATCTTGGGCATGATCTAGAGCCAATCTTAACATACTATGTTTTTCTTGTATTTGTACCAGATTGTGACAGGTGAGATTCAGTAGATAGTACCAGATCCGAATAGTGCACAATTGGTTGGTACCAGACTAGAACAGTCTGCAGTCGTTGGTACTGGATCGCGATAGTGAATGGTCTGTGCGTACCATATCTGAATGGAATATGCGCTTGGTACCAGATTCGGATAATGGGAAATCTAGGACACAAGTACCAGATAGCTGAGATGACATAGAAGTGTTGGAATTCATCCAAAGGTCAAAGGCTACACATGGAAATTTTAAACATTAGTACATGAAATATTTAGTCTCCTAGCTTAACAAACTACAAAATGAATAAATCCAATTGTACTTTACCTTATGACCTTATTAGTGACTGAAGGTAGGGTTTTTTTATCATTGATCCAAGTTTAGGTAGGCCAAAAAGGTATAAATGAGGAGTATAATATGGTAATGGGGATGTCAACTTGGAGGCTCAGCATTCCCCCATGCCAAAATCATTGCATGTCCTCATGCAACTGAAACAATTTTTTTTTTTTCAAAACTTCAAACTCCATTCCCTTTACTCCTATGGGTCAATGATGTTGATAACAAAGGCTTATGTTTTTAGTTCTCTTTTTATTACCTTAATGTATTGCAGGATTCTTAGTACCTTCTTATGCTTATTAGAAGTCCCTTCATGTTCATCTTGGATTTGTTGGATGGTTTCTTTCAGTTGTTCATTTGCCTTCTTGATATACCTATCCAATAGTTGGTATTCCTTCACTTCTTGTTTGAGCTCCTGGTTTTGTTTTTGCAACTTCCCAATCTTCTTCTTCATCTGTTCTTTTATCAAGGTCTTCATTGGCCTTATTGTCTCTGTCTATATGCATTCTCTTTCTTCCACTTCCTCCCTCATCCCACACAAAGTAATAGTAGCTTGTTCCTCTGTCAAGCTAGGGATGTCATCCTGGGTTGATAGGTCTAGGGAGGTAAGATCTATTGGGTCTTCATTTGTATGAGGACTGGAAACTACTTTTCGTTTCTTTTCTATACTCCTTGTGGTTCTTTTATAAGGGGGTAATGGATTAGAGGTGCTCACAAGCTTCCTTTTCTTCTTCTCTGTTTGTGGGATGGTCACAAGATATTGTTCTATAGACTGTTCATCTCTACTCTTCTCTTTCCTCAAATATTTTGACGTATGACCCCTCTCCTCAAGCGCTACTACTGAGATATGCTCTATTAATTCGGATTTACCTTTTGATTCTTGACTTTTAAGAGTCTTATTATTTGAGGAAGAGGACCTTACTTGTTTACCAACTTTATCCTTTACTGCTCTGGAGGATGATGGGGCTACCTTGCTCTTTTTCTCCTTAGGTTCCTTATTTTTATCTGGAGCAGGCTGGGCTTCTTCTGCAGGTTCATTTTCTAGGGAAAGGTGTTGAGTGATGAGGGTTTTCCAATTAAATCCTCGCTTCCTAATCTCATGTATAACTAGCATTTTGATAAGACCCTGATGATAAATGCTAGTGTTCTCAATTTTGGAGAGGGATTTGACACCTCTTACCATCTTGTTCAGTCTCATCCATAAAAAATATGGGAAGTCAATTTTAGGGCCTCCTTCAAAGTGCAACAGAAGCCTAAGATGATATAAGAAAGTCACAACATACCTGCCCTCACAAGTGAGGAATCATTGAAGACTAGTAAGCATTGGATAATATTCATCTTTGATGTAGTTTATGGAAATCCCCTTTTTCCAATCAAGGTGTTGATGGTCTTCCTTCAGAAATCATTGGCACATTTATTTATTGATTCCTACTCCTTTGAAATATTTGGCTCCTTTGTTGGGTAATCCCGTGGCTTCCCTTAAGGTTGCTTCATTGATTGTTAGCTGCAAATTTCCTATGTGCACAATCTCTCCATCGTAACCCTGAAAAAATGCATGTGATACCTTCTCATGATAACCTATGAATTTCTCTAAAAATGGCATCCATCCCGATCTATCATACTTATCTCTACATAGATGGAACTCCTCGGTCTCCCTATAAATCTGGAAGACCAGTTCATGTCTACTTACAACCATTTTTATAAACCGTAAGTGAAAACCGAGTTGTAGCATAAGGGTTTAGTTAGTTGTGAGCGTGAGAGTTTGGTACCGGATGTCACAGGGAGGAGAAGGCTCTGAAAATGGAAAGAGATGGGTAATAGTTAGAGAAATGGTGATGGCTTCAATAATTCGAATGGTGAGTTTAAATGAAGATGCTGCGAAGAAAAATTAAGAGAAGATGAGGCTTATCTGGATGGCTTCACCACCCAGATAAGCCATTTCATTTCTGCCCATTAGTGTAATGATGGGGACAAGACGTTTGGTATCAAGGCATCATTGTTGTTTGGGATTGGAGATTGGACCCCTAAGCAACAAATTTTAGTGTTGAATTGTGCGAGATAGATTCATGATGGTTTAAGTATGAAGCACGTTCTTGGTTTTAGGGTCATGGCTCATCATTGCTGGACATGCTTATTTCAGTTCATCCCCACATTCACACATTTGATGTGATTTTTTCCTCCCTTATCTTTTCAAGTGCTTATGTGGTGAGGGCATTGATTAAGGTTAAACATATGGGTATGAGGGAAGTGAAAGTTAGGTGCATGGTTTTAATACTAAGGTCATAAGATCTAGTATACATTTTCATGCCTTTTGTAGTTTTATAAGAAAAGGAAAATAAATAGTACCATGTTAATTTTGCTTTTACCATTGCATAACCTGTACCCATAGCATATGCAACTGCCTTTGTATTTTCAGAGTTCATCTTTTTAAGCTTGAGTTTTCCAGGCGCTTAGTACTGGAATTTCCTGTACTTTATGAATACTCCTTTATTTTGTGCTTGACTTGAGTTTCTTCTTTTGTGTCTGGTTCTGCAGGGTTGTATGGTGAACAAGATGATCTCTGAGTCTGAAAAAGAGTCTCGAAAGGGGCTCTTTGATCCTCCCCCATGCCAAGGATGTTGCATATCCTTATGCAAAAAGGACTGACATACTGTTCACAAACGAGAGAAAAAAATTGATAAGAGATGAGAAACCAAATCAAATTCCAAAAGTACATTTATCACCTAGCATATGATCCCATGCAAAAAAAATGAAATTTCTTTTCTTCTGATGACTTATTGACAAGAGCAACATTCAACAATGAAAATAGGGAGGTTTTTATATTTTTCTAAAGAACAGATCCAACCTAACTTGCTTCAGATATTTACTATCATTATATTTTATAGATAAATTTCACAGTATAAGTAGATTAGACTCCCAAGTCAAGGCATCACTCTTAAGAAGTTTCCTTCTTAGATAATATAGGCTTTAGATGTCAGATCGGTAAAGTTGACTTAGGGTAATTCTCAAATGGAGATTTTCTTGTAATATTCAGTTTTTTAATCTGGAGTTTGTATCTTATAAGTGTCAATAGTGACGTTTGTTTGTAGTATTCATTTTTTTTTATGAAAAGAGTGATTTTTTCAATCAGATAAGTATAAATGAGACATTTCTAAACCAGAACTCACTGCCATCAAGCCTGTTTAGTACTCGGGTGGGGTAGTTGTGATAATTAGTGAGAGACATACCTTCCTCAGGTAGAATTCCCCATTGCCAACATGCATGTTCAATACCCTGATGGGTTTGCCTAGTCATACCACAGACCGGTACCCGCTGCCAGTAGACCTGTTCAGTATCTCGATGGGTTAGTCTCTTAAACCCTTTTTCCATTAGAGGCTTCTTGTCCATCGTCACCTATTTTATTTTTTGTTAAAGAATGATTTTGCATGGTGACAGGGGAGGCTTGTCTGAAAACCCTTTTATAGGTTGGGATGGTATTGGGTTAGAAGGTATGTTCTCTTATTTGAATGTCTTTAAAGATTTGTCTGAAGGAAAAATAAACTTATGTATGCATATTTTTAGAATGATCCAGATGTATGATTTGTCTAAGTTTGTCCATAAGAGAATGACCTAAAGTTACCTTAGGGTATTGATACATCTTCTTCCATAAAATTTTTCCTAGTGTTCCCATGATAGAGAGTGTTCATATACTCATATGTTGCTCTTTAATAAGGATAATCCAATTATTACTGTCAAAGTCTAGTTAGGGTGAAATGGTTACTTATAGGCTAATATACTTTTATCCCTTTTAATCATGTTGGATAAAGGCAACCTCTAGAATTTGAATAAGATTAAGGATGGTTCATTTAACATAGGTAAAAATTATGTCTTCTAAGCAACATAACCAAAAGAAATTAAAAATACTTCCCTTTAGTCAACAATAGAACCAAAAGAAATTAAAAATACTTCCCTTTAGTCAACAATAGAACCAAAAAAATTATTGCTTCATAAGGGCTGCCATTTGATGCTGCATTCGGCTCCTTGGTTCCAACTTAAGGAGTTACTTCATGGCTTGACATAAGTATAATATTCTTTGTCAATTAGGTGATGTGTCCTGATAGTACCGTATGAGAACGGACTTATGGTACTGAACCAACGCGGGATTGCTGGTACTAGACCAGAGCATAATTTCTGGTACCGGATTAACACTACTGGTACTGGACTAGAATAGAGTATTGTTGATGCCTGCAACTGATATTTTAGCAATTTTGTGAAAGATCAAATAAATTACAGAAATCGACTAAAAATAAAATGCAAAAGTAAAACAAAGGAGGTAAGAATCCATTGTTATCTTCAACTTATTAACAAAATACAATCCACACCTATGTACAAAAGTTTTTAAAAGGTAAACCAATCAATCAATGTGGATCAGTAGGAAGATCTCCTTCCTTACTGATCACCTACATATCTGAATTCTGTAGCACATGTGTCAGAAATTCCTCTTTTGATAGGGGTTTGTTATAAATTCTGAATCAGTGCCCATTCACTAGTAGGGGTGTCTGATGTTCATCAATTGTCTTTATTTTGATTGACCCATTATCATAGACAATGTCAATTTCGTAAGGTCCTAACCAACGAGTAGTTAACTTGCCTTTCAATTTCTTGAACTTGCTGTCATACAACAAGGCCAAATCTTCCAGTTGAATTTTTTTTTTTTTAAGATACTTGTCATGCCATTTTGTTCTCTGCTCTTGTACGAGGGTGGTTATTTGAAGTGCTTCCTGCCCGATTTTATTGAGCTCATTAAGTTGCAAGAGCCTTTTTTTTTGAGATTCTTCTAAGTTCATGCCAACTTGTACAACCGTTTTGAAGGTTTTGATATGGAATTCTATGGGGAGAAGCACCTGCTTCCTGTACACCAATTTGTAAGGTGTATTTCCTATTGTATTCCTCCAGGTGATTCTGTAATCCCATAAGGCTTCTAGTAATCTATCAGCCCAATCCTTGTGGTGTAGTTGTACTATTTTGGTAAGAATGGACTCAATGAATTTGTTGGTGGATTCTACTTGTCCATTCGCCTGTGGATGATAAGGTGTATATTTCCTGTGCTTGATCTGATATTGTTCTGTAACTGCTTTGACTAGATGAGAGGTGAATTGAGTCCCCTGATCAGTCAAAATTTCTCAAGGTACACCAAATCTAGTAAAAATGTCATTAAAAAGGAAATCTACCACTGATTGTTCACTTGCAGTTGGTAAGGCTTTTGCTTCAACCCACTTAGTCACATAGTCAGTACATACAAGTATATACTTTTTATTCTTAGATGCAGGGTTAATGGGCCCTACAAAATCTAATGTCCATTTCTCGAAAGGCTCAATGACTACTTGGGCTTGAAGTGGCATTTGGTCTCGTGTAGTTGGCTTACCCATTCATTGGCATTCATCGCAATTGGATACATAAGTTCTGGCATCTTTAAAAATATTAGGCCAATAATAGCCAGATTGCAGAACTTTATAAGCGATCCTTTTGTCAACAAAGTGGCCTCCACAAGGACCATCATGGCAGGCTCGCATAATACCATGGATTTCATCTTCCCTTACACATCTCCTGATTACCAAATTTGGTCCTGTTTTGTAGAAACAATCGTCACGCCACATGTAGTTTTCACTTAGCTGAATTGCTTTCTGTTTTTCTCTAGGAGACAATTTCTGAGGCATCTTCCCTGTTACAAGATAGTTAGCTACATTTTCATACCAAGGAGTAAATGTAGAAATAGAAAAAAAATTTTCATTAGGAAAGGTATCATCTATTGGTGCATTATCTCCCAGATGAATCATTCTAGATAAGAAATCAACCACACGATTATCCTTACTGGGTCTATCAATAATATTGATGTTAAACTCTTGTAATAATAACAACCATCTTGTAACCCTAGGTTTTGTTACTGGTTTGTTCATTAGGAATTTTATGGATGAATGATAAATGTGTACAAAATCTTGATATCCTATAATGTAGTGTCTAAATTTATTGATAGCATGGACTACAACTAACAATTCTTTTTCTATGACCGTATAATTAACTTCTGTTGGGGAAAGATTTTTACTGACAAAGTTAATAGCATAAGGTAGCTGATTTTCCCTTTGTCCAAGAACTTCCCCCAGTGCTGTGTCTAAGGCATCGGTACAGATATGAAAAGGAAGGGACCAATTTGGTCCTCTTAATACGAGAGTACTTGACAATTTCTATTTTAGAATTTCAAAAGATACTTGGCATTCATCATTCCAATTAAATTAAGCTTCTTTAGATAATAATTTAAATAAGGGAATAGCTAAGCTTGTAAAATTCAGAATGAATATTCTATAATAGCCAACATGCCCTAAAAAGCTGCGAACTTCCTTTTGTGAGGAAGGTATTCTGATTTGTGTGATGATGTGAATCTTTGCCGGATCAACTCTCATTCCAAAACCAGAGATGTGATGTCCCAAAACAATACCTTCAGTGAGCATCATATTTAACTTTTCATTACTTAGGGAAAGATTAGCTTCTTTACACCTAATCAAGACTTTTTCTAGATTGGTCAAAGCTTCATGGAAGTCATTTCCATGGAATGTAAAGTCATCCATGTAGACTTCTACGCAATCATTGGTCAAGTCAGATAAAATGGCTAGGACAACCCTTTGAAAAGTGGCTGGGGCATTACAAAGTCCAAAAGGAAGAACCCTATAAACATAGGTTTCCCATGGTAGGTGAAAGTGGTCTTCTCCTAGTCTTCGGGTGCTATTTGTATTTGGTTATAACCACTAAACCCATCTAGGAATGAAAAATACTTCTTTCTGGACAAGGTATCCAACACCTAATCAATTAATGGTAAGGGAAAGTAATCCCTATGGGTGGCTTTGTTCAACTCCCTAAAGTCTACACATATTCTCCACTTTCCATTTTTCTTGGGAACTATGACAAGTGGAGACACCCATTGACTATCTGAAATGGGGTATATGAGATTGGCTTGAAGGAGTTTTTGCAATTCCTCTTTTACAATGTCTTTGAGGGCTGGATTCATCCTCCATTGAGGTTGTCTTACTGGTCTGATTTCACCATTAGTTTATATATGATGTGTGCATGTGTCAGGGTGAATGCCTTTCATGTCTGCATAATCCCATGCAAAGGCATCAAACTGTCTTTAGAGCATTTCAATTACTTGTATCTTTTGTTCTGGTTCCAAACTAGAGTTGATATACAAAGGTTTTCCTGGGCTAATCTCAATAAGTTTAGTACTTTCTTCCTTCTCTGAGGAAGCTGGTGATAAAGTATATAATTGAGTGATATTAGGGTGCCAAGTTTGTTGGAATTCAGAACTGAAAATGTGTGACAATTCTGCAAAAGACCTAGGATATTCAATGCAGTTTGTATCAGCCAAAAATAAACTTAAGACTTGTTCATCTGATTGTTCTTGCATACCTTTTACTTGTTCAAGTGTTAACAGTGGTCGGATGCAATCTTCCCCTCCATAAGGGTTTTCTAGCCAAAGAGGTATCTCTTGTGCCAGTTGGGTAGGAGGGAAGAGAACAAGATTTTGGCTATGTGTTCCATTGGATATAGTCATCTCGCCAGACCGATAGCTAATAAAGGCATCTGTTGTGGCCAACCAAGGGCGGCCAAGAACCACAGGGTGTCCTGGTTTGGAGGATGATTTAGAATAGATGACTAGGAAGTCTACTGGATATTCCCAAGAAGCTAGTGTAACCGTGACATCATATAAACTTCTTGCAGGGCTAATGACTGACTTATCTATCAATTCTATCATGGTTTGGGTTGGTCTTAATTGGTTGATTTGGAGTTTTTTCATAGTATCAAAAGGCATTACATTAATTTCTTCACCCAAATCAATGAGTGTGTTTGGTAAGGAAATACCATTAATTTCAACAGTGACTACTAGATTCCCAGGGTCATTATATTTATATGGCATTTCAGAAATAAATTCAGATAATTGTCCTACTACTTAAACAAGGGGAGGTTCCTTCTTCTTCCTTCCTGGTTTCTTAATGCAAATATCCCTTATGATTTTGGCATATATGGGGATATATTTTATGGCTTGCAACAGAGGTATTTTTATGCATATATTTTGTAACTCATACTCTATGTCTTTGTGCAAGGGTGGGTCAGGTTTCTTCACTAATAATCTTTCAGGGTAGGGTGGAAGATTAACTTGTTGAGGTACTCCTACGGACTGAGAAGTGGTTGGAATATGAGGAGAAGTCTCTCCTTCTTCAGGGGTGGTTTGAGTGTTTTCTTGTTCAAAATGATTATCATTTTCTTCTTGAATCATTACTCCTGAATTTGATTGATTTACAACTTTCCTGGATCTTAGTTGAATTTCATAGGTGGGAAAATTTTATATCTCTGCATTTTTCACAGGGTGGGTGGGTCGATTATTAGGGTTAGGAATTGGCTGGGCAGGGATTGCTGTTGGTCTAGGAGGGTTGTGGGTAGTTTGGTTTTGTGGCTATTGATTATCATTTATAGGTGCTTGCTGCTGCTAGTTAGGGTTCAAGGGTGTTGTGAATTTCTGCTGTATAGGAGGTGGAAGTAAAGCTTGCATCTGAGGTGGGTTAAATCCAGGCAGTAATTGGGAAATGTTTGTGGGATACTGTGGATATGTAGTGTAAGAGGGATTCCCATACATAGGCCCCCTCCAACCTTGTTTCCAAGGTTGATTTTGAGCTTGTTGAGGTGTCCATTGGGAATAATGCATTGGAGAAGGACCCCATTGTTGTTTTTGGTATTGTGTATTAAGGTCATAAAATGCATTGGGGTTTTGTGCTCTCGAAGGCCTCCTAGAGGGGTATGGTTGTTCTTGCGAGACTCCCCCTCCCCTATACATGGATTGCATCTCAAGAAAATTTGGACACTCAAATGAGGGGTGCTCTAGTGTACATAGAACACAAAATTCTATGACATTTAACGGGCATTCTTTCTTAGGGTACTTCTTTCGACATTTAGGATAGAAGATTGCAAAAACAACCTCTTCTTCTTGTTTCTTTTTCAGTTTTAGAGTATCTATTTGGTTACTGATTGTGCTCAAGATGTCTGTTTTAAAGTTATCCAATAAGTTTCCTAAATCGAATCTGGTGACAGTCCCCGAGCTTTGTCTTGAATTTCTGCTAAAATAATCTCTTGGTCCTTTTCCTGTTTTAGCTTGTCCCCTTGAGTATCTTCTACAGTAATCTGCAATTTCTGCAAAGGGTTTTTGGTGCACATCTCCTGAACTTAACAAATTTAAAACTTCTGTGCAGTCATCTCTAAGACCTTTCAAAAATACAGTTCTTACTACAGTTGGGTCTGTGGTGAATAATTTTGATTTTTGATAATTGTATAAGAACCTTTCTAAGTAGTCTTCAGGGCTTTCATATTCTGTTTGCTACATTTTGAAAATGTCATTTTTAGCATTATCCTTACAATAGTATTGGTATTTTCGTAAAAATGTTTCTTTCATCTGATCCCAAGAGAGAATTGTATTTTCTCCTAAGCTCATGAGACATCTCAAGGTTGAGTCTTTTATTGTGGCTGGAACGAGATTAAGTTTTTGGGCATCATCTGAGTAATTATAGCTTCTACATAATATGTCAAACTCGAATAAAAATAATTCTGGATGTTCAGTTGACATACCTCTGAAAATGGGTAATGATGATAGTGGGATATTTTTCATGCTGATGTTTATGGAAATATCTAACATTGGAAACCTGAAGGTCTCAGTCTCAGTGGCTACATTTTCATTTCCTTCTTATTCTGCCATTTCACTAGGTGCTCCTCCTCCACTTATATATGGTTCAGAAACTAGATTTTGTGTGTCTTCTAAATTTTCAATTCCTTCAACAGACTCACATTGTATCTTCCCCAGTGCTGATTCCTCATTTCTAGGTTCCTCTTCTGGAGCCTCACTAGCTCCCCTTGAAATCCCTCATGGTGGAATTTTTCTTTCTCCAACGTCATTTGAATTAGTGGGGGGGTTTGTTTTTGAATCTTTAGAGCTTAGAAATCTACCCTTATTATCTCTATATCTATGCATAAAAATAAAAATTTGATACTTAACTCAATTGAAATCCTAATTCTATATAGAAGGTAAGAAGGCAACCTGGCTTCAGAGAACCCCACTCTAGTGGCCACGTGGCTCTTCACTCATGTCTTAAACGTTTTATCCTCCTCGCTCAAGAAGCCTTTAAAATTATTAAAAAAACTTATACAAGTAATCTAGGCTAAAATCACTTTCCTACCGTTTGCAACTCCCCGACAACGGTGCCAAAATGTTGTGTTGATTATATTATTAGTGTAATGCACTCATTAATTATCAACACGAGATTCATAATCAAAAGAGTTACAAGACACCAGTAAGAGAGGTAATTCTAATGTCACGCGTATAGAAATAATCTGAATTGAGAAACAAAATGAAACACACTCTGGTTGCCTTTCATAGAGAAGTTATCTACTCCATTGGGGTACATGCAAATATGATATGGAGTTCTTTGACATATCAACTCTGTTATTTGACCCAGAAATCTAACTATGAAATCACACTTCTGAAAAGGGAATCACACATCAATCATCAAGGCATAACATGGGTAGTTCAATAGCCAGTATATTGAGTATGTTGTGGTTCACAATATGCTATTGTGAACTTCACTAGCTCTTTTCCAATTATGTTTGACTACTGTTGCCAACATCCATGTCCATTAGGAAAAATCAAATTCATAAGAACAGAAACAAAGCATATGCAAAATAAAGTAAATAAAGATCCCTAAGAAATCATAATCAAAATCCTAAACTGAAACTATACTGCTATCATCTGGAAGCTTTAACTGGTCTAATAGTTATACTATTGAAATCAAATTCTAACACTACTCTATAAGGATGTTGACCTTTGTTGGGCGGTGGGCCCTTTCTGCTTCAACAGGTCAGTGACTGGAGTCTAAAGTAAGTTGGTCTTTAATCCACACATCACTCTTACTCAAAACCTCAAAACATGAAACTATACTAACAACTCAACTCACATTCATAACTGATCAAGACATGGGAATAAATGACATTCTTCTATTAAACTTCAATCTCAAGAGATGTTCTACAATATGTAATGCTGCTTCATATGCTATCTCTCTACTACTTCCACCATCCTTGCCATGACTATTTAAACAGTCTTAGTCATGAAACACAAGGAGGTGAAATCTTTTACAAATCAACAATTGTTAAATTTATATATTCGGTTACATATTTTAAGCTTCATCCTCATGACACAAAGTGTATGAGGATGAAGAAATAAACAAACTAGCTTAACATAGTCTTGCTAGAATTTGATGATTTCATAAACACTCAACAATGATCTTGGGCATGATCTAGAGCCAATATTAGCATACTCTGTTTTTCCTATATTGTTATCAAATCGTGACAGGTGAGATTCAATAGATAGTACCAAATCCGAACACTGCACAATTGGTTGGTACCAGACTAGAATAGTCTGTGATCGTTGGTACCGGATCACGACAGTGAATGGTTTGTGGATACTGGATCTGAACAGAAGATGCGCTTGGTACCGGATTCAGACAGTGGGAAATCTAGTGCACAAGTACCAGATAGATGAGCTGACATAGAAGTGATGGACTTCATCCAAAGGTCAAAGGCTACACATGGCAATTTTAAACATTAATACATGAAATATTTAGTCTCCTAGCTTAACAAGCCACAAAATGCATAAATCCAATTGAACTTTACCTTATGACCTTATCAGTGACTGGAGGTAGGGTCCTTTATCATTGATCCAAGTTTAGGTAGGCCAAAAAGGTATAAATGAGGAGTATAATATGGTAATGGGGATGTCAATTTGGAGGCTCAACACTCCCTTTATATTTGAAGTTGTAGCTACCTTTGGAAGTCATTACTTCCCTTGAACAATAACTATTGATTATTTCTCATATATTGTGCATGGTGTATTGTGGTGTATTGGTGTAACTCTTATACTATTGTTCATTGCTCATTGGATATAATTGAATGGTTTAAGTATAAGTTGAAAAAGTTTTTAAATTGTACTTGATACTGAATCACCCCCTCTCAGTATCAACAAAAGGTGCTGCTATTCTTCCATAGTTCCGAAAAAAATTGCGGTAGTAACCTGTCAAACCCAAAAATACTCTAAGATTCTTCAATGTTTTGGGAATCAACTAGTCCATCATGGATTTAATCTTGTTAGGGTCTACCTTGACACCTTCATGAGATACAATATGACCCAAATACTCTACCTCTTTCACCCTACTGAAACATTTGGAAGGTTTGGCATATAGATGTTTCTCCTTTAGTAGCTATAGCACTCTGTCAAAATGTCGAACATGATCTTCCCAAGAATTGCTATAGATTAGTATATCATAAAAAAATACTGGCACAAATTTTCAAAGGAAGGGATTGAAAATGGAATTCATCAACCCTTGGAATGTGGAAGGTGTGTTCATAAGGCCAAAAGGAATGACCAAAAATTCATAATGGAATTCATGAGTTTTGAATGTTCTTTTTGATATACCTTCTTCCTTCATTCTAATATGATGATACCCTGAACAAAGATCCAACTTTGTGAAGTAGATTTCTCCATGTAGTTCATCTAATAATTCATCAATGATGGGAATCAGAAACTTATCTTTAATTGTGATCTTGTTGAGACCTATATAATCTTGACACATACGCCTTGATCCATCTTTCTTAACTACCATTACCATCAATGAAGAGTAATAACTTTGGATAGGTATAATAATGCCAACCTCTAACATTTCTTCAACCATATGCTCAATTTCACTCTTATGGGCATAAGCGTATCTGTAAGGCATGATCTTAGGATGATCATTTCTAGGAATTAAGTGAATAGCATGATCATGATCACAAGTGGGTGGAAGACCTATAGGAATATCTTCAATTAGTTTGGAATTCTTATCAATGATCCCTTGGAGATCTAGGGGAATAGATGACTTACATGTGTGAACATCTAGTGAGCATAGTTGTACAATTACACCTTGATGCCCCTTTTTCAATAATTTTGTCATTCCATTAGAGCTTACCACCTTACTGGGTTTCCCTGTGATACCCCTTAACTCAAATTCCTTTCCTCCCAATGAAAATTTCATGATTTTTTTTCAAAATTAAAAGCTGCTGTTCCCAATGATCGTAACCATTGGACCCCTAGTACAACATAAAAAACACCCATGGGTATATAAATCATTTTATTATTCATTACATATTCCCCCATAGTAAGATTGATCTTATGGCATTTTCTTGAGCAATTAACAATTCCTCCATTTTCAATCATTACTTGAAACCCTGGCACTGGATATATAAATCAATTGAGAGCTTTGAATAATTTATAGTGAATGAAAGTATGAGTACTACCAGAATCAATTAGCACTATTACCTTTTTATTTTGATATATCCTTCGATCTTGAGGGTTTAAGGAGTTCTGATTCCAACCAATGCATGACATGATATGGTGGGAGTCATCTCTTCAGAAGAAATCTATTCTACATATTCATCTTGAGATGGTTCTTGTTCTTGTTCTTCTTCCTCTTCACAATCTATGTAGAATAATTTATTATCACCACACTTATGTCCCATACTGTACTTGTTGTCACAATTAAAGAATAAACCTTTTTCTTTTCTTTCCTCCAATTTTTGAGGTGTCAACCTTTTAGGTTGAGGTGGTTTAGAATAAGGAACATTATTCTCTTAATAGATGTTAGGGGTGCTCCTTCTAGTAGGCATAGCCATATTTTTACTTTCAACATATCTCGCCACCATGAACACATTCTCCAATGATTTGGGTTCCCACAAACCTCATCTTGAATGTTATCCTTTAAAGTTCATATGAAGACATCAATTAAGTGTTCATATGGAATATATGTTACCTTTGTTAACTCCCAAAATGAAACCGTCCTTTTGGTTAAATTTTTAGAGGATAGCATAGCCATCGGTAGTGTTCTCAAGTTATTTTTGAGTTTTATAGCTGAAAAATTTAGGTTTTTGGTGTGTCATAAGGAAATATTTTGACCCATAAAGTCTTCTTTCCAAAATTCTCATTTTTTACTTTCCTCAGCTAACGTATGTTAAAAAATTGATTGTGCGCTGTGGAAAGTATCGACTTTCAGCAGCTAAGGAGTTCTTTTATTTCATTGATGCGCTGTTGAAAGTGGTAAAGTTCAAAAGGTCTGATAATCGAGTTCGCGGGTGGCGCGCTATGGAAAGTACATGCTTTCCACAGCTAAGGAGGGTCTTCTACAAAGTGGCGCGCTGTGGAAAGTGCATACTTTCCACAGCTAACAAGGTTTTTCCAAGAAGTCGCGCGCTGGTGAAAGTGGCAAGCAAGCAGTTGACAGAGGCGTGTTCCACGAGCCGTTGCTCAACAAAGCGGGAATCACGTGCGTGATATCCACGTATAACAACAATGATGGTATGATCGCCCCCAGGTCAGAGTAAATCCGAGGCATGCGCTGATAGGAGTGGGAAATGATAGGAAATCAAGCATGCATGTCAGGATATGACTGTAATTCGAATCCGGCCCAAAACTCACGCACAAAACTCATGGCATCCGAGATGGTAGGTTCGTGTTCGGTGATGCAGGTACAGAGGAGGTACCGCCTGCCTGACAACATCAAATCAAACATTGGTTTTCATATCACAGAACGTTTCCAGAATGCTGCGGAAGTCTTCATTCATTTCAAAACAGAGTCGAAGCCTGAACTGCTTTCAACAATGCAGAACCTCGGCTCGACTGGTAGCTACATGGGTTCTAATTGTCAAAGTTTTTAAACTGCAGAATGGTGAAAAAATGCAGTGGCACCTTACTCAAGCGAGAATTAGATAACTTATCCTTTTTGCAATCGCATCCTGAGGTCCAGAGGCATTTTGAAAATAGAGGGTGTATGGAATTCGTGGAAAGGTTACAAGTTGGGTACCATCAGGCCACAGTTGAAGCCTTCGCCAAGACTTTCGATGGCAATAAAGCGCACGTCGGCTCTGTGGAAATCAAGGTGGATGAGGCTATCATTGCCGCAGCTACAAGATTGCCAAGAACTGGTCAGAGCTGGTTTAAAACCACTGCTCCTAAAAATCTGGATTTCAGGGTCTATTTGAAAGAGGGATACAGACACAAAGCTTGGAGAAAAGGTATGCTTGTTGCGTATTTAGATGAAGAATGGAAAGAATTATTCAAAGGCATACAATTGTACATTACATCAGAAGGAAGATATGACAAATTGATGATGTATCACTTTAAACTCTTGGATCACTTCACAGGAAAGATCCCCATCAATTTGCCTTATTTCTTATATCACAGTTTAACTAAGGTATGCAAGAGGATTAGAGATCAACCCTTGAGCGTGAAAACTACCCTATGTCACTTTGGCCTCATAAAATTGATCATCCTGCAAGAATTGAAACAACAGGAGAGGAGCTGGGAGCACTTCCTGTTCTGGGAAGGTTTTGAAACCCAGAATCAGACTGCAAATGAACAGATGGCAGGTGCAAAGAAGAAATCCTCTCCTCAAAGCAGCTCAAGAAGGAGAAGGGCCTTACCAGGACCTTCAGAGGACAGGATATCTGGAATGAAGCCTTATAGGTTAAAGAGAAAGTTGAACTTCGAGCAGACTACAGAGCAGACTATACAACATAATTCAGGACATCCTACACAACAGAGTACAGGGAAGAACATCCTTAATTTGCCTTATTCAGATTCAGAGTCTGAGCAGCAAGACCAATGCCCTGTCATCAAAATTTCTGAGCAATCAGCTGAATGTGCACAGAACTATGAAAAATTCAATCAGACAGAGCAAGGAGAATCATCAAAAAACCCTAGATCAAATAAATCTCAGAAAATCAAACATCTCAAGGAGGTACTTTCCCAGCAAGAGGTCTTGGAGCGGGTGATTAAGGATAGATATAAAAAGTTATCTGATAACTTTGCCAAGACAAATGCAACATTTGAAAAATTGGCTAAGGAGAGTGTCAGAGAGAAGAAGAGGAAGACTAAACTCACTAAAAACTGCAACAGCCTGCGGTGTCTTACCAAGTGCCTCAAAAAGCAGATCAGGGGGTTAAAACAAAAGTTGAAGCAAAAAGTGAAACAAAGATCTCACCCAGACCTGAAGGTTCTTGCTCAAGTGGCCGTCAATATGCAAGGTGAGAAATCAGATGCCCATTGATTTTGGTTTGAAATCAATTTTGAAGGAAAAGACTCTTTTTGTGAACTATCGGGACTTTCAACAACGCCAGGCTACTATTTCATTACCCGTTAGCTGTGGAAAGTGATAGCTTTCAACAACTAACCCGTGAAAAATTCAAACGGTTGCGCTGTTGAAAGCTGGGCAAGCAAGTTTTGAGGCCGAAAATGCAACAGTTTATTTCAAACATGTTTTGAAGATATGCTAACGTATCAGTAGACTATTAAATCACATGCAAGAGTTCAACCTCAGGGATTCGAGGGATTTTGGTTACACATTCAAAACCATTTCCTAAAAACTCGGCCATGAATACTGGAAAATTGAACAGTCATATACAGGTGTCATGTTACTTCACCACATTGCAGATGCTGAAAGCTGGAGGAGGCAAATGGAGAGTTTGGAGACTGAAGACAGTTCGACCACTCAGTTTAGTTGTTGAAGACTTTAATTTTAAAGTTGTTTAAATAGAATAGAACTGTTTTTATTTAATAACAGATCCATGTTTTTAGGATCTGTGTAATTGTTTGTAAGGGCTATAAATGCCTGTTTTGATATCAAACAATGGTTCGATTTTGGATAGAGTAATCTGCTATTGTACTCAGACTTTTGATGTTAATACAGATCACAGGTTCCTTTCAATTTTGATGTCATCTTTCCATCCTTCTTTCTGCACTATTATCTGTGTTTTCAAGCTTCGAATGGCTGTTATCCCATTGTTTAGCTCATAGCCTGATAATAGGTTTCTTGATTGTCTCTTAGAACCTACATTGTACTGGTTTAGTTACAATCTGTTCTTCACCCATTTTAAAGATTATCTGCTGATTAATCAATCTTTGAGAGCATTGTCTATTTGTTTATCATTTTCATGTTTGAATGTTATAAGCTGAATTGAGTTGTCCCATTGATCCACCTTTACAAAATACAAAACATTATTTCTTAAGTTACCAAGCACCTTTGGTCTGCAACCACAAATGGTTTCTTGGAGTGATAACAAATTGGCGCCGTTGCCGGGGAGAGGAGATCGAAGCTCAGCTTCTCTGGGAGATGACATAGATCTACTTCTTGATGATAGACAAGAAATAGACATTATCAGGTTGTACATTTTCTATCTGGCGACTCCATTGAAACGAAGTGGCTCCTAAAAGAGCTCACACCAGGGCAAACCCAGAAGGCCCATTGACATCAGTGTCTGATCTAGAGAAAATCATCAGCAAGGGCAAAGCTTTGCACAGACAGGCCTCCGGATCTGCAAGTGCGATTGATTCAGGTATTCCAATTGATACCCATCCTTTCATATCTGAAAAGTCTTTTGTTGAAACCCAAAATTCACAAGAAATAAAAAGTTCATCTCAAGTCCCTAAGATAGAAGAACCATCTTTTTCTTCTAATGTTACCGATTCTGTCCTTGAGATTGACATTTCATCACGTCCAAAAGAACTGAATATTGAATCATCCCAACTGAAAGAAAATTCATCTTCATCTTCTTTTGATTCATCACCAATCAAGCCTTCGAAAGGTGTTTTACATACTTACACAAATCTGCCTGTCCTTGAGGAAATTCTCCATGATCTCTCCTCTAAGGGTGAAGAAAACCTATCTTCATTTCTCAGCCAGTTTTATAAAGCCTCCTATTTCCCATCGACTTCCGAAGCTGCTGTTCAAGGTGAAGTGAGACAGTCATTCATTTCCAACTCAGGTAATTCATCTCCTCCATCATCTCCTCCGAGTTACCCATCCCCTCCATTGTCTCCTACAAGATCCTCGTCTGCATCTATCACCAAGACTGTCATGGCTGCCCCTTTGACCAGAATGGAACAAATCTTGGAAAACAGATATGCCCCTCTTGTCTTACCAAACCCCCTGTCTGATATGCCAACAGGTGATTACCAGAAATATATGCCGAAGTTTACAGGAGCAGGGGAATACACAGCTGAAGAACACATTGAAGCATTTTATTCTTACGCAGAAAACATAAATATTTCAGAGGAGGATGTGTGGACTAGAGTCTTCGTCCAGAGCTTGGATGGCCAAGCCCGGAAATGGTTTAAAGAGCTGCCAGCTAATTCTATCACTGGCATCGAACAATTAGACGAAGTATTTTTGAAGCATTAGGGAGAAAGAAGAGACCTGTTGTATTACATTTCAGAATTTGGAAATTTGAAGAGAGGAGATGGAGAATCAGTCTCGGATTTTATTAAAATATTCAATAAAATGTTTGGTAAGATCCCCACAGAGATCAAACCAAGTGATGCATCAGCAAAAATCACATTTTCTGCTGCCTTTGATGCAGAGTTTTGTCTTATCCTTAGAGAAAGACGGCCAACCACACTTTCTTTAATGCAAGATGCTGCTCTTGAAGTTGAATCAAACATCACAGCCTCTCAGAAGCTTAAAGGGAGGGCTGAAAAGAAGAAGTCTGTTGTTGAGCCCTCATCTTCTTCTAGCAGTCAAATGGAAAAGATGGCTAATATGTTGGACACTTTAACATCAGAAATTTCAAAGTTGAAGGTTCAAAACTAGCCACCAGCAAGAGCAAAAGAGTCAAATACTTTTGCCCCCAGAAATCCAAATACTTTTCCCTATAGAAGAAATAATCCACAAACTCAGATTTTGCAAAGAGATAGGAATTCTAATGAAGATTAGAGAATAAAAGTCCCGCTTCAGAATTTAGTGATGGACAAAGACAATGGTGGAGATCAAGAGGATGGGGAAGGCGACATTCATTGTGTTGGAGATGAGACAGGAACATCTTATCTCACACAACAAGATTATGAACAATCATTAATGACTGAACAAACAGAAGATGATCTCCTTGGTGATGGTATCTTTACAGCAGAGGATAAGAATAGATACAACCTCCGATCCAAATCCAATGCTGCTCAAGCAGATGCATCAGCCCCTCTCGAAGAGACTGATACCCCTGTCAATCAAAAAGCCCATACATCAGAAGATCAGCTAGCAAAGTCTTCAAAGGAGAAAGCATCAGCTCCTCCCAAGAAGATTGCTGCCACTGTCAATCAAAAAGATCATACATCAGAAGATCAACCAGCAAAATCTTCAAAGGAGAAAACATCAGCTCCTCCCAAGAAGATTTCTCCCCCTGTCAACCAGCAAACTCCAGAGATTCAACCTCCCGTTGAACAGCAGAAGAATCAGGAAACCCCTTCAAGTCAGGTAAAAATTTCTGATAAAACTGCTGATAAGACTCCATATTCTTTTAATTTTGAGGTTGAATTACAAAAGATTAAAATTCCTATCCCTCTTGTTGAGCTGATGAAAAATGAGATGTTTAAAAGAGATATCCTCAAAACTTTAGATCCACAGTCAGTATCTCATTCCGCTGATATCCTCAACATTTATGACGATAAGCCAACCATCACTCTGGGCCAAATGGTAGAAGACAGAGATGAAATCTGTCCTCCCTTCTATATCTCGTTAAACATTCATGAAAAAACTCTGCACAATTGTTTGTTAGACTCCGGTGCTTCACATAACTTAATGCCAAAGTCTGTCATGGATGAGCTTGGGCTGGAGATCACCAAGTCTTATCATGATCTTTTTTCTTTTGATTCTCGAAAAGTCAAATGCCTTGGGATGATTAAGGATTTGGTTGTAACCTTGACCCAAGCATCAATGAAGATGATGGTGATGGACATAGTGGTGGCTGACATACCTCCAAAATTCGGATGTCTTCTATCAAGATCATGGATGAAGAGACTAGGTGGCACTCTCCAAATGGATCTCTCCTACGCTACTATCCCTGTTTTCGAAGGGGTTAACAGAAGACTTTACAGGGAATCTCAATTGGCATATGTGATCAGTGATGAGAAGAATCCATCCAATCATCCTATCTATGCAGTCGACACGGATATGGGATCTTGTATCTTGCAATTTGATGATTCACTGCCGGATACCTTGCTGCTCAGAAAGCCCACAGATCAGATCGCAGTTCATCCCACAGAAACAACAGAGGATGATCTCTGGACCATGTTCTTCGACGGTGCTTGTACTAAGGAATCAGCTGGAGCAGGAGTGGTATTCATTTCTCCCTCACAGAAAACTTCTCATCTGTCCTTTAAACTTGATTTTAAAGTGACTAATAACATTGATGAGTATGAAGCATTACTTTTAGGACTGAACTCAGCGAAGGAGAAGGGCATTAAAAAATTGCAGGTGTTTGGAGACGCAGATTTGATCATCCAACAGGTCAATAAGTCCTTTCAAGCCAAGCATGTCAGGCTGAAGGCATACAGAGATGAAGTGTTGGAGATCATTCAAAATTTTGCAGATTTTAAAATTACATTTGTACCTAGAGCCATGAATGAATTGGCTGATTCATTGGCTGTGTCTGCTTGTGCATTTATTCCCCCTTTGCCTCACAAACTGTCTTACGAAATTCAAGTTAGACATAGGCCTTCTCTTCCTGATAATGTACAATTTTGGAAAGTTTTTGAGGACGATGCTGAACTCACCCGATTCCTTGCAGTGATAGATGAGTTTGCAGATCTGCAGATTGATCAGGAGAATGAACATGACAATGAAGTTGAGCAGCCAAAGCTCAAGAGCAAAATTTCAGCTCATGAGATAGTTCAGTTGTCCACCAACCGAATTCCTAAAGGCTTGGTCCCGTTGGAAAGGTTGTTCGATAACAACGATGTGGCTGTCAAATTTCAAAGTGGGGAGAAAGAGTCAGATGTTTTTCAGTATAATGTGGCCAGCGAGCAAGATCCAAAACATGTCAACTTGGCCTCACATTTGTCTGAAAAACAAAAGGCCGATTATGGAGAACTGCTGAAGGAATTTGCAGACATCTTTGCTTGGCAGTATGATGATTTGAAAACCTTCGACATAGAGGTGATTCAACATAAAATTCCATTGAATAAAGACACCAAACCATTTCGACAAAAGCTTAGATCATTCAATCCTTTGCTGCTGCCCACAATGGAGAAAGAAATCAAGAAACTGTTGGACGCCCGCATTATCATTCCTCTCAGATATTCAGAATGGATTGCTAATCTTGTGCCGATCAGGAAGAAGAATGGCGAGATTAGACTCTACGTTGACTTCATAAATCTGAACAAATGCTCCAGGAAAGACAATTACCCTCTGCCTAAGATGGAACATATGTTGCAGAAGGTGTCAGGATCGAAGGTAATGTCCTTTATTGATGGGTTTTTCGGATACAATCAGATTGCTGTCCATCCGGAAGACAAAGAAAAAACTGCCTTTACCACTCCATGGGGCACGTTTATGTACGAGAAGATGCCCTTCGGATTGATGAACGCAGGGGAGACATTCCAAAGGGAAATGGACATTGCTTTCATAGGGGAGAAGGATAAATTTGTCCTGATTTATCTTAACGATATCACTGTTTTTTCAAGTAGCCACGAACTTCATCTGCAGCACTTGAGGAGGACATTTCTGAAATGTCGAAGGTATGGCATCTCTCTTAATCCAAAAAAATCAAATTTTGCTCTTAAGGAAGGAAAACTACTTGGGCATATTGTTTCAGCGGATGGGGTTAAGATTGATCCAAAGAGGGTAGAAGCAATTAAAAATCCGTGTCTTACTAGATCAAAGAAAGACATTCAATCTTTCCTTGGGACTATTAATTTTGTCAGAAGATTCATGTTGAATTTTGCTGAACTCACAAAGCATATCACTGCTATGTTGAGGAAAGACTCTGAAATAAAGTGGACTGAAGAAGCCAGACAATCATTCAATGACATCAAGGAGGCCATCACAACAACTCCTGTATTGATCAGCCCCGATTTTTCCAAGGTATTTTACATCTTTTCATTTGCTTCTAATGATACGATCGCTGCAGTACTTTTGCAGAAGAATGATGATGACCAAGAACATCCAGTTGCTTTCTTTAGTAAGGTATTGAGGGACGCAGAGGTAAAGTATGAGTTGTTGGAAAAACAAGCCTATGCACTTGTCAAGTCACTGAAGGCTTTCAGGGTCTACATTCTTCAGGCAAAGGTAATAGCTTTTGTTCCCTCCAG
>ML782709.1:152112-206462 GCA_009831015.1 Picea engelmannii
TAAATAGAATAGAACTGTTTTTATTTAATAACAGATCCATGTTTTTAGGATCTGTGTAACTGTTTGTAAGGGCTATAAATGCCTGTTTTGATATCAAACAATGGTTCGATTTTGGATAGAGTAATCTGCTATTGTACTCAGACTTTTGATGTTAATACAGATCACAGGTTCCTTTCAATTTTGATGTCAGCTTTCCATCCTTCTTTCTGCACTATTATCTGTGTTGTCAAGCTTCGAATGGCTGTTATCCCATTGTTTAGCTCATAGCCTGATAATAGGTTTCTTGATTGTCTCTTAGACCCTACATTGTACTGGTTTAGTTACAATCTGTTCTTCACCCATTTTAAAGATTATCTGCTGATTAATCAATCTTTGAGAGCACTGTCTATTTGTTTATCATTTTCATGTTTGAATGCTATAAGCTGAATTGAGTTGTCCCATTGATCCACCTTTACAAAATACAAAAACATTATTTCTTAAGTTACCAAGCACCTTTGGTATGCAACCACAAAGGGTTTCTTGGAGTGATAACAACCTTTATATTCAATATTTGGAATTTCTCAATGTGCTCCACAATTGAACCATTTTTCTTGTGATTTATCAATTGGCTGAAGAAGGTATTTCTCCTTGTATCCTCATAGTGTTCTATCATTTCTTCCATGAAAATTGTCCAAGTGTCAAGTGATTTGAGAGAACAAATCCATCGATACCACACAAACTGATTAGGTTCTAAATATAAGGATGCAATTAGTACCTTTTGTGTGTGAGGCACATCATGTAGATCAAAGAACTTCTCCATATTGAGTATCCATGTGATTGGATCCTTTCCATCAAACTTCCTCATATCGATATTAGGAAAGTGGTTGGTCTTCAACCCAAAGATGGAGTTTCTCCAGTCTTGATTCATCTTCCTTGTGTCCTCATCATGATTTTCACGGGATAAATTTTCACTTTCAGGTGGCCTCTATATTAAAAAAAAATTCAACCCTTCCATGATATCCCCTTTTAATACATCCATCTTAGTATTCATATTCACTTCCATCTTAGCTTCAGTGGAATCCATCATCCTTTGTAGTTCATATTTTGTTATTGCCTTCTTTTGTAAATCATCTATGTACTTTCACATTTCTTCACCTTCATAAAGAGTCCAAATAGGACTGTTTGAGGGATTATTTGGTGTAGTAGTTCCTTTTTTTGGTGGCATGTTGGTCAAGTATCACTGCAAGGTAGGAATTACTAATTGGCTTAGGTAGAGGTCCTCAAAGACAAGGGAGTGTCAGGTTCTATAAATATCTGATATATGTGCAAGGTCCAATAATAGTACTCGACCCAATATCTCAGGGAAATAACTAAGGAGGCTCGACCATGACCTTATCCATACTATGTGATAACCCAGGTACTAAAGAGTGATCTCCCTAAGTTCTATTCTCGGTGTACTATAGAAAAAAGACAACCAAATGGTTTACTCAGTTGGTATCAGGATTCTAGGGGGTCTCTCGATATACACCAAGTACATGGGATATCAAATATGTAGTATTGTTGTCTAATGAAAAACCATTTGAAAGGGGCCTTTTGATATACTCTAGGTACGTGGAAGAACCACACTGTCCCCGGGTTGTAGCGCTGACAAGTAATGACAACTCCTACGTTTAGAGATGAAGAAATACATCTATACCTAAAAAACCCTAATATTCTCCGAAATTTATGTGATATTGCTTTTATCCCACTTTATTCCACGTTTTAAATCACTCCAATTGGATCTTCTAGTCAAAATATATGCAAATTTCCAAAAAAAGCACACCTTTTAAAACCTTGATTTGGAGATTGTTCTGCTAGCCAATCTTTCTTTTGTTGTAGCTCTACAATTTCGTCCCTTTTGAGTCTAAAATTTTGGCTTGAGGTATCCTGATGTGTCTTATTTCCAACCCCATAGGTTAGACCAAGATTGGATTCTCCAAGAGAATTTTATGATAACTTTCCCAAGATGTGCTGATTTTTTCCCTTTCAGGAGAGCGAACTTGTATGGCCTTTTGCATGTCATTGTCTTCAGTTCAGAACTTTAAATTTGTACCAGTACAAATTAGGTCCGTACCCTAACAAATGGAACATTTATCACTCAATTTGGAAGTCTGTAGCTTCATATATAACAATTTTCCCAAAAACACATGTTTTAGACTGAAATTTGGACCAACCAAAAACCCTAATTTCCTCAGAGAATATCTTTCATTGAACAAAGAATCAAGGGCTGAAATTTGTACACAATATACTTCACTATTCCTCCTTCATACTATAAAAATTTTAGAACCTAAAACAAGGACAAAAAAATTTGGGAGTGAAAATTCCAAGAAGACCTGCTTTAGACTAGTTTTAGGACTAGTAAAAAACCCTAACTTCAACATAATGTATCTCCAAATATGTAGTGAAAAAAGATCTTAAATTTGGACCCAAGTTATCTCTATATGTATACTATACACCATATAAATTAGAGATCCTGAAACCATCCAGAAAAAAAGTTGTAGAGAAAATTCCGAGAAGACTTGTTTTGAAGAAGCCAATCCCAAGGATTGTCTAGCTCTGATACCAAATGTTAAGAACCAAATATCAAAATAGCATAAAAACCTTAGAATAGGTACTCCATGCCTTGAAAAATAGAGAAATTCATATAATAATCCTCTTAGAGGGGACAACCTTCTTATACATCACAAGAAATCACAAATACAAGATGATTCCAATTGAAAAGGTCTCCTTGTTATATATAGGAGATTAGGAGGTACAATTACAACTAATGGACCCAAGATGACATTAATAAAATAAAAATATACTAATGTAATATTCCCCAATTAAGGGGTAATAGGACATGATTTATGGATTAACATGTACTAACCAATCCCAACTCAGGAAACAACATAAAAAGGGTGATGCTACTACATTCTCAAGGTCTTCAAATCAACTATTGTAGTACGATTCTACACTATTCGAATAAAGGAATTGAAGTAGAACACAATGAGACACCATTTGATTACTATTCATTGATGTATACTGTTAACAAACGTGAGAAAACCCACCAATATTGATAATGGGTGTCAAGGTACTTAGTACAATATAACAAGTGTGAATAAAGGTGTTGATGTCAAACACTTGGTAGAATATATTGATGAGGGGACATTGATGTATTCCCATTGTCAATAGTGAGGAAGCCTGCCATTGATGATTGGAAGCCCCAAGGTAATAATAATGACTTTATATCCATGTCCCAAAGAAAGATGTGTTGAGGTCGATATGAAGAGATCTGCTGGAAGGAGGGAATTAATGCATCCCCCATCACCCCACACAAGGAGTAGCATAAGGCCAAAGATTTGGAAGGAATCAGAAGAAATATTGAAAGGACCACCATGAGGTACATCTCCTGCATGCACCATATGTAAATAACACACAAAAGAGACCCTCTGAATAACAACCAATAATGAAGATTGTCAACAAAGGCGAGGACACCACCAATGGGGACAAATGGAATCCAAGGTACTACACAAATCCCAATGTGTGAATGATGTTATTTTCATTGATCACAATGGAAAAAACTTAGTTAGTGACCATTTATGGGATGCCATCTGTTAAGCACAAGGTCACCTATCAATGATGTAAATAGGCCCAGGTTGCAACTCTAGGTGAAGCTCTCAAACCAATTTTTCATAGTTGATAAGAGCTTAACCCACTGGTAGGAATTGCATGTGGACCCTCCATACCAACATGAGTATAGGAAAAATATACTCTTGATTCTAATATGCACTTTAAATAGGGTAATGTTGACTTGGAAAGTCAAGGTATTCTACAGAATGGTAGACACAGGCTAAAACTTCCTTTGAACAAGAACACAACAAAATATGTGACTTAGGCAACATGGAATGAAAATGAATATTGACATAAATTTTTGAGGCAAGAGGCAACAAAAAAATCTCCATAGTGATTGGAAGAATAACCAATCAGAGGAGTAAAAACTCTATGCAACTGGATCAATTTCCTAAAGCCATACTAAAACAAAATTGTTGAGACTGGACTTAAAACATTGTGTTTTGTTCAGAGGAAACTCAATTGTTGCTAATAATGGTGAAGAAGACTCATTCCCACACTCTCTTTTTTTTTGTCTTTTTCATATTGGAAATCCTAAAAAAGAATAAAATAATGCTAAAATACAGTGGAGGAAACAAGTGTCATGGGAAAGAAAACTAGTTCCAAGCATAAGGAACATACATATGATTAATGAAAGGAAGCATGTGTAGGATATGGAAACTCGAGGAAAATTTACCTTCGGGCATAGAGGTGTTAAGTTGCAAAGGAAAATATTTCAAGGCTATAAAATGGTGATAATGCATAAGAAATAGGATAAACAACAACAAGTTGAAGCTGACATTAGGATAAAAAAATAAAGCATTGAAATGAAATGCAATATTACAACTTAACAAATAAGTATGGGATCCCCTTGTGTAAATAGCCAAACTAATATGGAGAAGAATACGAGGCTTCAACACAATTTCATGGACAAACTAAACATGTCTCCCTATCCTATGAAAGTACTTCATCATGGGCACCAAACTACGAACAAGGTTCTAACTAGGGAACCCATGAATGGTAGGCTCTACCACGCGAATTGCAACACTTCTAAACAACAAATAAGGTTCTGCGTTGCAACTCAGTGGGGTCGATTATAAGAAAAAATTAAACAATAAATGGATAATGTGAAAATGCATGAAGAGGAAAATCAAACCTATATGCTAGTTTCAAGATAATTATCTGTCAGAATAGATCGACATGGGAAAAAAGGAACCAAAGAAAAACTTCTTCAAAGTCCTATATATAAGACCAACACCACTTCACCCATAAGTTAACAAATCCAATTTATCAACTTCTTATAATAACCTATGATATGGAATACAAAGCTTGAAAATAAGAAACCCTAAAAGTACAATATGTACAATGTCCAACACATCCTTGTAGCTTATACATAATATTCTCTAGGTAGATCCCACTTCTAGGCTCAATCCAAGGGCTTCTTTAGTAACTAAACTTAAATCTTCTAGTTCAGGAGTAGGTTGGAAATCCATATTCATAACTTCAAGGATAGCCTCATTTGAAGGAAATTCAACATCCAGAAGAATGGGACTCGACGAAACACAAATACCAGGGCTCGAGGTCTAACAAAATAGTAATATCAGACTTGAGAGGAAGCATCGGATTACTCAGGCCAAAAGAGGAAAGCAAAGGCTCATGTGCCCCTGTTGAGTAAAATATATGGAATCTCTCCTCACAACATTCTTTGAATCTTGCTTGGCTAGGACAATATAGGTGGGATTATTACCCTAGTTTAAAACCTTATTGCAGATTTAATTAAGCTCTAAGTTATAAAGGTCAGAGACCAATTGCTGATTTTTTATTCTTTATCAAAGTGCAATAAAAAAAATTATGATTTTGTATAACAATTTTAAAACATGAAGAAAAATAATATAAATCTGATATAATCAAGAAAGACCAAGATGAGTTGCAAAACCATCAGATATTTTATTCATTCATTCTAAAATCATCCAATACACTTCACATATTTCAAGAGTATGGACCAGGAGAAAGTATAGTAGCCTAAGGTAACAAACACATAAACCATCGCTGCCTTCAAAAAATACAAGACTAATACAAATACGTCCACTGCCACAATTTGCCTCTGTTATGAATCTGCACAAGAATTCTAATCAGTACTGAAAGCTAATCCAGAAACCGAGAGAAGTATACAGATTGTCGAACAAATAATCAACCTAGAATCATATCATAAATCAATCCCTCTTAGTCCTACTTATCGTCACCTTCAAAAAACACTTCTATCACAAAATTCTCTTAGATTTATAACTAAAAACGTGAATGAAGTAGTAATGAAATATCGCTTGGTAGTTAGAGAAAACCTTATCAGAGCAGTGCTTTCTCCTCTCTTTACTTTGTTCAACTTTATCCATTCAATATCTCCAAGGTAGTTGAACCACTCAACCACTTTTAGTTAACTCATTAACTAACAATTAGTTAGTTAATAGGAGAGTTGTCAAGTAAATTAATGAATAATAATAATAATAATAATAATAATATGATAAGGGTACTAAATAAAACTAATAAGTGGGGACCCCCTAATTGACTTTAATGAATTAATAATCCATTTCATCTTTTTATTTTCCACCTTAAATGCAAGACACATCACTTGCCACATCATATAATCCATATCATTATCATGCATAAGATGGAATATTCATAGGATCCCCCTTGTCACTCCATGTGGCAGTCATTCAATTAATCAAAATTTAACCATCATATAAATCTGTCCAAACATGAAGCATACAATATACAACGCTATTCAAAATAAAAATGTCAAAATATGAGTTGTCAAAAATATATATGAGCTATCCCAAAAATGATATGTTATAAAACATGAAGCTGCTTAAAATAAAATGTAAATAAGTCCATGTACAAGTGCCAAAATAAACCAAACTGATCATGGAAAAACGTATTTACTTTAAGAGGCTGCCCCTCTCTTGCTATGACTGCTCTCAACCCCTTCAATTTTTCCAATTGATGAATCTTCCTTAGCATATTTCTAATCATTCTCCTACATGTGGGAAGTGACTGAATGAGAAGTCTCCCGTGATGATTTTGACTTGGATGCTACTACTTTCTCTTCCTCAAGGATGCCTTCAAGCTCAATGATTTTGGCTTTATGATTGACACGTGAAACTTGGGATTGAGGCTGGAAGTTTGGGTGAAGAGGAGGTGGTGGTGGAAATGAACCAGTAGGCCAAGTATGGAAAGGAGGTTGTTAGGGGTGGTCAATGTTTGGCCAACCTTGTGAATGTTTGGGAGGATGGTGTACAATGTCTTGCTAGCCCTATTGTTCTGGCATAAATAAAGGAGAAAAATTATGATTTGGGATAGGTATACCAATGATTGGGTGATGATTCTCAGGGATAGGTGGAGGCATGTAATCTTGTTGACTAGCTAAGTTGAGGAAACATGTCTACAAAACCTGATTAAACTCTTCCGAATATGCATCAAAATGTATAGAGAACCTAAGTCCTTTGTTACCCATTTTCTAGGGACCCAATTCTCTTCCTCTCTTATTACCCCTTATGTTGTGATTTCCCCTCCTGAAAAAGATCACGCTAACACACTTTTGCACACATTATAACCAAAGCATGACTAATCAATCATCTAAATTTTTTGCAAAATAATATTTTAAACCTGGCTCTATTCATAGCAATACATATGCAAGCAATCATCTTACATTCCATATCCCAGAACTTGTAATCACTTAGAGCAAGGGGTTTAGAAGGGGCTTTGGGACTCTATGATCAGGTTTGTAATGAGTGGAATATGGTAAGTATGATAGGGATATGCAACATGGAATATTTATTTACCATGACTAGTTCTACCAAAACATTATGATCATATTAATCACATCTCATCAACATCTTTGGGCATGAAACAGAGCAGACTCTAAACAAATTGAGCATTTTCCTCTTGAATTGTCTAATTCTGTTATGAAATACTTCGTACAATTGTAATTAAAGCATGGGATGAAACAAGTACGTGGGACAACAAAAAATAATTGTAATGGACGAAAGATGGTAAGTATGATAGGGATATGTAATAATGGACATGATTTTTACTACAATTGCTTCCATAATCATTTCACTTTAGCATTCATTTCTCGTAGTTCCAATACACATAATTATAATCATCATACAACCATAATTTTCAACAAATAAAAGTGAAGTCTACACTTTACCCACCTTCCATCTCATAACCAAATTATTCATTTAAAATCATAGTTTGAAGAATGTTTCATAACAGTTCCATCATTAACTCACAAAATATTCATTGTTACTTATTTACAGTCATGTTCCATGAATAATTTATTACTTACAAATTGATTAAAACCTATGTGCCAATTTTATCATAACACCATATCCTGCCTTCAATCCAACCATTACATATTACTACCTCGAAAACCAAAATCAACAACCAACAAATGCGTGACTACATGAGAATGCTTGAAACACCAACATAGACATTGAAAAAATAATTCGAACTAGAACCAATCAAAACATTATCTCTGTCATCATATTAAACAATGAAATTCATCACCATTGACCATCATTTGAATTCACATATGATCCACAACATGAACTGAGTTTTCAAACAATCATACCCAATTAGACCTAAAATCAAACTGGTCATTCTTTTCGCAAAAGAGATGATGGAAATACATAACACACCAAATATATTGACCAATCATCATAGTGACATGCATATGTTATGACTGTAAGTGATTAAATCGAATCAGAGGACAAATAAGTGATTTTTAGCACATCCATTATAACCATAACAATGAAGAATGAGTCGACCCAAAATCCCATTGACAAGCCTCTATATAATGATTCGAACCAACAATTTGAATAACATTCAACCATGGTATAGGTTTTGCAGTTTGCATGCATGCAACGAAATGATAGGGGTTCAAACCCTTGTTTCACTTATACCAACAATACACACAACTTGAGAAAAACCATTAACACCGTGAGGCCCAATGGGTCACTTCAAAATGATTTCAAACTTTGGTGTGACCCTCATTACAAGTTTATGCACAATACACAAAGACAACATTGTCTTTTCCCTTTTCGTTTTGTTTTTTGTATACGACCCATACTATAAAAATAGCAACAATCAAGTCAATGAGGGTTCTCAACAGGAATTATGACTACCATAAGTAATGAAATAAGAAACAAACAAAATGCTAGTATGGTGAGGGTTTTGAACCGATCAACTTTTGCTTCGGACCCAGCTGGGCTCACAATGTGCACGTGAGTGAATCCCATTCATTCGCAGGCAAAACAATCCATATAATCCACTTATTTTTCAATAAGAGCATGCATAGGGTCACATGGATATTTCATTTTAAGTGAAAGAACAAACACAGAGTCTGCATGCAAACCCATTTGCATGTAATTTCGTAATATAGAAACCCATAAGCATAGGACTCTGCCTTTATTTGGCTAACAAAACCCAGGAGGCAACCACATACCAACCAACTGAAATCTGAAATGAGCAACACAACAATCATAGCCATGAAAACCAATGAGAAGAACCATCAATCAAAATCATCTGAGCTCCTATGCATACATGCATTTCTAAAAACATGAGCATAAAGATTTCATTTTTCTAAAGCATCATATTGTCAAGCACAACGTGTAGTTACATAGCCATGCATAAACTACTAATAAAAAATAACATTATATGATAGGGAGTCGAAACCCTAGTACTTGGTGTTGTGCAGGCTAAATGGTACCTTCGAGCGGTTGCAACAGTTACCAAGATCTCAAAATTCCTCCAAACCACTAAACGAATGAACCAAATGTCAAACCCCAAGGTGGTAACCCCTAAAACTAGTTGGTGCATTAAGTGATGGTCACGTCATGCTGGGGTGACATCCAACATTAATTAGTCACTAAACCCAAGATGGGCCACGTCAAAACCCCATGCAACCAACAAGTGCTAAGTAATCACCAGTTCATAAGAGATCACATGTCAACAACTTAGCCACCTACTACATTAACACTATTGACAACATAACACATCGTTGATCACATGGTTTACAAACTTATCATAAGTGCACTGTGTGGATAACATATCCCTTATGCGTTAAAACTTCCAAACCTTTTCCATATACAAACTTTCAAATCACCACAACCATTAACAACAAATTCGATACTACCACGTTCTTGTAACTTGTGTAATATGTATCAGACCATATACATATAACCAATGAAATATATATGAGTGGTATGCTATGTTCGTATGTATATAGAACACCCATTTTTTTATAACAAGTCACAATCATATGTCTAGAGTTTGAATTTTCAATAAACTCATCACATATACAAAGTGCCAGATAATAAGTGAATACCATGTCGATAGATTGATAAAAAAATAGAACCCTTTTACCATTTGAAACAATGAATTGTAAAAAAAAACAGTTATGAACCTTTCATTTTGATGATGATTTTACAATGAACTAGTATTTAGGATCGAAAAATCCATGCCCAAAGAAGTTTAATGGTCATTTGAAATCAAAACTGTTACCATTCATTTGTACCGAGAATTAAAACCAAGCTCATATTAAGATAATCAAACATGCAAGTGATCCATTAGCAGCCAAGACAACTTATGACAACACATGTCAAGTGACTTTTCCTTCAAGGGGATCTTTTCTTTAATGACACTATAGGGGGTCCCACTTATAGTGTATGTCTTGCAATTCGTTGCAGGCTGGTAACTTCATGAAAATTTCAAGAGTCAACAATGGTGACTCCACATAGAAGGCAATATAGTATTGGCTTGAACCTAGATCTTTGGTTTTGCAGCCCAGAGAAACCGTGTTGTTATGAATTTAGAAATATTTTTCTCTAGTATGCTCTTTCAAATAGGGATGGCAGAGGGAAGAAAGGGAAATATGAGAGAAGGGAAGTTGAGCACTCAATCTTAAGCAAGGTGGTCAGAGGTTCAATAATGATACAAGGCTCTAGAGTGCAAGTGATTATCTTTCTTTTTGTTTTGATTACTATTCAGTACTTAAGCATACTTTTGAAAAACAAGGAAAACATGTGGTTGTTCAGGGCTTACTCTAATTAGACCGAAGACAAAAATTCAAACAACTGAAAGCAAAGCAACATAAAAATAAAGCTACAACAAAAATGGATAACAAATCTCCATTCAAAATCAACTAACCGAAAGTAAATCAACAATGCTACTGAAATAAACCATAAACAAATGCAAAAAATAAACATCTATACAACTAGAATCTAATATTTACATGAAACATTCATTCAGAAAAAGAGCAATCAGCCAGAATCACATAATGTTTCAAATGAGAGCCATTAGTCGTGAAGGAAAACAATCGCTCTTCGAATTCCTTGAACATATAAATATTACTTCCAACTACAAAAGTGATCTTATATGGACCTAGCTAGAGTTTTTGGAATTTAGAATGCTTTCCTTTGTTTTCATGAGTGGAGTCCCAAAGAAGGACTTTATCATTCACCTTAAACTTAGCAGATTTGGCATGCTTATCAAAATATTTATTGAATGTATGTTGCCTTTGCTTCATATTTTCCAACACATGGTTCCTTTGTTCTTCTAAGTCCAACAGAGCATTCATCCTTTGGGAAATATCAGTGGAATTCAATTCCTCAGCCTGCATTGCTAAAAAAAGTGACGTGAGTTCAAGTTCAATAGGCATAAAAACTTCTTGATTATAAAAAAGTTGAAAAGGGGTATGGCTAGTGCTATTTTTGGTGGTTGTGCGATCAACCCACAATGCGCATGTAAGTAAATTATTCCATTGGTAGGGCTTATCGTCAATAATCCATTTCAAGATCTTGATCAGGTTCTTATTGGTTGACTTGGCATGCCCATTTCCCTAAGGGTAATAGGTGGATGAGGTGAAGTGCTTGAATCCAATTTTTCTCAGAAATTGAGTAAAATTTGCAGAAATAAATGTTGGTCCGTTGTCTGAAATTATTTTGAGTAGAAGGCCAAAGCGAGAGAAGATATTATATTCCAAGAAGTTAATGACTTGCTCATCTTGTGCATTTTTAAGAGGAACAACTTTAGTCCACTTGGTAAAGTAGTCTGTTACCATCAAGATAAATATATGTCCTGCAAAAGATGGAGGGTTAATAGGGCTAATGAAGTCTAATCCCCATTTACCAAATGGGAAATCAGGTAAGACTGGATGTAAAGGCATAGCAGAAAATTGTTATTTTCCATAAAACTTTTGACATTTTTCACAAGCTCGGATGAACTTAAAAGAATCTTGAAACATCAAGGGCCAAAAGTAAGCAAGCTTGATAATTTTATAAGCTAAAGATTTTGCTGCAAAATGACCACCAATATGGAATTTAGAACTTTTTGATCCGTGGAATTCATTCAAAATGTTTTGAGCTGCTTTATCATATGCACATCTCAACAATAACCCATCAATATATCTGCGAAAAAAGGATATTTCCTAGGATAAGGTACTTTGAAGCTATCAAGCATAGACTTTTGGGTTGATGCAGATCTAAATGACCTGGACAATTATGATGCAAAAGATAGTGGATGATATCCTTGTACCAAGGATGATCGGCCAGATCAACCTCATGAGTTTCCATGTAAAACAATGCCGACAAAGAATTCTCATCTTCTTCAAAAGAATCACCTGGTTCATGGTGCTGAGCCAAGTGGAGATCTAGATCACGTCCCTTAATCATTTTGGTTGTAGTAATCATTAAATGATGTTCCTGAATTTTGGCAAGAAAATGTGCAAGTTTTCCTGAAAGATGAGTCTGTATAAGAAAAAACTTGATTGCAGGAAAATGGACTCTTACTTTTCTTTGCTTGCCCAAAAAGAAATGCCTAAATTTTTCTATATCTTTTACAAAGGCAAAAGTGTGTTTTTCAGTCAGAGTGTATTTCACCTCGTCATCTGATAAACTTTGACTCATATAGGAGATAATATTTTCTTGATTTTGGTCATCAGTTTGCAAAAGAATGGCATAAACTACTTCTTCTGTGGCATTGGTATAAATAATAAAGTCTTTATTAAAATATGGCTTGGCTAAAATTGGTGTAGAGCTGATTGCTTTTTGATTTCTGTAAAATCCTCTTCTATCTCTTCAGTCTGAGAGAATGTTCTATATTTCTTCAATAAGTTATGGATGGGATTGTCTATCACAGTGAAGTCAGGGAAAAACCTCCCTACAAAGTTAATGGTGCCCATGAAAGTTTGAAAACCTTGTTTAGAAGAAGGAGAAGGGAGGTTCATAATCACAATAACTCTCTCAGGGTCAATATTGATACCATAATAAAAAACAATGTGATCGAGGAGTTTGCCTTGGCTAACTCCAAAGATAGACTTAGAAAGATTCAATGACATACCAAATTCTCTTCAACGCAGAAGGAATTTCCTAAGATGACAAAAATGATCTGAACGGTTCTTGGAATATACAGTTAATTCATCAAGATAAATCTGAATTATCTTACCAATCAAATTGTCGAAATCTATCTACATGGCTCTTTGAAATGTGGCACCTGAATTAGACAAGCCAAAAGGAATGCATTTGTAAGCAAAGGTGCTCCATCGGGTGGTAAATGTGGTTTTATATTTGTCAACCCTCTTGACTCTGATTTGATTATACCCAAAAAAATCATCAAGTAGGGACATCATTTGAGACCCAACCACTTGTTGTAAGATCAATTCCATGTTAGGAAGTGGAAATTTATATTTAACACTAGCTCCATTTAAAGCATGAAAGTCGACACATAGCCTGATCTCACCAAATCTCCTCCATACGAGAACCATATTTGAGACCCATTCAAAATACTTTACTGGGAAGATGATTTGAGCTTAATTTTTCAACTTCCTTTCTGATGGTAGCTTCAAGGGCATGGTTTACAGGAATTTGTATTTTCCTTACTGGATTCACCCCTTTCTTAATAGGAATGGTGTGTTGGATAGCGTTGGGGTCAAAACCACAAAGGTCCTCATACGACCAAGAAAAGACATCCTTGAATTCATGGAATAAATCCACAATTTTTTCTTGTTCTTCTTATGAACATTGGGATCCTATTTTAAGAATCTTGGGATCATCTGAGGTTCTAATGTTCACAGAGATAATATATCTGATCCAGGTGGATATTGGTGGCCACCCACCTTTTCCAACTAGCTTAAAACAATTTTCTGGCAATTTTTGTAATTTACTATTTTTAGCAGTTTTTCAGGTCTTGAAACTTCCAGAGCCGTTTTGAGGCCCTAAAAGACGTTTTTTAATAAAACAGAGAGAAACATGGAAGTTTTTTTTATGTTTCCCCCAAAATGAATCTCCTTGACGATACCTTTCCAACGGGCTATCATGCGCCTAAAACGGAGATCATATGCAAAATTTACGACCCTGGGAAGTTGATGTACTAACTTACCCAAATGGGACCCACATGACTTTTGGCGCTTCATCTCCTAGAGTTAGGTTTTTGGATGTCTATCGAAGCTCTCTATTATAGAATGAGGAGATCAATAGATAGATCCAAGAACTGCTCCACAAGGGGCACATCCGTCCCAGCTCATCACCTTGCGGGAGCCCAATCATGTTAGTACAAAAGAAAGATGGAACCTGGTGACTCTGCATTGATTACCGAGCTTTGAATAAAATCATAGTCAGAAACCGGTACCTGAATCCCTGAATCTATGACCTCCTTGATCAACTCATGGGGGCCAAATACTTCAGTAACATTGATTTGAAGTCTGGCTACCACCAGGTCCCAATAGAACATATAGATGTATGGAAGACCACCTTCAAGTCAAAGGGAGGCCTTTTTGAATGGTTGGGCATGCCCTTTGGTTTGAAAAATGCTCCAACAACTTTCATGAGGATGATGGACGATATATTATGACCATTCACCAATACTTTTGTAGTGGTGTATCTGGATGACATTCTCATTTACAACAAGACTTGGGCCGAACACTTGCAACATATTCAGCAGGTTCTGCACACTCTGCGGCAGTACAAGCTATATGCCAACTTGGAAAAATGATCCTTCGGCATGGAAAGGGTCCATTACCTAGGATACATCATTGATCAGCATGGAATACATGTGGATCTAGCCAAGATCCAAGTCATCCGTGACTGGCCAGCCCCAACCACACTCACTGAGCTTCGAAGATTCTTGGGCCTTGCCAATTTCTACCGCAGGTTCATGTTGTGATTCTCCCATATTGCATGGGTCCTCAGTCAAATAACTAGTGGTGGTGATATGGTGAAATTTGTGTGGGTCTGGTCCCAACAACAAGTGTTCGATGATTTGAAGCAACACTTGTGCTCAACCCTAGTACTTTCACTACCAGACCTACAAGATCCCTTTGAGATTGAGATAGATGCTTCAGACTATGTTGTGGGTGCCATTCTCACTCAACATGGACACCCCATGGCCTATCATAGTGAGACACTATCAGATGTTGTCTATAAGTACCCTACTTACGACAAAGAAATGTACTCCATTGTGTAAGCCTGTAGCCAGTGGAGACATTACATTCTTGATTCTTGAGTCTGGTTACATTTTGGAATCCCACAAACCATTGTCTCAGATCAGGATAGTTGATTTCTCAGCACATTCTGGTCGATCCTTTGGTCACCGCTGGACACCAATCTCACCAAATCCACCATCTTCCACCCTCAGACAGATGGCCAAACTGAGGTTGTAAATCGAATGATTGTGCATATCCTTCGCATGTATAATTCCAAACACCCTCGCACATGGGAGGAGAGCTTTCCCTATGTCCAACATAGATAGAATTGAGCCCTGTATAGCTCAACCGATGACAACCCCTTTTAGGTGGGGTTGGGATTCCAACCATTGGGTCCCATAGATGTTGCACTTCCCCTTGCAGTCACCTCGACTGAATCATATCCTACTCCAACTAAAGTTGACAAAAGCCACCCGGTTCATTGAGCGGATCCAGCACATTCACCAACAGGTTCAGGATATCCTACAGAAGTCCAATGACAAGTACAAGCAATGCCATGATCAACATCGGGATCCACATAAGTTTCAGGTGGGCGACAAAGTTTGGTTGCACTTGCAAAAAGAATGCCTTACATGACCCCATCGGAAGCTTCGCCCACTCTATGGGCCATACATGATCACCAAGGCCATGGGGGATAATCATTTTGAGCTCAACATTCCTCCTTTCCTTGGCCTGCAGCCAGTGTTCAACATAGATCTCCTTCGCCCTTATTTCCAACCATTATTGGACACCTCAGAAGTAGCAGAACAACTGACACCAATAGAGCTCAACCCCGACTACATACAACATGCATGCAATGATCAGATTGTGGACACAAAATCAAGGGCACTCGAAAGCAAAGGATCCAGCTTTATCGAGTCATCAAAGCAGGGCAGCTCCTGCACCAAGGCAAGTGGCTCAACCGGGGCCAAATTCAACAGAAATTTCCTCATCTGATGGGGGAAATCAACACAATAGAGACCATTGCTTCCTAAGGAGGAAGGATTGATCCAGATGGATATTGACGGTGACCCACCTTTTCCAACTGGCTCAAAACAATTTTCTGGCAATTTTGGTAATTTACTATTTTTAGGAGTTTTTCGGGTCCTGAAACTTTGGGAGGCATTTTGAGGCCCTAAACGATATTTTTTGGGAAAATGGGGACCAACATATATCTTCCTTCAATGTTTCACCCAAAATGAATCTCCTCGACGATACCTTTACAATGGGCTATCATGCACCTAAAACGAAGATCGTATGCAAAAGTTACGACCCCGGGAAGTTGATGTACTAACTTACCCAAACGGGGCCCACATGACTTTTGGCGCTTCATCTCCTAGGGTTAGGTTTTTGGATGTCTAGGGTTTTTGGCATTCCTTTTTATTGTAAAAAGGCCTTCAGAGATTCATTGTAATCATCTTCTTGTGAATGAGCGCATCCGTCATATCTCTTCTTAGAGATAAGCTGCCACCATTCCAACAAGCTTGTTTTCTGCTGCATTTTACAATTTTAACTTATTTGCTTATTGAATAGAAAACCAGTTTTACTGTATCTCTGTTATTTTGTGTTAAGCACCTGTTAATAATCTGTAGTCATTTCGTTCTGCTCATAAAATCCAGATCAATCTCCAACTTTTGTTTTTGACTCCTCTTCTGAATTTTTTTCTTTTTTTCCAATGTCACTTGTTGAGAATGAACACTCAAGAAGACTCAAACCCTTCAAAATATTATAACATTCAATACAAATCACTTCCTTAGGCTTAAGAGGTTCATTTTGTAAGAAAGGAAAGATACTCTTCCATAATAATATTTGACATAACACTTGGGAATGAGCCACCATCAATGAGGCAACGATGGGATATTTTATCTAAAATATTTACATAAATGTAGAAAGCATGGTAATTTACAAATATCCTAAAGTTATTTACACCTATCCTATTTACATAAGACTATTCTTCATTGTAATCTTCTGTCAGATTGGCTATGTCAGAAGTTTTACCTTCCATAAAATCTCTAAGATGTTGTTGTTTTTCTGGAACAATCACCATATCTAAAAGAGTAGCATCAACTTTTATGTTAGCCAATTGATTTAAAATGTTATATCTTGAAGAAGGGGCAGTGAATTGATGATTGGCAGAAATGTGACCAGCTTGTGAGATTGTATTTTGAGAGGATGTGCTAGGGGAAAAAACAGTCTTGGAGGAATCAATTTCACCCTTATTGGCATACAATTTATTTTTGGTATTAACTACCATAACATCATCTTGCGGGGTCCAATCTAAGACAACAATGGTAGTATCTATTTTTTTTTCCAAAGATTAAATCCCTCACATTTTTATTGACTTCAAAAGTTCTTTCATCATTATGATCCTCGCAAAAGTTACACCACGCTCTGGGAAATATGGTCTTTGGTTGAAAAATTTTGCTCACGAAAGTTTTAGTAGCAGCCTGGGTGGAAGCCTCGATGGTGGACGTAGAAGTAATTATCTTCCTTTCAAAAGAAACCATGTGATTACTAATGTATTGAATTGATCCAAATGAATATCAGTGGCCACCCACCTTTTCCAACTGGCTCAAAACAATTTTCTAGCAATTTTGGTAATTTACTATTTTTAGCAGTTTTCACTTCTGGAGCGGTTTTGAGGCCCTAAACAACATTTTTTTGGGAAAATAGGTTTGCAATAGTAAATTTCTTCAATATTATGCCTAAAATGAATATCCTCGACAATACCTTTCCAACGGGCTATCATACACCTAAAACATAGATCGTATGCAAAAGTTACGACCCCGAGAAGTTGATGTACTAACTTATCCAAACGGGGCCCACATGAATTTTGGCACTTCATCTCCTAGGGTTAGGTTTTTGGATGTCTAGGGTTTTTGAAATTCCTTCTTATTGTAAAAATACCTTCAGAGCCTCATTGTAATCATCTTCTTGTGAATGAGAGCAACCGTCACATCTCTTCTTAGAGATAAGCCACCACCCTTCCAACAAGCTTGTTTCCACTGCATTTTATAGTTTTCAGCTTATTTCGTTATTGAATAGAAAACCAATTTTACTGTATCTATGTTATTTTGTGTTAAGCACCTGTTAATAATCTGTATTCATTTTGTTCTGCTCATAAAATCCGTATCAGTGGTATCAGAGCGATCTTCTCCTTGTCATCTTAATGCATGTCCCCAACGAGATCGGAGTACAAAGAGTTGGGTCTCGAGCTTGTTTCGCTTGAGGACAAAAGCTCTCGCACGCCCAAGAGACCTCTCATGGCAGGAAAAAATAAGGATGACGGGACAAGAGATCCTTTCAAACTATTGATTGAGGAAGCCCTCACACAATAGAGGAATGAGATGATGGATAGTTTCACGCAAATCCCTTTGCGGCTACCAACAAGCGACACATCTTCTTTGAACAGAGGCACCGCCTACTTCAAGGTACAAATAAACTTCGATATTCCTATATTTGAAGGTCAGATAGACGCAGATGCCATAGACAAGTGGTTGAATCTACTAGAAGGGTATTTTTCTGTCCATAACTTTTCGAATAGAGAAAATATTACTTTTGCGCTCCTCAAAGTCGTTCCCCATGTCAAAGATTGGTGGGAAACTTTCTGTGAGAAAAAGGAAACAGAGGAACCCTCATTATTTATAGTCACAACCACCTGGGAATCCTTCAGGAATGATATTAAGGAACAATACTACCCTGTCAGAAGCTATGACGACCTATATACCAAATGGACCACACTGCGGAAAGCAAGAGACCAAGCAGTGCCAGATTTCACAAATATCTTCCATACCTTGCGCACCAAGATGGGTATCAAATATTCAGAGTGAAATCTGGTGCTCAAGTATCGTAGTGCTCTGCATAGATACATCCAGTAAAAAATGGAATTTCTATACATCTCATCCTTCGACACGACCTATCGATATGCTGTCAAAATCGAGCAGAAGCTCAAACAAAAGACGCGACAATTTGGGCCTAGGAACCCCTCACAACAAAATCCAGGAAAGGGCGGCCACAACCCACAGAACAAAGGACATAGAAAATATGGACAGTATTAGGACAACTAGTCCAAGCCGCAAGAAAAGAAGGACACCAAAAAGACAAAGAAAGATATTGGGAAGTGGTGCGACTTCCATAAGAGCCCTTGGCATAACATTGTTGACTGCCGCTCAAAGCAGTCACTGATGGCCAAAGTGAAAGCCTCTGAATCAGATGTGGATTCTAAATCTAAGCCAGAACCATAAAGGGGAAGATGAATCATTGATGTGGAACCCAATGCCACCGTTTCTACCACCAAGCTCCAGCCTAGTGAACCAGACGAGCCAGAAGAAGGAGAGCGTCTCCTCCATTCACAGATGTGGGTAAAATACACTCCGCTGCACTTCATCATTGATAGCGGTATCCAGAAGAACATCATCTTAGCAGAGGTCATCAAGCGGCTGGCCCTGTCAACAACACCACACCCACAACCATACACCATTGGATGGCTTCGCCAAGGAAGCAATCATTGTGTCAGCCAACAGTGTCGACTATCGTACAACATCACACCCTTCAAAGACAAGGTACTGTGTGATGTTTCTCCTCTCGAAGTTTGCGATGTTCTTTTGGGCCAAACTTATTTATGGAAACTTCATGTTGTATATGATTCTAGGACTCGTAGTGTTATTATTACTTTGAACAAAAAATTATACAGGATACCCGAGGCAGTCCCACCTAGTGCTATTTCGTTGATCTCTGCTAAGCAATGCATGAAGGTCATCTCTTAGACGGGGAAGTTTGTCTTCTTCGTGACTCACTCTCAGAATAAGAGAAAGATCACAACCACATCTAGGGTCTCCGCGGCCGACCTATCCACATAGAAGAAGCAAGTAGATAAGGTCATGGAAGAATACTCAGATATCTTCTCCTCACCTACAGGGGTACCTCTGCACTGCCAGGTCAAGCACCCGATTGATCTGACCCCTGGTGCACCGCTGCCCAATGGGCCAATCTATCTTCTCTCTATGTTAGAGAATGAGAAGATCAAGTGAAAGATCCAAGAACTTCTCCACAAGGGGCACATACATCCCATCTCATTGCCTTATGGGATCCCAATCATGCTGGTATAGAAGAAAGATGGAACCTGGCAACTCTGCATTGATTACCAGGCTCTAAATAAAATCACAGTTAGAAACTGGTACCCAATTCCCCGAATCGACGACCTCCTTGATCAACTCACGGGGGCCAAATACTTCAGTAAGATTGATCTGAAGTCTGGCTACCACCAGGTCCTGATAGAATAGACAGATGTATGGAAGACCACTTTCAAGTCAAAGGAAGGCCTTTTTGAATGGTTGGTCATGCCCTTTGGTTTGAAAAATTCTCCAACCACTTTCATGAGGATGATGGATGATATCCTGTGACCATTCACAAATACTTTTGTAGTGGTGTATTTGGATGACATTCTCATTTACAGTAAGACTTGAGCTGAACACTTGCAACATATTCAATATGTTCTACACACCCTGCGGCAACACAAGCTATATGCCAACTTGGAAAAATGTTCCTTCGGCATGGACAAGGTCCATTACCTGGGCTACATCATTGATCAGCATGGCGTACATGTGGATCCAACCAAGATCCAAGTCATCCATGACTAGCCAATCCCAACCACACTCACTGAGCTTTGGAGCTTCTTGGGCCTTGCCAATTTCTACCACAGGTTCATGTTAGGATTCTCCCATATTGCATGGGCCCTCAACCAAATAAACATGGGTGGTGGTAAGGCGAAATTTGTGTGGGGCCAGTGCCAACAACAAGCATTCGATAATTTGAAGCAACGCTTGTGCTCAACCCTAGTACTTTCACTACTAGACCTGCAACAACCCTTTGAGATCGATACATATTCTTCAGACTATGTTGTGGGCGCCATTCTCACTCAGCACAACCACCCTGTGGCCTATCATAGTGAGACACTATCAGATGCTATCCGTAAGTACCCTAATTACGACAAAGAAATGTACTCCATTGTGCAAGCCTGTCACCAATGAAGAAATTACATTCTTGGGAAGGAGATAGTCATTCACATTGATCATAAGCCATTGCAGTTCATGCAGACACAGGGAAAATTGTAGAATGACCACCATCAAAAGTGGTTCACATACTTGCAACAATTCCACCTCAACATCAAGTATAAAACATGAAGCACCAATCGCGTCGCTGATTGCCATAGCATATCCCTAGTCGCCACATTCATCATGGTGCTAGAATCTTGCGACCATGAGACCTCTGGATGGCCCCAACTCTATGAGACAGACCCATAATTCACCACCACCTACCAAATGTTGGGTGCAAACGTAGTTGTCGATAATTTCCATCTTCAGGATGGGTTGTTGTGTCATTTGGGCCATATCTGTGTTCCATCAAGCGAGGGAGCAAAGTTGATTTGGGAAGCCCACTACTGTCTGGTGGCAGGACACTTTGGCATAAAAAAGACAGTGGTGATGGTACATAAACATTTCTACTGGCCGAAACTTTGACAGGAGGTCAACAAGTATATCAGGTCCTGCATTGCCTGCGCTATTGCCAAACCGACTACTAAGAAACAGGGCCTGTACACCCCTCTTCCTACTCTTGATAGGCCATGGGAATCCATCTCAATGGACTACATGTCGGGCCTCCCGTCTACCAAGCAGGGAAATGACTGTGGTTTTGTGGTTGTTGATCGCTTTTCTAAGATGGCAGTTTTGGTTGCCTACAAGAAGAACATCACAATGAAGGCCACTGCCAAGCTCTTCTTTGAACGAATCTGGGTACATTTTGGAATCCCACAAACCATTGTCTCATATCGGGATAGTCAAATTCTCATCACATTTTGGTCGAGCCTCTAGTCACTGCTAGACACCAAGCTCACCAAATCCACGACCTTCCACCCCCAGACAGATGGCCAAACTAAGGTTGTAAATCGAATGATTGTGCATATCCTTTGCATGTATAATTCAAAGCACCCTCGCACATGGGATGAGAGTCTTCCCTATGTCCAACATAGTTACAACCGAGCCCTGCATAGCTCAACCGACCACAACCCCTTTTAGGTGGGGTTGGGATTCCAGCCATTGGGTCCCATAGATGTTGCACTTCCCCTTGCGGTCACCTCAACCGACTCATCTCCTGCTCCAACTAAAGTTGACAAAGCCACCCAGTTCATTGAGCAGATCTAGCACATCTTCCAATAGGTTTAGGATATCCTACAAAAGTCCAATGACAAGTACAAACAACACCATTATCAACATCCGGTGCCACATAAGTTTCAGGTGGGCAAAAAATTTTGGTTTCACTTGCAGAAAGAACACCTTACAAAACCCCATCGGAAGCTTCACCCACTCCATTATGGGTCGTACACTATCACCAATGTCATGGGGGATAATGATTTTGAGCTCAACATTCCTCCTTCCCTTGGCCTGCACCTAGTGTTCAACGTAGATCTCCTTCGCCCTTATTTCCCACAATTATTGGACACCTCAGAAGTAGCAGAACAACTGACACAAACAGAGCTCAACCCCAATTGCATACAACAAGAATATAATTATTAGATTGTGGACACACAAATCAAGGGCACTCGACAACAAAGGATCCATCTTTATCGAGTCGTCAAAGCAGGGAAGTTCCTGCACCAAGGCAAGTGGCTCACCTGGGGCCAAATTCAGTAGAAATTTCCTCATCTGATGGGGGACCTACTTGCAATGGAGACCATTTATTCCTAAGGAGGGAGGATTGATCCATATGGATATCGGTGACCACCCACCTTTTCCAACTGGCTTAAAACAGTTTTCTGGCAATTTTGGTAATTTACTATTTTTAGCAATTTTCACTTTCGGAGCTGTTTTGAGGCCCTAAACAATGTATTTTGGGAAACCAGGTTTTCAATATGTAATTTCCTTTTATATTTCACCTAAAATGAATCTCCTCTATGATACCTTTCCAACAGGCTATCATACTCCTAAAACAAAGATCGTATGCAAAAGTTACGACCCCGGGAAGTTGATGTACTAACTTACCCAAATGGGGCCGACATGACTTTTGGTGCTTCATCTCCTAGGGTTAGGTTTTTGGATGTTTAGGGTTTTTGACATTCCAGCTTATTGTAAAAATTCCTTCAAAGCCTCATTGTAATCATCTTCTTGCGAATGAGCGCAACTGTCACATCTCTTCTCAGAGATAAGCCGCCACCATTCCAGCGAGCTTGTTTCCGCTGCATTTTACAGTTTTTTTTATCTTATTTCGTTATTGAATAGAAAACCAGTTTTACTGTATCTCTGTTATTTTGTGTTAAGCACCTGTTAATAATATGTATTCATTTTGTTCTGCTCATAAAATATGGATCATGCATAATCTGCAAAATGATAGACATATCGGTTTTCTTGGCATAGTATTCCTTAGGAAGACCTATTCTTTTTATATGCTCTCCGTAATCCAAACTAGTCTGAAGGGAAGATCCAATATTTTCTATGTCTTTCTCTTCCAATCTGTGATGATAAGAAGAGGGTAGGGCGTTATAATAATGCATGAATGCAGCTTGGTTTTGAGGGCCGATCGGTTCAAGGATTTGATTATATAACTTGGTGAAGCGAAGATTGAAAGCCTTAATGGTTTCACCCTTATTATACGTAATTTTATTATACTCCTTCAACTAATTAGGTGGAGTCTTGGTTTTTCCAAAAGTGGTCTTGAACTAGTAGACCAACTCATCCCATGTGGGTAAGATTTTCGGAGGTAAGTCAAAGAAATGAACCACATATTTTCCTTCTAGAGAATTGACAAATAGACACATGTAGGTATCATTGTCATTCACACCAATTTTATGACGTGCGTTCGAAAAATAAATCAAATGCTGATCTGTAGGGATAGTACCATTTCCTGAGAACTTGGGCAAATGATCTTTGAATTTCGACAAACGATTGGTTGTTGGTGCAAGATTTAAGGGAGAAGAAACATGTCATAGAGTAGTAGTAGCATCTTCCTCAAATTGAAATAAGCCATGTTTTTTAATGACCTTGGCTAGATTTTTGGTAGATTGGAAAGGAATAGCATGGCTATAGATAATCTCGATTGAAGTAGAGGCAAAAGGTTGTAAGGAGGATGAGCTTCTAGAGCCACCTCCAGAGCCACTACTTCCTGTTCCACTACTAGTGCCAAAAATTTTGAAGACATAAGGAAGCGAAGATGATGAGAAACTAGTCGAATCAGAAAAAAGACCGATGAAGCTTGGGTTGTTTTCCTTGTTGAACAAGTTTTCTTCTTCTTACTTCAGAAGTGAGCGGAAATTCAGGTGATTAACCTCGTATTCGTCAAGATATACGAGAGGAAAAGGACACACAATGTGCTAATGTCAGATTTCATTGAGGGATAGTCTCCTTTATTCATCCAAATCTTGTTGGAGACGTACTTGATCAACAATAACTTCCCAGTATTGATGTAACTCAACCCTAGTATGAGAATGTATGAGGATTTCTTGGAATAAGGTGAATGACACATTGTTATGGTTGTCAGGGTCTACAGAATGTTAGGTTGATTAGGGCAGGCACAGTCATGATAGACAATTAATGACAAGAATGGTTTCTAATCATCCTCTGGTGGGCATCCCATGGTTCCCAAATTCGAGTTTCTTCAGAGACCACTTCCCAAGAGTGATTCAATTCAACACAGTTATTAGCAGTCTCAAGAATGAGATTATACAAGGTAAGGGTAATGTTGGTTTGATCCTCTATAACATCACCTAAGTTGGGATGTCTTTGAACAGGTACAATCATGAGTCAAAAGAAGAGTCTGAAAAAAATATACGAGCTATAAACAGGCTGAAAACATAAATTACAGCAGTGAATATAAATAATAAATTTACAAATGTACAAAAAATACAAACCATGGAAATGAAAATGGAGTCTTTCATCCCCTTTATGGTCGCCAAAAAATATGTTGAGTAAAAGATATGGAATCTCTCCTCACAACATTCTTTGAATCTTTCCTAGCTAGGAAAATATAGGAGAGATTATTACCCTAGTTTAAAGCCTTATTGGAGATTCAATTAACCTCTAAGTTATAAAGCTCAGAGACCAATTACTGATTTTTTATTCTTTATCAAAGTGAAATAAAAAAATTATGATTTTATATAAAAAATTTAAAACATGAAGCAAAATAATATATATCAGATATAATCAAGAAAGACCAATATGAGTCGCAAAACCATCCGAGATTTTATTCATTCATTTTGAAATCAACCAATACACTTCACATACTTCAAGAGTATGGCCCAGAAGAAAGTCTAGCAGCCTAAGGTAACACACACATAGACCTCCGATGCCTTCAAAATAGACCAATACTAATACAAATAAGTCCACTACCACAGTTTTCCTCTGCTATGACTATTCACAAGAATTCTAATCAGTACTGAAAACTAATCCAGAAGTCGAGAAAAGTCTACAGACTATCAAATAGATAATCAACCTGGAAGCATACCAGAAATCAATGCCTCTTAGTCATTCTTATCACCACCTTTGACAAACCCTACTATCACAAAAGTCTCCTAGCTTTAGAAATCAGAAAGTGAATGAAGTAGTAATGAAATCTCACTTGGTAGTCAAATAAAACCTTATCAGAGAAATGTGTTCTCCTCTCTTTACTTTGTTCAACTTGCTCCATTTAATATCTCCACGGTAGTTGAATCACTCAACCACTTTTAGTTAACTCATTAACTAACAATTTGTTATTTAATAGGAGAGTTGTCAAGTAAATAAATAAATAATAATAATAATAATATGATAAGGGTACTAAATAAAACTAATAAGTGGAGACCCCCTAATTGACTTTAATGAATTAATAATCCATTTCATCCTTGCATATTCCACCTTAAATGCATGACACATCACTTGCCACATCATATAATCCATGCCATTATCATGCATAAGATGGAATATTCATAGGATCCCTCTTGTCACTCCATGTGGCAGTCATTCAATTAATTAAAATTTAACCATCATATAAAGTTGTCCAAACATGAAGCATCCAATATACAAGGTTTTTCAAAATAAAACTATGAAAATATGAGCGGTCAAAAATATATATGAGTTGTACAAAAATGATATGCTGTAAAACATGAACCTGTCCAAAATAAAGTGCAAATAAGTCCATGTACAAGTGCCAAAATAAACCAAACTGATCATGAAAAAACATATTTACTGTGAGAGGGTGCCCCTCTCTTGCTATGACTACTCTCAACCCCTTCAATTTTTCCAATTGATGAATCTGCCTTAGCAAATTTCTGATCATTCTCTTGCATGTGGGGAGTGACTGAATGAGAAGACTCCTGTGATGATTTTGACTTGGCTGTTGGTAATTTATCTTCCTCGAGGATGCCTTCAAGCTCAATTATTTTGGCTTTATAATGGGCATGTGAAGCTTGGGATTGAGGAAATAATTTTGGGTGCATAGGAGGTGGTGGTGGAAATGAACCAGTAGGCCAAGTATGGAAATGAGGTTGTTGGGGGTGGTCAATGTTTGGACAACCTTGTGAATGTCTAGGAGGAGGGTGTACAATGTATTTCCAATCATCTTGTTCTTGCATAACTAAAGGAGTAGAATTATGATTTGGGACTGGTATACCAATGCTCATGTGAGGATTCTTAGGGATAGGTGGAGGCCTATAAGCTTGTTGACTAGCCAAGTTAAGTAAACATGTTTGCAACAACTGATTAAACTCTTTTGAATCTGCATCAAAATGTATAGAGAACTTAAGTCTTTTGTTACACCTTTTCCAGGGGCTCAATCCTCTACCTATGTTATTACCCCCTCTATTGTGACTTCCCCTTCTGAAAACTCTCATGCTAACACACATTTGCACACATCAGAACCAGAGCACGACTAATCAATCATCTAAATTTTTTGCAAAATAATAGTTTAAACTTGGCTCTATACATAACAATACATATGCAATAAATCATCATGCATTCCATGTCCCATAACTAGTAATCACTTAGAACATGGATTTAGAAGGGGTCTTGGGTCTCTATGATCAGGTTTGTAATGATCAGAAGATGGTAAGTATGACAGGGATATGAAACATGGACTGTTCATTTACCATGACTAGTTCTACCAAAACATTATGATCATATTCATCACATCTCATCAACATGTTTGGGCATGAAACATAGCAAACTCCAAACAAATTGAACACTTTCCTCTTGACTTGTCTAATTCTGTTATGAAATACTTCATACAATTGTAATTGAAGCATGGGATGAAACATGTACTTGGGACAGTGAAAATGAATTGTAATGGACGAAAGATGGTAAGTATGATAGGGATATGTAATAATGGACATGATTTTTACTATAATTGCTTCCCTAATCATTTCAGTTTACCATTCATTTCTTGTAGTTCCAATATGCAGAATTATAATCATCATACAACCATATTGTTCAACAAATAAAATTTAAGTCTACACTTTAATGATATTCCATCTCATAACCAAATTATTCATTTAAAATCACAGTTTGAAGAATGTATCATAACAGTTCTATCATTAAATCACAAAATATTCACCGTTACTTATTCACAGTCACGTTCCAGGCATCATTTATTACTTACAAATTGATCAAAACCTATGTGCCAATTTCATCATAACACCATATCCTGCCTTCAATCCAACCATTACATATTATTGCCTCAAAAACCATAATAAACAACCAACAAATGTGTGACTTCATGAGAACAGTGCTTGAAATACCAACAGAGACATTGAAATAAAAATTCGAACCCGAACCAATCAAAATATTGTCTTTGTATTCATATTAAACAATCAACTTCATCACCATCAACCATCTTTTGAGTGCACATATGATCCACAAAACGAATTGATTTTTCAAACAATGATACCCAATCAGACCTAAAATCAAACTCGACATTCTTTTCACAAAAGAGATGATGGAAATGCGTAACAGACCAACTATATCGACCAATCATCATAGTGACATGCCTGTGTTGTGAATGTAAGTGATGAAATCGAATCAAAGGACACACAAGTGATTTTTATCACATCAATTATCACCATAACAATGCAAAATGAGTCAACCCAAAATCCCATTGACAAGCCTCTGTCTAAAGATTCAAACCAACAGTTTGAATAACATTCAACCATGGGAGAGGTGTCACAATTTGCATGCATGCAATGAAATGATAGGGGTTCAAACCCTTATTTCACTTATACCAACAATAAACACAACCCGGTCACAACCATTAACACTGCGAGGTCGAATGGGTGACTTCAAAATGATTTCAGACTCTGGTGTGACCCTCATTACAAGTTTATGCACAATACATAGAGACAACACTGTCTTTTTCCCTTTTAGTTTTTTTTTTTTTTTTCTGTATACGACCCATACTATAAAAATAGCATTAACTATGTCAACGAGGGTTCTCAATAGGACTTATGACTACCATAAGTAATGAAATAAGAAACAAAAAAAACATTGGTATGATGAGGGTTTTGATCCTATCAACTTTTGCTTCGGAATCAGTTGGGCTCACAATGTGCATGTGAGTGAATCCCATTCATTCGTAGGCAAAAAAATCCATATAATCCACTTATTTTTAAACAAGAGTATGCATAGGCTTGCAAGGATCTTTCGTTTTAAGTGCAAGAAAAAACACAGAGTTTGCATGCAAACCCATTTGCATGCAATTTCATAATACAGAAACCCATAAGCACATGACTCTGCCATTATTTGGCTAACAACACCCAGGAGGTAGCCAAACACCAACCAACTAAAATGTGAAATGAGCAACACAACAACCATAGCTATGAAAACCAATGAGCAGAACCATCAATCAAAATCATCCGAGCTCCTATGCATACATGTCTTTCTAAAAACGGGAGCATCACAATTTCATTTTTCTAAAGCATCAAATTGTCAAGCACAACATGTAGTTACAGAGCCAGGAATAAACTACTAATAAAAAACAACATTAGACAATAAGGATTCAAAACCCTGGTACCTGGTTTTGTGCAGGTTAAATGGTGCCTTCGAGCGGTTGAAATAATTACCAAGATCTCAAACTTCCTCCAAACCACTAAACGAATGAACCAAATGTCGAACCCCAAGGTGGTAACCACTAACACTAGCTGGTGCATTAACTATTGGTCACGTTGTGCTAGGGTGACGACCAACATTAATCACTCACTAAAACCAAGGCCGGCCATGTCAAAACCCCATGCACCCAAAAAGTTCCAAGTAAGTGCCAATTCATATGAGATCACATGTCGACAACGTATCCACCTACCACATTAACACTGTTGACAACATAACACATCGTTGATCACATGGTTTGCAAAATTATCATAAGTGCGATGTGTGGATAACATATCCCATATGCGTTAAAACTTCCAAAATTTTTCCATATACAAACTTTCGAATCACCACAGCCATTAACAACAAAGTCGATAATACCAGATCTTGTAACTTGTGTAATATGCATCAGACCATATACATGTAACCATTGAAATATATATGAGTGGTATGTTATGTGCGTATGTATATAGAGCGCCCCTTTTTTATAACAAGTCACAATAATATGTCTAGAGGTTGAATTTGCAATAAACTCATCACATATGCAAAGTGGCAGCTAATACGTGAATATCATGTCGATAGATTGATAAACAAATAGAACCCTTTTACCATTTGAAACCATGAATTGTCAAAAACAATAGCTATGAACCTTTCATTTTTATGATGATTTTACCCTGCACTAGTATTTAGGATCGAAAAATCCATGCCACATAATTCACCCGTGGTAGGGAAGAGTCTACTCGAACACTAGGAACACATAAAGGAGAAACCTAAGATAAAGTTGAACTAGGATGGTGATTATCAAATGAAATGTGATCAACAATGATAATGCTTCCATTCTGAGGGAAATTCATCACACAAAAGAGCATAGACACCACAACATTCAGATCATAAACATAATCACACCCAAGAAGCGTATTTAAGTCTAAAGGGCTTGAAACCACTAAAATATCGACTAAGACAATATTCCCACCTGACGTGATATAAAATTGAGGAAGAATCCCTAAACATTCACTGGGTCTTATATCAAAATCCAAAAACTCACTGGTAACTAACACAAGCTTAGATGAATACTTGCAAAGGATCCTTCATCTACAATACATTGGAAAATTACAGTTGAATTAACTTTAACCAATATATGGAAAGATTTCGAAGAAGGAAGGCAAGGCTCAATAAGATCATTCCAATCAAAGGAAACCATCCTAGGACTTGGAGGGAGCGTACTCGAAGAAAGTGGAATCCCCTCTTGTTTAGGAGGTACTGAATTGAAAATGTTAAAGACATAGTCGAAAGGCACATCTCTCCCCAAAAGAAGAGTGGGATTGATACAATATCACTTCCTTAGACTTGTCACTCTCTAAGAGAAGAGTGGTATCGACCAAAGATTGCATCGACACGACCACTTCATCATCCACTGGTTGAATAGGCTATGAGACTACATGTTCAAGAGACACATAACCCCAAAAAAGAAGAGTGGGATCAACCGAATATTTCATCGGGATGAACACTTCATCAACTAATGGTTGAATATGTTTTTGAAAAATCAAAGATGACTCAGAACTAGAAGGGCCTTCAGAGAAGGAACATGCTCTTTGTACCACATGAATAGCAGGGCACAAATGAGCAAGGTGATATCCCTTGCAAAGATTACAAGGGAACTTGGGATTACATCCTATTCATCTAGGCTTCTCAACATTATCCATACCCCCAACATGGATTGTAGTGGATGGTGGGTTGGACCCAACATGAATTGTAGAGGCTAGGCATTGGTATCCAACATGACTCACAAAGGTTGGTGACTTGATGCCAGTATGAATCGTAGTTACTAGACTTGCGATCTTTACATGACTTGCAGAGGATGCTAACTGGTATTCAACATGACTTGCAGAGGTTGTTGACATGATCCCAACATGACTTGCATATGTTAGTGATTTTTGTACAATATGAATAGCAGTGACTAGAATCGTGCCCCCAACATGACTTGCAGAGGCTGGTTACTGGTCTTCAACATGACTTGCAAATTTTGTTGACATAAATCCAACATGACTAGAAGAGGTTGGTTTCACACTCCCAACATGACTTGCTGAGGATGGTAAATGGACTCCATTATGACTTGCAAGGATTGGGCTCGTGCCCCTAACATGACTCACGGGGGATGGTTTCTTGTATTCAACATGACTTGCATATATTGTTGACATAAATCCAATATGAATATCAAAGGTTGGTTTTGGGCTCCCAACATGACTTGTAGCACCTAGTGACTAGTCTCCAACATGACTTGCGGAAGTTCGTGAACTATTTCCAGTATGATTTGCTGTGACTGGACTTTTTCCCCTAGCATGACTTGCAGAGGCTGATGAATTGTATCCAACATGACTTGCAGAGGTTGGTGATATATTTCTAGTATGACTTGCAGTGATTGGACTTTTCCCCCCAACACGACTTGCAGAGGCTAGTGACTTGTTTCCAACATGACTCATAGAGGTTGGTGAACTATTTCTAGTATGACTTGTAGTGACTGGACTTTTTCCCCCAACATGAATTGGAAAGGATGGTGACTTATTTTTATATAGGGTGTGTATATGTGCCAACACTTATGCATTTTTAAGCGCATATGTATGCCATTAACTCCTATATAACAATAACATATGTACACATATGTTGTCAAAGGAAAGAGCATATATACTTGGAAAAACTTGGAAAAATTAGGTCTAAATCCCAAAACACAAAATGTAGCAGAGAGTTCAAAAGAAATCCAAAAAAGAATGGAAACAAACAAGCAAATCCAAGAATGACTCAGAATGATAGAAGCATCAAACAAAATTGTTTTTCTTTATAAAATTCAAACTGAACAACTACTGAACTCAACAAGCAACATCAATAGAGTCTTGAATCCTTAGAAGAGATCACATACACTTGGCCTAAAATATTTTCAGACAAAAAAGATTTGAAAAATCCTTTATGGAAAGATGTACACGCTTGTGATTAAGGAAGACCGTGTGTATAGGACTGCCTATACTGGATTTGCATGTATGTGTACATTACTGTGATAAGTATCACAATGCGTATATACCTATAAATCTAAAAAAGAGACAACAAAAGACAACACAAAGGCTCAAGTGAAACTAAAGAAATACTCAGACGATTATAAGCTATCAATTTAAGTATAGATAACAGTTTGAAACAAAAGAAAAACACTTCAATCAAACAAACAAAGACAAAAACCCATGAACTGACCCACCATGGAGAAAGCTCCCCAATATGGTTGCTAGTTTTGCTTTCGGGAAAAATCCCCTAGAGTAGTGGGTTATACTGCAGTGTAACAATGACTATAAATCTCCTTGGACACATGCTCCTTTTATGTAGTCTCTAATTGGTTAGAGATGGTTGAGTACAGGTAAAAGGAGTTAGGAAACTAACCAAACCCGTAACTCAACATTTAATTAAGAATAAATGTATTTTTTTAATCTTTTTTTGACATATATGAGACTGTCCCTTTAGAGGCCCATATGTACGCGAGTTCAATAACTGTGAGGGTGCGTACATCTTTCAATTTTTTTTTGGAAGGTATTAAGGAGGTATAAGGAATAATAGTCTGTAAATATGATAGGGATTAGGCCAACAAGTTGATGCTAGAGATTCTTGTTGTAGACGACATAATCAAAGTCAAAAGCAACATGCTAGCGTTGCCTTGTTGACTCACATACTTGAAAATTTTGACCCTGTCACCTACTCAGATGCTAAAGGATGACCTGAATGGGAGCATGCCCCAAAGAAAAAAAATGATTCTTTGTTGAGGAATCAAACTTGGGACTTGGTTCCTTGACCGCAAGGAAAGAACATTGTGAAGTGTCGATGGGTCTACAGGACCAAATTTACCTCTGAAGGTGTTATTGAATGACATAAAGAACACCTAGTTGCAAAGGTATTTTCTCAACAAGAAGGCATCGACTACACTAAAACCTTTTCCCCTGTCACAAATATTAACTTTGTTCGCTTGATTCTTTCCCTTGCTGCTTGTTTTGGATGAAAAATTAATCAGATGGATGTGAATAGTGCTTTTCTTCATGGAGACTTATCTAAATAATTTTTCATGGAAAAACCACCTAGTTTTGTGAAAGATTCGACTTTGGTTTGTCGACTCAAGAAGTTGATTTATGGTTTGAAGCAGGCTCCTCGAGCTTGGTATGCTAAGATTGGTATTTTTTTCTTTGACTTTGTTTCAAATGGTGTCAATATGAACACAACTTGTATGTCCTCCATACCAATGGAGACACTTTGATTGTTGTTGTATATGTAGATGATTTACTCATTACTAGCACTAATAATGATCTCATACTTATATTGAAGAGACAACTTGCCGACTCCTTTGATATGATAGATCTTGGTACTCTACTTTATTTTTTGGGTCTTCAAGTATTACCACTTTATGATGGAGTTTTAATTTCTCAATCTAAACATGTGATGGATCCGTTGACATGTTTTAAGATGGATGATTTCAAGCCTTGTGCTACTCATTTTCAGTCTCGAGTAAGGCTTAACAAAACCTGTCAAACATTTGCAATCGATGCTACACTTTATTGACAATTGGTCGACAATATTATTTATCTTACCCATAGTCGATTTTAAATTTCCTTTGCTATTAGTGTGGTTTCTCGGTATATGCAGGACCCCAAAGAAATCCATTGGAAAGCAATCAAACAAATTTTTATCTAAAGGGTACCGCTCATTTTGGTATCAAGTATTGTCGAAGTTAAGATTCGTTGGTTGGATACTGTTGGCCCTTGACCAAGTTTTGAGGATCCTTGGTCATTTTTGACCTACTTTTGGGACTTCGACAGGCTGTCGAAGGTGAATCACAAGTCGAAGTGGAGATTGTGGGATCTCGACCCCTTTTTAGGGATTTTTGGGTTTTGGGCTATGTAATGGGCATGGGAATGTCGACCCATGGGTTTACCCATGTTTAGGACTATTTTGTAATGTATAAATAGAAACCTAGGTGAAGTAAATAAGGGAGTGTATGTATGCTAAGTGAAAATGTACAAGTGTGTGATACCAAGTGCTAAGTGCAAGTGATAGTGTACATGCTTTGTGCATGCTGTGTGAGACTTGCAAGGCTAAGTGTAAGTGTGGATTGTAGATGCTTCATGCATACTGTGTGAGACTTGTAGAGCTAAGTGCAAGGGACTGTAAGAGATTGAGTAGAAGCTTTGTGTTGTAACCTAGCTCGGGGAAGGAGGATATGGTGAGGTGTGCGCATATCTCTTTTCCTATGCAGAGTAGGATCTTGTGGCTCTGTGCATGTAGAATATTTCCAGAAGATAATAAAGAAGAAGAAGATTTGGTGGACGTAGCCCTAGGCTGGGGGTGAACCACGTATATCCTGTGTTGTGGTTGCTATGTGCTTTATGGTTGTTCTCTTGTTTATGTGATTAAATGCTTAGTGCAATGATACATGCTTGGAAGAATCTAATATGATAGCTTAGTGATGAATAATGTGAATGAATGCTAGATCTAATCTATGTTGATGTGCTTGGTGCTTGAATATATCGGATCTGTGTGAATACTGCGATGCTCTGTGATTAGGGTTTTTACTGCGGAGTAGACACTGGTTAAATACTGATGAACTGCAACTGCTAAGTGCTCTGTAAATGTGTTGTAATCAAAGATCTGTGTCCTAGCTAAGGTTGCAAACATATGAGTCCTGCAACCACCCCTGCCTCTACCTTAGGTGAGACTTCATCTACTTCGCAGTTGTTGCTGAAAGGGTCGGTAGTTAGGGTTTTGTTGGTGCGCTCTTGAGCGTTGAACCCTAGGTCTGCCCCTGTGTCAACAACTACACCAACTTTGATTGGGATGGTGACAGTGATGATTATAAGTCCACTTATAGCTATTTGTTTCGATATAACATTGGACCTTTGGTGTGTTCGTGCAAGAAATAGAAGGTATTCTCATTGTTGACTACAAAAGTTGAATATCATGGCACCATTCAAGTAGGTACTAAAGAAGTTTGGATTCTCCAAATTATGGGAGAGCTTGGCCTTCCTATTTAGACCTTGACTACAATCTACTATTATAACCAAAGTGATATAAAGGTTGCTAACAATATTGTTTCCCATAATAAGATGAAGCATGTTGAACTTCATGCTCACTATTTGAGAAAATTGGACGTTCATGAGAATGTTGTCTCACTTGAATATTGTAGAACAAAAGATCAAGTTGTTGATATCTTCACCAAACCTTTAGTTGAAGGAATATTTATCAAGCTTCACACAATGTTTGGGCTTGAGGAAGCTGCAATTATGGGGGGGTGTCCTACTAACATAATTTCACCTTCTAAATCTCCAGAGTTGTGTGNGGGGGGGGGGGAGGGGGTGTTGGAACATCAATAATTGATGGTTCATCACACATATCCTAGGTTTAGTTGGTCGAGAGGTCAACCTACATTTGGATACAACTGGTCGGGTGATCAACCAATACACTACACCAGTCGATCGAGTAGTCGACATGCCATCGATATGATAGTTGACCAACTGTCGAAGATAGTTGGAAAATGGATCGACCAACCCAAAAATCAACTATGAGTTGAATGGATAGTCGGTCAGGTCGAGTCCTATTGAGCCAACTCAACATCGCAGATTTGGCATAGTGAACTCTAACAACCAATGGTTACATGTGGACAAGATATTCTAGATTCTATGGAAGTTGGTTAGATATTGAGACTATAAAAGAAGACCCCTCGGGTCATTATCCATATAAGAGATTGTACAATAGATCATGCAGATCAAGATGTGCAACATGCATTGTGATGTTTTGATCACATAGTGCTTTGCTTAAGTGTCGTAACGATGTCTTTAGACACCACCTGTATCTTTGAAATTTTTTGTTCCTCTTCGATTATCTACAAAACCATCCTCTGTTTCATGTCGTGTTCCACCCTATTCCCGAATAACAATAAGTTTTGGAATTATTTAGGGAATCTATGAATGCATTGGCAATGATAATATTGGATTTCACAAATCACAAGATAGGGTAAAAACCAACTAGCACGGTTGGATGACCAATTGGAAAAGAGATGGTTGAATGGATCATGCTTGAAACCCTATGTTACTCCAATCCTAGTAGACCTACTCTGAGTTTTGTTTTATGTGGGGGGAGTTAGTTTACGATAATATACCTTTAATTTCATTATTTTAGCAATTTAATTTCAGTTATTTACTTTCAACAATCTCAATTCAATTTCCATAGTTCATTTTTTTTTTCTTTTTTCCTTATAGGTCTAGGAATAAGAAACATAACTAGTCCATGGTTACACAGACTAAATTAATCCACCACAATAGAGCTTTTTAGTTAAGGTGTCGGTGGTAACTAAGGATCTACAAAAGGGAAGCGATGGGTGTCATCGAATTTAGGGGAACTACAAATGATGCAGACTTGATAAATGTGGGAATGCTTGAAGTAGTTCATTCATGTCACAAATTTATAAGTAGCTATGTTGAGACCTCAACACACACTAAAATTTTCTGAATTTTTAAATACCACTTTCTTTTTATTTTTTTGATGTTCAACTCTTCCCTTTTGAAAATTTACCTTTTCCAAATCCGATGGAAATTTACTCTAAACATGTCCTTTTATTTATTTTTTTGGTTTTTGATTCTTTAAACTAAAAATAAAATTCCAATTAAAAATTTTCAAAAAAAAACATTCTAAATTGCACATCGGAGGCAAGCTCTCACTTTGATTGAAATTGAAACTCTACTTTCTTCACTACCTAAAGTTACAAGTCTTCCCTAATAGATTTTTAGGTGTTGAAGTAACACATGCACCTTTTTTATTTGAAAGTTGAAATCATTATCCGAAATTGTTTTGTGGAGTTACCCTTGGTTTTGGTTAGAGTTGAAAGTTAAATCCTTACTCCATTGAAAATCAAACTCTAACTCCAATGAAAGTAAAACTTTAACTCCACTAAAAGTAAGAATCCAACTCCACAAAAAGTAAGGATTAAACTACTACAAAAGTTAAGAGTGTGCTCCATTGAAATGAAAAGTGTAAAATGTGCTCAGTTGATTGGAGAGAAAAAAAAACCTTTGATTAAAATTAAAAGTTTGGAAGTCACTCTGCGAAAGTGTTCACAGTTCACCACTTAGACTAAAATTATTCTTACGCTAAATAAATTGCATTGACGTCATCCTCAAATTTTCTATGGGGTTTGCATTTCACTTCCTCCTCTTCTTAAACCTTTTCTTATCATCTCTAAGGTTACATTTCGCTCAATTTTAGAAGTTTCAGTAGTGTAAAAGTTGGAATTTAGGGATGCTTAAAGTTAAAATTTGACTGGATAGTTGTTAACAATGACATTGCTCTATAATAAGTGTTTTCCCTATTAGGCAGCTGGATAGTTTAGTGTGAAATGAATGATATATCATCACTCTAAATATTTTTCAATCTATGGATTGGAGAACTCATCATCACTAAACTTTGAATCTTATTCTACTTAAACATCCGATATGTGTTGTTGATATTCAATGTGAGATTATTCAATAAGAGTTGTGCCAATGGGATAAATTACAACGATTGACGCTTTCATTTTTCTTCGAGTGGAGTGAATAACAATGTTTGGTGGATTCAATATTCTCAGTGTGGAGTAAGCTCAATGCTTTTCAAAAATTTTATCGTAATTTTCAAATAATATAGGTAAGTATCACTTTGACGAGTCCTTCCTATTTATTTGATTGAATCTTGTTGTTTATGGTTACAATTTTCAGTCATATTATGAAAGTTTTGTTCTACTAGCGATGGGAAATTAAATAAAGTAGTTTTTTCCCCTCAAAGTAGGATTTTAAGTACAAATAGTTATTTTATAATTCATTTTCTAATCATAAATAGCATGGCTTTTAGAAGATCCACCCCTAGAACTAAAAAATGGTATCCCAAAGGGAAAAAATCATTTGTTGAGATTTTCTAATATGTAGAGCTAATGTATAGTGACATGGAAACAACTCTAGAATAATTCACACCTATGATTAAGCTAAAAAACCTTAACATTGAACTAGTAAGATCTATATTCAAGGATACTGAGGCCCTTATAGGTCTTTAGATAGATTTTCTAAGACAAGGGGATATTTATAGGAATTTTAGAGAAGAATAAACCCATATGTAGTCCCCCAAGTGATCTACCTATAAAAATGTTGATGTCTTTGTGATCTCTAACATAAGAATATCTCATTTTCATATTGTAGCTACTAGAACCCATGTAATGCCATGTTTTGAAGCTATATAATGGGTTATAAAGAATAATGATAAAGAGAACATGATAGTTATTAATGATGAAGCAAGATGCATTTCTTCCTTTCATCCTTCTGATTTAGATAAATATTATGGACTACATCAACTAGAGAAATACATGGTAGATAGTTTTGAAGAGAAATTCCACCAATACAATTATATCAAGAAAATCTTAGCATGATGGTGGGTGGAAGACAAAATATTGTTTTCTAAATGTGATGGGGTATATACAATGACAAACTTGAGAGACCCTTACATCTATGCAATTGACTTAATGTGCATATTATATTGTCAATCCAATTGTATTTATTTCAAATATGCGTAGGTACTACTTGTACATACTATTATTACAACTAAAAAAGTATTCAATTGGGAAACCATAATATCCCATGCTTCAAAAAGAATCACTCAAGGAGAAAATAAACTAACCACTAAAATTCTCTCCCCGTTTTATATGAATTATTGCCTATTAGACATTATTTATGCAAATAATTCCTTTCCAATATTAAATTGGGGTTGGAACATATCCAATAGTCCAATCCATGTGTATTGTCAAGGATTATGGGAAAATAAATATAAAAGAAACTATATATAGTTGTGTGATTGATTTCTAACCCCATTATACAAATTGATTTTCTACAAGGAATGCCAATGATTAAGTGGAGAATCCACAGGGTTTCTAAGAATCATTTGCAATTGGTATTCAAAATAAGATCACACTTATTTGAGAATTTATGGGGTTACTTCTCCCCCTCATTAGTTCGTCAAGTATGTGCCAACATATTAGTTCTTGGAGAAATAACATATTAGACTATTCTCGAGGGATTTAATGCTTCTCTATTAAAGGATTCAAGAAAGACAACCTTCATCTCCTACAATATGTATATTGGTCACTACAGGCTAATTAACTCTAAATAATATAAGAAAGGAGCCAATGCTATGTTTGAGCATAGATTTTCCCAAGAACAGTTCATGAGACATGATTATGAAGGATTTGTTTTAAAACACAACATTTATGTTTATGTCTCTTGGCCATATTGTCATGAAAAGTAGGGTCATAAAATACCTTATGAAAATGGAACCTCATGGGAAAAGGTAGTAGAGAGATTGAAGCCTAAATATCCAACTCCTTCACAGGGCACAAGATCATAGGAATAAAGAGATAAGGAAGTGGAAATGATTAAATAGGGCTGAGTGGCTAAGAAATAAAGAAGAAGAAGAAATAATAAATGTAGAAGCAAAAAAGGAAATACCGGAAGAAGAAGAAAGAATAAAAATAGAATCATAAAAAGGAAGAATGGAAGAAGAAGAAGCATAAAATGAAAGACTTTAAAGAGAGGAAAACTAAATTTAGTCAATAGTAAAGTTGGAGAATAAAATTAAAGAAGAAAGAGAAGAACAAGAAAGAAAATTTAAAGTAGTAAAAGATAAGGAAGAGGATGCTAAAAATGAGGAATCTAGACAAGAAGAACATGGTATTGATGAACCTACATAGAAACTTAGGAAAAATCAAACTCAAAATAGTAAATCTCCTATTGACAATGTCAATGATTTAACTATGAAAGATCTAGTCATTCCAAAATAGATTACATCTTCAATGAAAGATATCAGAGAGAGACATTGCAATGGAACATGTAGATACTCTTAGTAGCTTAGAAAATATCTTATCTTGTGAAGAGAAGAATATACCTAATCTATTTGATAAAGTAAAAGATTTGGAATTAATTGATTACAATAAGAGAAGTAAGACCATTGTCAAACAAACTCAAAGAAAAAGAATGATTGACTTGGACAACACAATAATCTATTATTGTTTTTAATTTTGGAAATAAACTTTGTATGGAGTTAATGAAAAACTCAAAGAAAAACTCCATACACTATTTATTTCTAGAATTACAAACAACATTATGAGGAACTGTGAAAATATGCATACTTTAACAATAATCTATACCACTGAAGAGAATGCACTAGACAGAAAATGAGTCAAACTAACAAAACTATTATCAGCTAAATTGGCCATTACACATCCACCTTGGATAAGGCCCAATCAAAGGCATATGATGTATAAAACCTTGAGAAAAAGACCACATTACTTGAAAACTAGGTAAAGTACTATAAATATGCATAGGGCCTAATTTCAGTCTTTATAGAGCACGTGTTAGAGGAAGATGAGGCTAATATATGGGTTAAACGAGATTTTTATGCAAAATCCTTTTAGTTATAGGATCTTATCTTAGAATTTTCTATTTTATATAAATAAAATTTGTTGTGGAAAGAGAATCAAGGAAAAACAAAATACCAACTTGAGTTCATCAAACAAATCTACAAACATAGAGGAGGTGAACCACACAATATAAGGATTTTATCAAAGCAAAGATATATGAAATCGAGCAAGCAGGACTTGAGTTATTGGAGTAGATTTTCTCATGAGGCTCATATTCAAATAGAATATGAGTGGTTGACATGTATTAACATATGGGACTTTATTGAGAATTCCACCACTCAATGTCAACTTCCCTCCCTTGGTCCACTTGATTTTTTTTATCTAATGGACCAAATTTTATAGAAAATTGAAGATATAGTGAAGCTAGACAAGTCCGAGGTGAAAAGTATGTCAAATGTTGAAAATGGACATTTACAAAAGTTCCTAACTATAGAAGATAATAATTATACTTAACTCAAATGTGTCTTCCCTAAAGTTGAGAAATATATTAAAAGGTTTGTTACGAGGAAATTCTCTCTATGGCTAGGGGTAAACCACAACACATGGAAATAACAAGATAAGATAAAAGGCCTACCTCGTCCAGATGTTCAGTGAAGTCCGTCGTTGAGCACTTGACTCAAAGCAATACACCTGCAACTTGTCCTCAACAACCAAGAAACACAAGCATATGGTGATAATATATAATGTTAACACATTCAATAGCATAATCCATCAACATTCATAACAAATACGCCCATGGAATAAAAATTCAAATATTTGCAAGATATTAATTGGACGAGAAAAGAGTATTTCTATTAAAATGTAATCAACAAACATGGATGATTTTAAGGAAGGAAATTTATTTTAAAATATAGAAACCTTGGAGAATCTTACTAATCCTTCATATGCCAACTATAAATGTTTGGCGATATTTTTGTAAAATTGTTCAAATTTCTAAGGATTTTATATAGTTTTTATAAAATTTTGCTGATTTTTAAGGTTAAATAATTTTATCCTATAGAATTTGGGCGAATCTTTTTTAAAATAGCGAATCTCATTTTTGGAAAAACCATGGAAAATTATCCCATGAGCGAAATTTATCCCCTAAAATCATATATGTCAACAGAAGTGAATGAATTACAAACTTTTGTGTCGACACGGTTCAGAACTGAGAAATTAAGTTCCTTCTAGCTGGGCCTCCACCACTTCGATCCTCTACCAAAGGCAAGCTCATATAAGAGAGACAATGAGGTTCTCAATCAAGTAGGGAAGAGCTTGGGGGATGAACAATGTGTTTAGAATTAAAAGGAAAAAGGGATGCATACTCAATATGGAGTGAATAATTTCTCTAGAGTAACTTTTCTCTCAAAGTTGAATTCTTATCCTCTTTTCCATAGCTCAGATTTGGCCCATTTGTAGCCTTCAAGTGGAACTGAAGGTTCGAGTAAGGACATTTCCAGTATATGGAAGATCAAGGATCACGGATCTCATGACGTGACATGGAAACTCGATACCAGTTTTTAATTTTGGGCACAAATCCCAATGTACGCGGGTTGTAGTGGTGCAACCTACATATACGGATGTTGTACTATAGGTAGGGCACGTATATGTGGAAAAATAATGTTTTTAGCTTTGGGAATTACAAAAAGGGACTTCAAGTCTGCATAGGGAAATGGAAAAAGGCCTTCTGTGCAAGTTTGCATAGGGTGAGGCAAATCTTGCTATAATAGATGCCCCCTAATGTGTGAGGTCAAAGGAGTATCTGCGATGGACAAAATACATTATAATACCCAGAAGTGGAGTAATGGGGACCCAACTGGAAGAACTAGTTGCTCATTACAATTTGTATTGACTTTGCATACATGGATGCCAATTTGAATTACACTGCAGATCCATGTGAAAATATACCAAACAATTGTCCATGGCCATGAATAAGAAATACAAAGGTGGGTACATGCCAAAGGCTGTCATATTCACAAACAAGGCCCAGTAAAACTAGTCTCGAAATCAATCTGAAGATATCTGTATAAAATGGAGTACAATCTGATCTCCCATGATAACTGAAGTCACCTAGGTACTGGTCCAATGAAATATAACAACAACTCAGGAAAGGTGCAACTATAAACTAATGTATTCAAGTCTTCTACACAATCCACCAAAGGTGAAAGTCTACATCGTGTGAATAAAGGAGTTGAGGTCGAACATAATGAGACTCCGTTTGATTACCGGTCATTGAGGTATACCATTAACAAATGTGAGACAACCTACCAATAATGAAAGTAGGTATCAAGGCACCAAGTACATTGTTATAAGTGTGAATAAAGGAGTTGGGGTCGAACACTTGAAGAATCCATTGATCATGAGACATTGATGTATTTCCAACTGTCGATGGCGAGAGAACCTACCACTAATAACTACAAGCCTCTAGGTACTCATAGGACTCTAGTTATCATCTCCAGAATAGATGAGCTGAAGTAGATGGAAGGAGACTTGCTGAAAGGAAAGAATTAAGGCATCTTGAATCATTCAACACGAGGTACAAAGCATGAGCTTGATGATTTGGAGGAAATCGGACGAAGAACATGTTCATGAACCAACAAGCTTGTGCATATTTTACATGTGCCATATGCAAGCGGTACACGAAAAAGACCCTCTGAACAACATCCAATAAGGAAAATTGCCGACAAAGGTGAGGAAACCACCAATAGGGCTAATGGAATCCAATACACTGCACAAATACCAAAGTGTGAATAGATGTCTTTCTTTCGAACACAAGGGAAATCACCCAGTCAGTGACCAATGATGAAATGTCGACTGTTGGGTTCAAGGTTACCTACCAATGAGGAAAGTAGGACCAGGGTGTGCAATATGACTACAACTTCATGTGATTTTGAGACACAATGAGGGTATGACCGACATGCAAAGTCAAGAGTTTTGAGGAGTGACCGACACAAGTCGATAGACATCCTTTGAACAAGAGCATGAGACATATGGAAGACTTTGGAATCATAGACTCAATGATGAAACTTTGAGATGTAGGAGGCATCAATCAAACTCTCCATAGGGACTGGAAGAGTAACCAATCGGGGGAATAAACTCTATGTAACGAGCTCAACTTCCTAAGGTCATGCTAAACCCAAAATTTTGATGACAAGTGGACTCAAAAAATTTGTGCTCTATTCAAAGGTGACACAACTACTACCAATATAAGATAATATTCCCTTCCTTCCCGTCTTTTTTTGTTTTTTCATAGTCAAATGGATGCTACGATACAGAGGAGGAAAAAAGTGTCACAAGTAAGAAAAACTAGTTCCAGTAGTGGAACATACCTATGATCAATGCAAGGAGGTTCATGCAAGATATGGACACTTGGAGGAATGTTTCCTCCTGGGTATAGGGTGTCAAGCTGCAAATGATATAAACAAGGCTCTGCTTGGTTGAGGATGCAAACTGTTGAGGTGAATGAATTATAATACAAAAGCGAGAATCGACAATAGGCTCAATACTACAAGCAAGGGAATGAGATGCAATTACAACTTAACGCCAAAAAATGTCATTTTTCGTAATATTAGTCTACTTGGTTTGAAAAAGGGATAAAATTGCACCAAATCCTTTCAAATCCAATTTACAAGTGTGAAAGAGACAAATTCACTCTACAATGTTTTCACTTTTTGAGAGAGTCGGAAAAGAGATTAAATCAGACTCGTGACCTTTCAAATCCAATTAACGAGTGTGAAAGGGACAAATTCACTCAACAATCTTTTCACTTTTTAGACAAGTCAAAAAAGAGATTAATGCAGACTCGTTGGGGGGTTTCTAGGCGGTATGTCATGGGGGAGGCCAAGGCTCCCATGCAGGATTTATTTGAAAGGTCAACAGCTTACGAATGGCTGACACAAGCTTGGGGAAACCCAAATCTCTCCAAGTCGAGGAGGATAAAGTGATAACATAGGTTACCTTCTCCATGATATATCAAAGAACGTCTCCATCTTGAAAAGGTATAGGAGAAGGAATTGAATACCCCACAAGACCATCCTAGTCAAAGGGGACCTCTCAAAGACTTGGAGGGAGAGTACTCGGGGAGAGTAAAACTCTCTCTTGTTCAGAAAGTGCAGTACTAGAAATGCTAATGACATGGTTTAAGGACACATCACCTTCTAAAATAAGATTTGGATTGAACAGAGATTGCATCGGTATGACCATTTATTCAACCGTTGGTTGAATAGGATGTGTCACAACAAGGCCAGGAGACGTATCACCCTAAAAAATAGGAGTGTGGTCAGGTGATAATTGCATTGGCATGACTGCCATGCCAATCAAAGGAGAAACAAAGTGTAGGGAAACTAAAGATGACTCAAAACCCAAGGGTCCCCTAGGTGAGGACCACGCTTTCAGTATCCCAGTAGTAGCTAGGCACAAACGAGTAAGGTGATCTCCTTCACAAGTCTTGCAAAGGAACTTGGGCTTACGTCTTACACGTTTAGGCTTCTCAATTGTATGAATTCCCCTAGCATCATTCACAATGGCTGGAGGCATGCTCTCAGCGTGATTGATAGAGGCTAGTGGTTCATCTCCCACATGATGCATAGATGAGACTAGAGTGGTTCCCCCAACATGACTTGCAATGACTGGTTGCGAGTCTTCAACATGGCTTGTATAGGTTGTCGACCAATCCCCATCATGACTAGTAGAGGCTGGTGATGGAATTCCAGTATGACTTGCAGTGACTAGACTGGTGACAGTGGTGAGTTGTGGCATTTGAGACCAAGGTCCCGGGAAAGACTGGTTTTGAGACATTGCAGGCTAGGAAGGGTCCTGGTTTCCACCATGTCCATGTCCGAAAAGGTAGTATCCTCCACCTAATTGATCCATAGAGGTTTGTACAGGCATCATCACTGAAGGAGATGTCTACGAAGTAACAAAATCATGATAAGGATTATTCAAGTGAGGATATATGTTTCCCCCATGTGAAGGGGTTCCGTGAAGAGGGTAGCCCATACCATAAAACTAATCACCCCCCATATGAAATACCAAAGGATGTATGGGGACCCTCCATGGGAGGAGTGTTCATAGGAACTGGCATGGCAGACGAACGATACATAGATGGGGTGTAATAAGTAGAATAACCACCCATTTGAGTACTGGCTCCTGAAAGAGCGTGGCTAGGATTGGATTCATAAGAGTGGATATTCCAACCCCCCACAATGAGAGTTGTTTAGGGACATGAATCCTATCAAATGAATATGTAGACAACAGAGCCATCGTACCCTCGGATCTAAAACTAGGATTCGTATAAGAAGGCAAGGGAGAGGATGGAAAGGGTGAAGGCATGTTTGGCATACCAAGAGAAAAATGATTAGAGACCCAAGGCATTGACTGAGTGCCATAATTCTGCCTGCCATTAGAAAAAGCAGACAGATTCGTCCCCATGAAATGAGTGAATGTCATGGGTGAGGTAGCAGTAAATGAGGGAGTCAAAGGAACTCCACCATCCATGATAATGACAACTCAAGGTGCAATGTAAAATCCTAAGTTCAAATAATAATCAAAGAGCATGCCAAAGTAAAATCAAAATGCCAATATGCACACAAACATGATAAAGTGGCTCAAAAGGGACCTCCCTCTCTAAAGTAGGTATGCCTCACCCAAGAGGGGCCTAAGACTCCTCTGCTAAATATAGAAGGTATCAGGATCAGTTATAAGGGCCCTCGTGGGCTTAACAACCAATCAGTCAGATCCCCCTCGATAGGTAATCCTCCGTAAAGGTTGTGTGTTGTCCGACCCTTATCTGACCCAGGGTACTTGCAAAATAACCCCTGGAAGTAACCTATTTGGTACCTAAGTCAAGAAACTAAGAAACCATGATATAACTGATGCACATGTGAACAGTCATAAGTCAAGTCCACTGTATGGGTAGGGTAACAAAGCTCGAAACCTTGAAAGAACTGCCTCTCATAGAGGTAAGGGTACTAGCAAGATCCCCATATACGAATAGATCCCATAAATATATCTGACGCTAAGAAGGTAACGGGGGGATATCCCTTCAACCAACCTCACGCAAGCTCATGCTTAACTCCAGTGTAAGCCGAGCCTCCTGGATATTACCGATTATACAATGGATTTATCTAGTCCCTTAGTCAGACACATATGTTGATTTAATAGTCTTGGAGAAGTTTAGTCACAAAATCCTATTCCTAGGCTCTAAATCCTAAGCTAGTTTGTGCACCTTAGAAAATATAAAATCGTTACTAATCAATTTTAAATTATAGCATTACTTTTAGTGGCCTTGCTTACTCAAAAAGGTGCGGTCGTGAAACTAGTGGTGTTATGACTCAACAAGTAAAATAAATGAATATGAATACAATGCAAAGTCCTAACTTCAATTCTCAATAAGTGATAATGATTTTCAAAATGCAATTCTCAATTCAGTTATGCAATTCTAAAATAAAATGCAATCTTTCTTTACATGTACTAAGATCAATGATAAGGACTCTAAAGATCAAATGCCAACAATGTAAAATGCCTAATATTTTTGTATTTTCAATATAAAGGAATGAAAATGAAATAACTGAACAACAACTTGATATAAAAACTCTACTGTATGTAAACAAAGACAAACCAAGTAGGATATCAAGGAGAAAACACCCAACCCAAGATGCAAGGACAATCAAATGAAAAGGATGATGAGAAAGGCGCTGCCCAAAAATTCAACCAAAGAAAGGTTTCCTGTCATTCCACAGACACTTAACAGTCACAAAAGAGACCCAATAAGACTCAACAATCATCGAAACCTACCTCGAAACCATCAAACCCAACAACCAAACAACAAAGGGTAATGTACGCAACTGTTCAAGGGAAAATCGCGTATATATGCTTCTTTCCGAAGGACAACACGCGTATGTACAGGATTGTCAGGAAAAAACCCATGTATATGTGTCAAAACACAGCCAAGCTAAGGAGAAGTCTAAGAAACTCAGACTCATAGTGAACATAGGATGTCAAGCAGTCATACGTCAATGATGGCGACCACCTAGGCACCTACCTCAGTAGGTCCCGCGCCTGACCTCCCGGTCTTTAAGGATCGTTCTAAATTACCCTCGAGCCGGAGTGGCTCTTTTGATTCTCCCCTGGAATCCTTCTTAAGATTTGACCCATAGGTCTGTCCTGCTCGTTACATCCCTTAGGCCTGAGCGCTTCTCTGTTCTCAATAGAAAATAACAATCGGGTTTCGGGGTTTTCCAATCCCCGATGTCACCAACACTTACTTCCTCTAATCCCCGATCTCCGATATCCCGATGCGCTTCCTCTTTGCCTCAGTCCCTCTTGGCTATGCTCCCAGTCCACACGAACCTGCCTTATATGACCACAATCCTAACTCTTATCGGGGTTCGAGGTTTCAAGTGTCAATATGTATTAGGCCTCTTGTCCACGGGATTCCTGATTTCCCGACTCTCGATTTCCTGACAATTGACTTTTCCTTTCGGGGAATTTCCCGAAGGCTTCGATCTTGGCCATGCATCCTCTAGAGATGAACGACCCTGATTGATTCAAGGACCTTCACTATGAAAATTCCCGATCACTCGTCCTTGTGATTCCCGATTCCGTGAATGCCAAAATCCCGAGGACCACGCCTCTCGTCGAAACTTTCCTCCTCCCGTTCACGAAGATTAAACTCCATGCAACTCCTGGTCAATCCAACGGATGACGGGCATTCTATGTGAAGATCCTACGGTCCACAATCTTCTGATCTTGGACTCCAGATGCAACCGTAACCTCCTCGCTTCTCTGGCAGATCTGACGGCTGGCAGGATTTCGCTAATCCTCCCCATAGATTCCTGACCATCGGTTTCTTCCCTTTGATGATTTCTATGAAGGAAAACCAAGAACTCCTCCTTGGACTTATCCGCTTGCACTACAAACTTCTAATGTCCCTAAATTTTTTCAAAGGCCTTATTCCTCTAGAGCTTCTCACAACTTCGAGCCTCAAAAAGGGTCCTTGCATGCACTCCTTGCGGCGACCTTCAAATACTTTCAAATATATGAGAACCCTTCGACTCTGTGCACACTTGCAGCAACAGTCTTTCGATATTTTTCTCAAGTTCGCAACCTTGAGACCTCACTCGGCCTACACACTCCTTGCACGGCTCCTGTGCCCAACTGCACTTCTGTGGAAATGAGAACAAATGCTACCTATCTGAACCCTCTGTCAATGCACTCCTTGCGGACACTTCGACTGCACTCCTTGCAGGAATCTTGCTCAGACAGAGAAACAATTGAAACTCACTCCTTCTTCCTTCCAGACTTCAAACTCAGACCATGAAATCACATACACAACATATAAAATCAAATGTATAACATGAAGCAAACATTCATGAGCATATCATTCAACATCAATACACAGAGAATAAACACAAAACCATGAAATTGAATCAACCTCTTTTTATTAATCCAATATCAGTACATGGGTGTTCTTACACATCTCTCTGCTTCTCTTCTATGCTCCAATGCTTCTAACTATGTTACAATACACAATGAGGGTGTCTATATCCCGTTTCCTTGTTGTGCTCTCAAACAGTCTAATCTAGAGTTAAATTCTATCTACCTGCATTAACTATCTTAAATGCCTTCTACCTACTAAGGACGAGAGGCAAAGGCTCAAGGTCCGATTACAATGTACAAGTGCGCTTCTTCTTAATGACTTCATTTAATATCGTGCAACAACTTCCAAAGGAATTCAAAATTTTGTGCTGGCGCTTGTCCAACTGTCCACTTGCATTCGCACTGGAGCGCTTGATGTGGGAGATGCTCCTGCATCATACTCCCTCGCTTGAAAATTTTCATGGGCTCCTGTCCATGCTTCTGTATCTCTGCTTCGGTATCCCACCTGGCATCTTCAACTGGATGGTCTTTCCATTTGACCAGATATTCAAAGTATTCCTTTTGTTTGGTCTTCTTACTCACTCGTTTATCCAGTATCCACTCCATCTGTGGCCTATCTGCCACTGGCATCTTCTTTCGCCACTGAACCTCTGACTGCTCATCATTTGTTCCTGCTTCCTCAGCTTTGTATGGGTATAAATATGAGATATTGAATATCGGAGAAATTCCGATCCCATCGGGTAATTCAATCTCATAAGCATTTTCTCCAATTTTCTTCAAGACCCTACATGGTCCGATCTTCTTCATCTTCAATTTATTATACGTCCCTCTTGGGAACCTTTCCTTTCTCAGATGTGGCAAAATCAAGTCACCAACTTCAAATTTAAGTTGTCTTCTGTGCTGATCTGCCCTCTGCTTATACTTCTGACTTGAATTCTGCAACCGCTCCTTCACTCGACTGTGAAGTTCCTTCATCGCTTCTGTGAAATCTTCTGCACTAGCACTCCTAGTTTCATTCTGTTTTGAATCCCTCAATTCAGAAATTCCCCTCGGCTGTATGCCATAAACAATCCAAAATGGACTCTGTCCTGTACTTATGTTCATTGAGTCGTTATACACAAACTCTACCTGTGGCAATATATTGTCCCAACTGCTGTGGTGCTCTGTCACCAAGCTTCTCAGCAAATCTCCCAGACTTCTGTTTACCACTTCTGTCTGTCCATCCGTCTGAGGATGATAAGTCGAACTAAATAACAAGTTAGTTCCTAGCTTCTTCCATAAGGTTCTCCAGAAATGCCCTATGAACTTCGTATCTCTATCCGAAACTATGCTCCTTGGTAAGACGTGAAGTCGAATGACTTCTTTGAAAAACAGGTTTGGAATGTGAGTCGCGTCACTAGTTTTCTGACATGGAATAAAGTGTGCCATCTTGGAAAATCTATCCACTACCACAAAGATCGAATCAAATCCTCTTTGCGTCCTTGGCAACCCTAATATGAAATCCATGCTAATTTCATCCCACAGCTTCTCAGGTATGTGTAATGGTTGATAAAAACCTGCATTCTGCTTCCTTCCCTTCGAATGCTGGCAAATTCTGCATCTATTTACAAATCTCTTGACCTCTGATCGCATCCCTGGCCAAAAGTATGATTTTCTCAGTGATTCGCTCAGCTTTTCGAATGTTTTGTCATGACTGAAGTGTCCGGCCAATCCTCCACTGTGTTTCTCCTTCAGCAGATTCTCCCTCATGGAGAAATTCAGAATACATAGATGATTGCCCTTAAACAACAATCCTTCATGGATCATGTATTCGGCCCATTTGCTGCTATCTCTGAGAACTGGATTCTCAGCTGCTTCATATGCTTCCTTAAAATCTGGATCATCTGCGTACATGTCCCTGAGGTCATCAAACCCCAGCGTTTTGACTTTGAACTCCTGCAATAGCAAACATTTCCTTCTCAAAGCATCAACCACTTTGTGAGCAGTACCATAAATATGTTTTATCACAAAAGTGAAATTCTGCATATATTCTACCCATTTGACGTGTCTCTGATTCAACTTCTCCTATTGAGTCACAAACTGCACTGCATGGTTGTCACTGTATAGAATAAATTCTTTTGGAATTAAATAATGCCTCCACTTCTTCAATGCCTGTATGATGGCATAAAACTCCTTATCATATGTGGAATACTTCACCTTTGCTTCATTCAACTTCTCGCTGAAGTACGCTATCGGCCTGTCTTCCTGACTCAAGACCGCCCCGATTGCAAACCTGCTTGCATCGCATTTCACTTGAAATGTTTTTCGAAAATCCAGTAACACCAGAATAGGTTGTTCCGTGATCTTCCTCTTCAACAAATTGAAACTCTTTTCGGCTTGTTCTGTCCAGTGAAAAGATTTATGTATTTTCTTCACTGTATCCATCATCGCTGCACTAATTCCACTAAAATTCCTAATGAACTTTCGGTAGAAACTAGCCAACCTGTGAAAACTTCTCACCTCAAATATGTTCTTCGGTGATGGCCAATTCTTGATCACTTCCACCTTATCTGGATCCATCCTCAACTCATTTGCCGAAATAACAAACCCCAAATAAATGAGCTCTGTCTTCATGAATGAGGATTTCTTCATGTTTATCAAAAACTTCTCCTGCTGCAATTTCTGCATCACTGTAGCCAAATGCTTCAGATGCTCCGCTGCTGTTTTACTGAAAACCAGTATGTCATCCAAATACACAATGACAAATTTCCCGATGAACTCCTTCAGGACTTCGTTCATCAACCTCATGAAGGTACTTGGTGCATTTGTTAAGCCAAACGACATAACAAGCCATTCATACAACCCCTCGTTTGTTTTGAATGCTGTCTTCCACTCATCACCCTCTCTCATGCGAATCTGGTGGTATCCGCTTTTCAAATCAATCTTTGAAAAATAATTTTCTCCACTCAAACAATCCATCAGATCATCCATCCTCGGCAATGGAAATATGTACTTGATGGTTATCTTGTTAATGGCTCTTGAATCAGTGCACATCCTCCAACCTCCATCTTTCTTCGGACTGAGTACTGTTGGAACAACACATGGACTCAAGATTTCCCTGACTAATCCTTTGTCCAACAACTCCTGGACTTGTCTCTTTACCTCTTCATTCTCTTGCGGAGTCAATCTGTACGCGACTTTATTTGGAAAACTGGCTCCTGGTATGAGATCAATATGATGGCTCATACTTCTGATCGGTGGTAACGAACGAGGTAATTCATCCACTACTATATCAACGAACTCTTCCAGCAGTTCCTGAACTTCTTCTGGAAAATGATCCACTCTTGTGCTAGTCAGAACAATCTTTGGTTTCCTGACCACAATGAACTGTGGATCCTCCTTCTTCTTAACCTCTGTAAGAAGTTCCTTCCCACTCATGAGAAGTACTTTTTTGCTCACTTTCGGCTTCACCTCCTTATCCTTAATTGGAAGCAACATGTGTGTCCTCCCATTCTTCTCTAAGGTGTATGTGTTCATCCTCCCATCATGAATCACATTTCTGTCATATTGCCATGGTCTACCCAACAATAGATGACAAACATCCATGGGAATAACATCACACAAGATCTTATCATTATATCCTCCTATCTTAAATTCAACTAAACATTGTTTAGTGACATTTACCTGATGTCCTTTTTGTAGCCATGAAATTTTGTATGGGTTCGGATGTTCAATTGTCTCTAGCTCCAGATTTTCTACCATCTCGGTTGAAACGAGATTATCTGTGCTACCACTGTCCACAATGACCTTGCACATTCTGTCCCTGGTTTTGCAAGCAGTCCGAAAAATCCTAGTCCTTTGGACTGAACTCTCCACCTCCCTTTCGGGTGTCAAAAGAACTTTCCGCATCATCAATGATCTTCCACCTTCAACATCCTCTGCCTCAACATTTCGCCCCTGTGCTTCGGTGATGTGAGCTTCTCCAATGTCCTTCTTTTTATCAGGACACTCATAAGACTTGTGCCCATCCTTTCCACATGTGAAGCATGTAATTGTTGAAATAATGTAACTGCGAAGAGCAGTCTTATTATTTTGTTATTGGATTAAATCCCCATTGTGGATTAATCATGTCATTATTATTATTTTTATTATTAGATTAATCCCCATTGAGGATTAATCAAGTCGTTATTTGTATAAGGACCAAATCCCCTTTTTGGGATTGGTCATCGGACAATTACAATGTGCAGAATAAGAAGTCAGCCCCAACAGTTATAATGAAATGGCCAGATTTAATTAAAGGTGAATTTACCCACCCAGTGTGAGAGGTTGGCCCTGCCAGATGGTGACTCTTCACACGTGCCAGATTGATATAAATAAGAGGCTAGCACCTCACTTCTAACACACACTTCACTGCTCATTCTCTTATGAGGCAAGTTGCATTTACAAGTTGGTGAGAGGAGAAGAAGGGTGGCACATCTCTTGGAGGAGGATTTTATGTATTGGTTGAGTCATCTCTTGAACATTGTATAAGCTATTTATGATAAGGAAGATTTTTCTGGGTTTTCTTCCCCTAGAGGGTTTCCCAGGATAAATGCTGTGTCTCTTGTGGATGTGTATTTCTCAGTGATCTTGTTCTTATTATGCTCTTATCTTATGAAATGAAAAGAACTATAATAATGGCATAAACATTAACATGGTATTAGAGCCAACCTGAAGAAAGCACAATCTGCAAGAGGAAAAACGTCACTGTTACCGGAGCCCAAAATTAGGGTTTTGAAAAAGTGAGAGTTTTCAGCTCCCTATCACCCTAGAAAGTTGTGCCCTCCCCCAATGATCAATTTGGCACCTAGAGCGCACATTTTCAGTGGCTAGATCCTCCGGAAAGTGAAACCCTAGTTTCACAAAGTACTAGAAAACCAGAAAACCAGAAGTACCAGAAGTACCAGAGTACCAGAAGTACCAGAAAACCAGAAGCACCAGTCCATAAAATTCGCAGAGCAGATTTGAAAGGGTAAAATTTGGATTTTCGAAATTCTGAGTACACCATCATACTCGCCTCAGCTTAGCGCATCTATTCCCTGGATCAGATTTTCAAAATTTGAAGTTTGAAAAATTAGGGTTTTCTCATAAAACCCTAAGTTGCAGTTGCAGTTGCAGTCGTAGAACCAGTTACAATCACTCTTGAAGTTTTTGGTAATGATTACCATTGCTACCAGATGGAGCCACTACCTGCAAATGCTATCTGAGGTATGTACTCACATATGGTTAATGGTTAAACCCTAAAGAG
>ML782709.1:219101-234109 GCA_009831015.1 Picea engelmannii
GAGAGAGAGAGCCATGGCATTGTTTCCTTCCAAATAATCTCTTGAAGCATAAGCAAAAAATATACCCCCTTGTGAAGGAAATGGAGGAATAGGAGAGATGATTAGTGGGCGGTTTGAATTTGGAGAGATTTCTCAAAACAACCCAGTCCATGAGCCTCCTTTCTTCTCAAGAGTTGGGGGAAGTTGACAAACCAAATTTCAACGAATCTAGAAGGACCAACATGGATGAAGAGGTAGCCTTTAACTTTAATTTTGAATTTCCAATTAAATATTTTGAAGGTGAGGCTCTAATGAATACTATTTCCCTCTCAACTCTTTCGAATTTCCATGGTTTATCAAATGGGGACTTCTTGTAGCAAACAACAACCCCCTTAAATTTTTATAAAATTTAAGAGGCCCCTTTTAAAATTTTGGAAAACATTATTGCATTCCTCTTTTTTTTATTTTGTTTGATTTTAAGGTATGGTTTGATAGTCTTCGTGTCTTGGGTTATTTTAGGTTTTGTATGTTTTTTTTGGTTTGTCTTTCATGAAATGATGATGTGATATTCTTCTTCATATTCACAATGACAGGGGATGGAGGGACAACTTCCCCGTGCAAGTTTAATGGTGCCCTCACTAAGTAATGGCAGAGGGATGATGACAGGTACGGGAGGAGGTTGCACAATCTTATCAACCCCTTGGATATTACTCTAGGCTGGCCATGGCATTCTTTACTTGGTTTCTTTTCTCTATCGAGGCTCCACTCTGCTCAGCGATCCGAATCTGGGCCTCTCAGACTTCTATGACCTCATTCTCATATCTCTCTGGCCTCCATGCTCTATCATGCCGTGTGAGAGAGGGAAACCCAGGAGGGGACCCTCCTGGTACTGTTACGTTGCAAGGCAGAGGCGCCTACACAAATTGGAGAATGCTTCCTTGATATCTTGGAAGCAATGGCCTACGTGGAGGAGGAATTCCTAAAGGAAAAAATTCAGGTTCCACTAGAATTCCTCCTCTACACGGTCCCAGATTCCCAGAATAGACCCAACACCAGCAAAACATCAATGGATACAACAACAACCATGGAGGGTGCCACTTTCATAGTATAGGATGAAATCCTCTCGAAGGCCAGCCCAACTAATCCCCCATTGCCCAACCCATACATGGTATGCGGCTAGAGTCCACCCAGTCTCTTCACTCCAGAGAACTTGGAGCTCATCTTTGAGATGAGGAGATACATGATGGAGCAACTCCACCAGCATACCCTTATTAACATCCGACTCGACATGTTGTTCGATGCCTTCTCAAACACTCATGTCAAACATAGGTGCTCGACCTGTGCGTAGCCCTTTGAACTCACACCTAGCGATGTCACTCCTCATGGAGACTCCTCAGATGATAGGTTCCATTGTTCAAACAACCCTCCTAATGTTTAAGGTTTCTCAGTTCTCCGCGCCTCACTTGCATGGAAATGAGGTTTTTTTCTTGTCTTCTTACTTAGGATTTCTGTTTCATTTGTATTTTTAATTTTTGAATGCATGTCTAAACATAACTATCAGCACTATCAGTTGCCACTTGCTCTAGTTTCCAACTGTATGGAGGATAAAGTGGCAATTGCTACTTTTAGCCATAAGTATAACTGGTTGCCACCTATTTTAGTTTCCACTAGTTTGGCGGAACAGGTGGCAAGCTTGTGAAACAATTATTTTTTGTACAGTGACAACAAATTAATCAGGCAATACAACTTTTTTATTTACAAAAAAAATATATTATGCCTTATCCATCTTCTACATGGGAAGAGAGAATTTCTACAACAAACACATTTCACAAAATATCTTTTATTGATTCACCTATTTTTGTGATCAGTGAAGAATCTTCTTGTCATAATAAAGCAAATGAAAACATTAATCAATGAAACGGTGTTAATCTCTACTATCCCAATATCATTGATTTGGCTTATTCAAGGAAGGATGATAATTTATACACATCATTTGATCTTATCGACTCATCACAAGTTGGTTATTTGAATTTCAAGTTCAGGGAAACATATCAAGAAAAAGAGACACATCATTTTCAACCAATGGTTATTTCTAATTCGCGTGATCTTGTTACAATCTCTGAAATTAATCATGTTAAGATTCTTCCACAAGATATTTTTCATACCAATTTTGCTCATGATCATCACTCATCTGTAGATTCCTTCCAACTTTTCTTCCAATCTCATTGTATATATCATGATAGAATAGAGGTTTGGTTAGAGAAATATTTTTGTGAAATATTTTGTGTAAATAGTAATCTTCTTACCATGTACATGCTAGATCTAGATCTAGATATTTCAAAAATTTCTTCTTTATTTTATTATTGATCATATTTATGTGTCTTATTTGCTTTGTATATATGTTTTCAAGTTTAAGGAAACATGATTGGCTCCATTGGAAATTTCACTTTACTTAGTTCTAGTTGGCTTTTCAAGTAGATTAGGAGTAGGAGTAGTTTTAGTTTAGTTTGCTTTTCTTTAATTTTTTCTAAAATTGTCTAGTTGTTGAATAAGGAAGTGACAAGCTTGTAAAAGAAATACTCAAATTTTTGAAAATATGTCTAAATTTTTTCTCAAAAATACTTATCAATTATATAATCATGTCAATAACAATATATCATGAGAATGCTTGAAATCATTTCCTTTATAGGAGACTTTCTTCCATAAGTTTTGTTGGTTGTCTTAGTTTTGGTTTCAATAAATCCGATGATCATAGGCATATGTAAAATTGGATAAATATGCAACTTCTTCATACTCTTTAACTTTGATCATGAGAAGAGGTCACTTTTTAAAACATGAACTTTGGAGGATATCAAGATCTCTAAGGTAAGCTAGTATGACATTCTTCAAGGTAGAATTGCATGTGTTTATTTTTATCTTCTAGTAATTTCCTGTTTTCTTTTTTTTTTAGTATTTTTTTATCTGAGTTTTGGTTTTGCGGGTTTTCATTGGTTTCATTGAAGCTTTGATTATGCTGATAATTTAGATTAGAAATACCTTGGGTTACTTTGCATGTTTTTTAGTTGGATAAAAAAATTATGACGATCTTCAGGCTGCGATCAAGTTACATCAGGGAAGTCTCTTACGTATATTTAGCTTTTATTTAACATCTTGTTCATTTTATTTTCATAAAAAACTTATTGTAAGTCTTATCTCTAAAAAATTATCATTAAGGCTTATTCAATTAAAGTTTAACCTTGAAGCAAGATATTTGCAAGGCAAATGACATCTTGATGAGAAACTTGAACTTTGAATCATAATTTTTATTTTTTATTTTTATTTTTAAGTAAAAAAGAGCAGAGCTTGTTGTATTAACTTTCCAAAAAAAGGTTAAACCATAAACACCATGTCTGCCAACTCTCTTGCCGTGTAAGAGGAAACCAAGACAACTAGCTATCTATGCAATCTATGAGGGAGATAGATTGGCTTCCATTTGTCTTGCCTAAAGGAAACCAAGACGACTGGCAGCCATTAGTCTGAGAGCAAGCTTTGAGTCTTAGAGTTACAAAATAATGGCGTTTAGCCATGCTTAGTCTAAGGAAAATAGAGAAAAAGACTGAAACTATTAACTGTGACATTTTACCCAGTGGCCTCGCCTTCATCCACGTCGCCCTCGCAATCCTCGGTGGCTGTCAGCACGAAGGTCTGTGCACACGTCGGGCAACGCTTTGCTGGTGCTGTAGTGGAGTAGGCCTCATAGAGCAGGTCTAATCGTTGGCTTACTAGACTGGTTTGGTGGATTAGGTCCTCCACCAAGCTCCGTAGTTCAAAGATTAACTTTAGGTGGTCTGGGTGGAGGAGTGGATTAGGTCCTCCACCAAGCTCCGTAGTTCAAAGATTAACTTCGTTTGTTTTGCTTGTTTTTTCTTTCTGTTTGTTAATAACAATGAAAGACATGTTGTGTACTATATACCTCATGTTTATGCATCCTTAATGAAAGAGAATCATTATTATTGGATTGTGTGATGACATAAAATTTATTATTTATATTATTCTATCACGATAACATATCTTTTTATGATTGATTCATCTTTTCCAAGAAAATTTACCTAAGAAAGTGCTTTGAAGCCAGGTCTTTTTAGAGTTAATTTTCCTTCTTTCATAAATTAAATTAAAACAATGGGAATATAAAATCACAAGATGAAACACTTAGTTTTACCCCTTGAGTTGCAACATATCAAAATGACTTTCATATCACCCTGCTTCCTATTCGCCATTGCGAATTGCAATTTTAAACATTTTTATGAAAAGGAGATTAATAAATTATAATACATAGGAAGTTGAAAGAACCAAAAGGTGTGGGAAGTGTATATAAAGCTGTCGGGGCTATGGAAACCACTGTCAGCAGGGAAATGTATAAATGATATCAAGGCAACTTCGTCGAGGCTATGGACGCTCGCTGGCAGTGAAGTGATGCTAGGTAAAAGAAAGATGAGCTGAACTGATTGTACCTACTCATGGTAAGTAAACTTTCTTAGTAGTCAAATCAAAAGCTTACTCCTCATTTGTTCTTGATTCAACCTTGTGCACTATGTAAAGACCAAGTAAAAAAGTATGAGTACAAATGTATTTTTCTTATCTCTAAAATTAATCATAAAGAAGTTATAATTGATTTTCCAAAATTTATAAATTTTCTTCTTTATGTAATCTAACCTTCTTTCTCTTATTTTTCATGAACAAAGATAATTGGTTCTCCCAACATGTCGTAAATTGTTGTAGCAAACAAAAGCCCCCTTAAATTTTTATAAAATTTAAGAGGCCCCTTTTAAAATTTTGGAAAACATAATTTCATTCCTCTTTTTTTTTTTGTTTGATTTTAAGGAATGGTTTGAGAGTCTTCATGGCTTCGTTATTTTAGGTTTTGTATGTTTGTTTTGCATGAAATGATGATGTGATATTCTTGTTCATATTCACAATGACAACATTTTTAATAACATAATCGATAAACATTTCCAAGAAACTTTAATGGTTTTTGCAAATTCACTTAGTAATCTCTTGGTAATATCATGTTTAGAATGAGTTCTTTCTTATATTAGTAAACATATTACAATCAAAAGAAAGCAAATTAATTTAATGCTTCATATTTTAGGCATTCTACTTTTACCCTGCAAAATAGAACACAAAATTTGTAAATAATGAATAAATCTATATATTATAAAAAAATAAATACATTTTGTACTTAGCAAATAATTTCATTCTAGGCTTCAGAAAATTGTACATATTTTAGATAAATTTTAAACTAAGGTAGAAGGCCTTTTCTTTTACCTTAAAAAAAGAATAAGAATTTTTATGTTTATAAACAAGTCATTATGATTGATCTTTGCACTTAAATAATTCAGGATAACTAAAGCTTCTACCTTTAGTCATAGGTCGAGGTGCATAAGAATTAGGGTGAATATATAACGCATATCGCCAATCCATTGTTTTTTTTGATACTTAATGAAGATATTACACTTTAAGGTTTTATCATTTAAGTTTATTTAATATGAATTTTAATAAACAAAAGTTTTTAATTAAATGTATAATAAAAAAAAATAACTTTTGTTTTGCATGGATAACGATGACGTGTTACAAGCCAACGGAAAGGGTTTGATACGTTCGCTCCACTTTATCTTAATCAGAAAATGTCAAGTAAATGTCACCACGTCATTACGTCACCGTTTCACTAGATGGAAGAAGGATTGCGTGCCACACATCTTCAGTGAAGGCTGCCACAAAGGCAATGAGGCAGTGCCATTGCACCACCACCGGGACAAAACACATTACTTAAAAATGGAAAATTTTGTAGTGCCATGCCATTCAGTTTCCCCGCGAACAATTTCCTTAAAAATGGAAAATTTTGAGAAATATTCAAAATTACACATAAGGAAGATGAGAGTTTGGAAGATTATGTGGAAATATTCCAATATAATTTCCATAGATTCAAAATAAAATTGGATTAGTGAACCATTCTTTTAAGAGCAATGGGAGATGCATGTATAAACTATTGAATTTAATGAGCAGAGGAGATGTCTCACATGAAGTGTATGATAATATTTGTGACTTATGCATAAGATACTTTAGAGGAGTCTCCAAACATGGGAAGAATGTGAGGGATGTCTCCACTATACTCATGAAATCAATTTTAGGAGTCATCATCCAAGCAGAAATAGGTAATTTATTGGAAAATTTTAAAACCGATATTTTAAGCTCACTAGCTTCACAATTGGATATTTTTCAAGTAAAACGGAAACAAGTGGAAGCTGATAATGAATTATCCATATTTTGTCCGAAGTGTAGACTAAAGCATCCTCAAAGGGAATCCCTGCTCAACACCTTAGATATTTGCAGTATTTGTGAACAAAATCATGATTTGAATAGTTTCCCTTCAGTGTCAAAGCTCAAAGAAACATACCAAGGAGAAGATGAGGAAAGAGAACAAGTTTGCTTCATCACTCCAAGAAAACCTTGTCATCAATGGACAATAAGTATAAATCAAGACCCATCTCATTTTTTGAACGCTTATTGGGTTAATACACAATTCCCCCTTAGCAGATGCAATATCCTCCACAACCCTGGTGTTGATCCCCTATGACTTGTCTGTTGATGTTTGTAGCATCGGACATGTACTCCCACATTGGTTTTGTGTCTAACATGTGGAAGTCATCATTAATACCAGTCAAGACTTAGGAAATTCACCTTAATTAAGCAATTATTAAAGTAAATTCCTTTTTGTAATTAATTGAGTTTAGTTTAATGAAATGCCTAATTTTTTTCACATTAGTGCATTAATTAAATCTTATCCACTGATCTCCAGTGTTGGTGGGATATAATATAAACCATTGGTCATTTGGGATATCTAGGGTTTTGGATTTAAGGTAAACTCAACATTATAAAATGTAGCTAAGGTGAGAGGAGGAGACACATGCATAGAGAGTGAGATAGTGAGATCTCATTGATTGGGTGGAGAAGGAATTTCATCCAAGTGTGTAGGGTCTGAGGAAGGAATAAAGGGACATAAAATGAGTAGAAACCATCAAGATCGAAGGAAAGATCTTGAGGTGTGATCAACTAGTTTGTTGTTTATGTTTTTTCCTTATAGGGGCCATTTTTCCAGGATGAGATCCCTTGTAAGCTTGGATTCATTTATAATGAAAAGTTTATTTGAAGGGAAGAAATATGTGTGCATAATTGTGGTTTCTTGTTTATTACTTCCACTGAATTATTTATTTAAATTGTTAAAACCCAATTGTGATTTTATTCAGTAAATATGTAGTAGTTTAAAGCAAGGTATTTACTAGAAATTAATTACCAGGGAGTTGGGTTAGTAAAATTAACATGATATCAAAGATATATATTTGAGGAGGGAACCAAGGGTGCACAAATCTAGTGATTTATTGTAGGGACAAATGTAAAAAAAGCGGGAGATAAAAAAATTAAAACCCACCAAGCATACATTTTTTTGAAGGTCGTACAACCAAGGATTACCATACAGACCAGATTCGGTTACATAGGGTCCATATAGGCTATGTATGGTATGTACACGGTCGTAGTAGAGCCATACAGGCCATGTAAGGGAATCCATACACCCATACGATGCACATGTAGCTACAGATAGATGCAGGAAGGCCCAGACATGCCACAACCAACTGTTGGGTGCCGCTGATAGGCCTAAATAGGCCACAAGAAGCTACTGGGTGCTATGGATATTCCCAAAAAGGCCACAGGAAATAGAAAGAGGCAATGGTCAATCTCAGTTAGAGTTCAAATAATAGTGGGAAGTAGGTCTGGGTAGTAGAAAAAATTCAAGGCATAAGTGTTGGGTGGGTTGTTGAGTAGTGACATAATTCTGGGTAGGGGTCTAGGCAACCAACAAAGGAGATCATATCAATTTTGATGCTTAATGGAATAAGAAAACAATTGTTTTTTTTGTAGATATTGAAATGGAAATGACTTGTCTTAGGCATGAAGACATGTTGGATGGAGCATCTAACTTTATTTCTTGGAAAGCGAGGGTGACCTTGCTTTTGAAGGAACATGACCTATGGGAGATCACAAAAAAGGTTTTTCCTACACTAACATATTCAACATAGAAACAACGCTCATGAAGAAGGACATCAAATCCTAGAGAGTCATCATGGATTTCGTGAAGGATAATTTGATCCCTCACTTGCCAAAGAAGCAGTCGACTAGAGAGATGTTCAAGGTTCTAGTGGATTTGTTCGAGAGTGATAACATGAACATGAAGATAGTCTTGAGGAACAAGCTTAGATCCATCCATATGTTAAGACCTGACAATGTTACTAGCTACTTCATGAGGATCACTTAGAAACATGATCATATTGTAGCTATTAGGGAGAAAAAAAATGATGTAGAACTCATTAGTGTGGTAATGAATGGTTTTTCCAAGTCATGGGAACCATTTGTCAAGGGGATCTATGCTCGGGAGAAGCTTCCCAATTGGGATAGGCTTTGTGATGATTGCATCTAGGAAGAGACACGAGAGGAGTCTAAATCAAGTAAGCAAGAAGATGGGGAGGAGAACCTGACTCTGGTCAGTCAGACCAAGAGAAGTGAAGGACATGGTTCCAAGGGTAACAGTGAAGAAGGAAAGAAGGAATTGAGTAAAATAAAGTGCTTCACTTGCCACAAGATAGGGAACTATACATCATAGTTTCCAGAGAAGAATAACAGTAAGGAGAATGACACAACATGTAGCAACAACAACATAAACTCAGATGGACTAGTTTGCTGCGAAGTTTGAGAAGGGCTTCTCACTGGTATCTTGCCTCTCTACCAACACCATCACAAGGAGTGTATGGTACTTAGATAGTGTTGCATCTCATCATATGAAAGAGACATGTGAGATATTCAACAGTTTGACAGAGAAGTACTCAGGATCTCATGTGGATCTTGGTGTTGATGCCAAGCATACAGTGGAGGGGGAGGGAACTATCTTCTTCCATCTTGAGTTAGAAGGTTTGTTGGAGGCCCAGGATATTCTTCAAGTACCATAGATGAAGAGGAATTTTCTATCAATATTAGCTATGGAGGATAGGGGTTTTTCTATCTTGTTCAAGAAATGGAAAGTACTCATATGTTCAGAGGGCGATATCCATGATATAGTAGTGAGAATTGGTGTCAGAGAGGGAAACGTATATAGGTTGCAAGGAATACTTGTTCATAGGTTCAAGTGGATATTAGATATTTTCCATTCAGATGTGAATGGACCAATGTTAGTGGAAGAGGACATGGAGAAAGAGGCTCCAAAGGGTGAGAAGGTTGACATACTTCCAATTCAGGGAGTCAATATTTAGATGGTAAGGATGAGTTATCCCCTTCTAGTTTTTCCTGGATGCCCAGTTGGTTTGAATTGACATTGATGGATTCTCATGAGCATGTGGAGGCTCCTAGGAGCATAGATAGGGAGATAAGGCCTCTGAAGAAGTGTCCAAACTTCAAGGCACTAATGTGTAGCATCATCAATTCCAAGAATTCTAGTGTTCATGAAGAATTAGACTAGTAGGGTTGGAGGGATGCCATTGTGTAGGATGATGTTTACAACATTGTTCCAGAGTCAGAGGGAGAACCAGTTTCAGGTGGCTCTTCAAGAAGTACATTCCTTGTTGAGAGGGAGTGTTGATGTTTGTATCATCATACACATACTTCCACATTGGTTTTATGTCTAACATGTGGAATTCGTCATTAATACCACTAAAGACTTAGGAAATTCACTTTAATTAAGCAATTATTAAAGTAAATTCCTTTTTATAATTATTTGAGTTTAATTTAATGAAATTCCTTAAGTTTTTAGCATTAGTGAATTAAATTAAATATTACCCATTAATATCAAGTGTTGGTGGTATCTTATATCAACCATTGATCACTTTGGAGATATAGGTTTTAGGATTTAGGGTAAACTCAACATTATAAAAGGAAGCTAAGGAGAGAGAGAGAGAGAGAGAGAGAGAGAGAGAGAGAGAGATCATTGATTGGGTGGATAAGGAATTTCATCCAAGTGTGCAAGGTTCGAGGAAGGAATCACAGGGAAAAAAAGGAGTAGAAACCAACAAGATCGAGGGACAGATCTAGAGGTGTGATCAAATTTCCTCCGAGGATCCATTTTCCAAGGACAAGAGCCATTTAAATATTGGATTCATTTATAATTAAAGGATGATTTGAAGGCAAGAAATATGTGTGCGTAGTTGTAGTTCCTGTTTATTTCTTCCGCTAATTTATTTAAATTGTTAAAAATCAGTTGTGCTTTCATTCAATAAATTTGTAGTAGTTTACAAGAAGGTATTTAATAGGAATTAATTGCAAGGGTGATAGGCCAGTAAAATTAACATTGGCCACAATGGTCATCCCAACCAACACCACCTTATCCATGGCCAAAAGGATGGCAAGGAATTGTTCCTGGGGGCCAACAATTTCCAATCTGACAACCCTAGTTTCCCCAACAATAACCATTGTAGTTTCCTATGAATAGTCCTGAATTTAATGCTTGTCTACTACCACAATTGCATGCACAAATTGATCCCAATCCTAACAACAATAAAATTGTTGAACATACTTACACTTCTGAAGCATCCCACTATCCTACATATTTTATTTCCCCTATGGAATGTCAAGACATCCATCTTAGATTAGGGAAAGGTATTAATCAAGAAAATCCTTTTATTATCACTGAACATGAAGATGAGGAGTGCCATCATTCAAAAGTTAAACCATTTTGAACAAATATATATACAAAAATCAATTCTACCAAAAGAATTAGACCAATCACCACCTTCTAGAATTGTCCCATATCCAAAATGGTTGAATTTATATAAACCTCCCACTCGATGAGAATTTGACCTATTGGGAGAATTATAGAATATGTGTGTGAAAGTTTTTCTGTTACATGCCATCAAGGACATTCTAATATACACCAAAGATATCAAGGAGTTATGCATAAAGAGTCCTAGCAAAAAACCGAAAGATTTCCCTACCATCTATGTAATGGGACAATTGACAAATTTGATGCTTGAGGAAAACCTTACTACCAAATATGAGAATATTGGATCTCCAACAGTTAGTGTCCAAATAAAAAAAGTGAGCATCTCTAATGCATTGGTTGAATTGGGCACCACAATAAATGTAATGACCAAAGAAACCATGAATATGCTCGAGTTAGTCAACCTTAGAAAGACTCCTACAGTCCTAGAATTAGCATATCGGTCCACTATAAGACCCGAGGGAGTTATATATGATGTAATTGTCTCAGTGGATCTACAACCTAGATCTCGTACTGGGGGCCACCCTTTAATCCTAGAATGACCATGGTTAGCAACCATTGACACATATATTAGTTGCAAATCAAGTAACATGAAGATATCCCATGGAGAATCCACAAAAATTGATCCATATTAGATCATTATATTATTTTTCATCTATATCACTACCTTTTGGGTGGAAAAATCAGAGGAATTGGCTTGTAGGACCATTTTAGCGGCTGGGCCAAATTTGGAAATTTGGGTCCAAAAAACAGTAAAAAATATTCTAGATCCATTTTAAGGCATCAAACGAACTTTTTATGCTCCAAATATAATTATCTGAGAATATTCTAAATTCTACACATCAATACTTTTCCAACGATGTAGACCATTAGTCAATTGGAGTTCCTATGAGAACGTTATGCCTCCCGCAAATTGAACTACCATATTGATCACCATGCTTCAAGTGGATGCCATGTCATCCTCCATTACTTAGACATGTGGGGCTAGCCACATAGTGTATTTTCTAAGAAATTTCTAGAAGGTCCAAAACCTTTTCACAATTGAAGGTTGAGGAAGTCAAAAACCTATCTCTAGATGGCTATCGGGCTATGTTAAAAGTCAGACCACTAGGAGGAGAAGGGGTTCATTATTTTGAATTGTATCTTGTTCCATAGCTGAGAAGAACATATGAGAGTGGTATTATGTAAGCATAAAAGAGGAGGAGAGATTTTGTAGCATCCATACATGCCACATTTAAATGCCACTCCACATAGAGTGCCTCTTTATTTGTACTTGCATCATTTCTATACTAGAGAAAAGAAAGCAAAGAAACCTCACCTTCTAGATGGGTTTTCTCCCATATTGGGCTTCCCAGGTCATATCTCGTGTTTATGTGGATGGTGTGATTATATTTTATTGTTCTTTATTTTCCACATTTTATTTATTTCATGCATAAGCAGAAAAATCAATAACTAAATATTTTGAGATCTAAAGGAAAAATAACCATAATAGTAAAGATTTAAATATTTTTTGTTAGATTTGTTGTGACAAACTGTTCCAGTGGAATATCCATTGTAGTTTACAGATCAAAGAATCTCACCATATATAAGAAACACTATGTTTCAAGGATGAAATAGAACATGATGCAATCAATAGATTTATAAGAAATCCTCCAATCCATCAACCAATATTTCAAAATTTGGACTCTATAATGAGCATCTCCACTCAAGAATATTCCATGAATCCTATGTCCATGATTCCCTACCATAACCCCTAGGCTGACAACATTTCAGTAAAAATTGAGCCCGAAAATACCTTAAAACTTGGTTCACATATATCCCCTCAACAAAAAGAATAATTGGCCCATATATTGAGATAACACAAAGACACATTTGCATGAGAGTACTTAGACATGAAGGGCATTCACCCTGATATGTGCACACACCATATTTACATCAAGGATGATTTATGACTTGTTCGATAACCTCAATGGCACATGAAACCATATTTGAGGGACATAGTTAAAGAAGAACTACAAGAAATTTCTTAATGTCAACTTCATGATTTACCCTATTTATGAATCTTTAATAAATATGGAAAAGGTTATTAAGTGATGCAAAGAAACTTACCTCACTCTTAGTAATGAAAATGTAAAATGTTTCGTAAAGAAGGTATAGTCCTTGGTCACCATATTTCGGTCACAGGTATTAAAGTTGATCCAACAAAAATCAAGGTAATTTTAAATATTACCAGTCCCAAAATGCAAAAATAGGTACAAAGTTTTCTGGGACATGTTGTCTATTACCATTATTTTATTGAAATTTTCACTAAGATTGCAACCCCTCTATTCTTATTGCTTACTAAAATTATCAAATTTATTTGGAAATATGAGTGCCAATCCTCATTTGGAATTCTTAAGCAGTGTCTCTCAGAGGATCCTATCTTGTGTGGACCCAACTGGTCCATACCATTTCACATTTCCACAGACACCTCAGACACAACAATAGGAGTAGTACTCGATCAACAAGAGGAAGGGAATCCCTATATTGTCTACTTTGTAAAAAAAAACTTGGCAGGTGCAGAATTAAATTACACAATAACATAAAAGGAATTTATTGCTATTGTTTACTCTATTAATAAGTTTTGACATTACATAACCGTATATCATGTTTTCATACACCCTGATCACTCAACTATCAAGTATTTAATGAATAAATATATCACTAGTGCTAGAGTGAATATGTGGTTATTTTTACTGGAAGAATTTGATATCACTATTATTGACAAGCTCAAGAAGGATAATGTCATTGCGAACTTCCTTTCAAGACTTACCAAAAATGTTGGTGATTTTCCCATTGAAGATAGTTTTCCCGACGAACACATTTTTGCATTTTTTGCTCACATGCCCTAGTATGTAGATATTTCTAATTATTTCACTAAAAGGAAGATCCTAAACCACTTATATCCAAATGAACGACAACACATGATTAGGAAAAGTGCCAAATATTCATGGATAAGTAGATTCCTCTTCCATATAGGGGCATATCTAGTAATCAAATGTTGTGTAAGAGAGGATGAAACCTATGATAGCCTTAAGTATTGTCATGATGAGCCTTGTCGTGGGCACTTCATCGACAAAATAATAACTTACAAAGTATTTTGATTAGGCTATTTTTGGCTTAACTTGTTCAAGGATGCAAATAAGTATGTAAAGAGTTGTGATCACTGTCAGCGAATGGGACAACCAACATAGTCTCATAAAATGTTGCTGCATCCCCATCTTACCATCGAACCATTTGAGAAGTAGGCCTTAGATTTTGTGGGGTAAAACAATCCCCCACCTTATCTCAAAGCCCATATTTTGGTTTGCACCGACTATGTTATAAAATAGGTAGAGGCTAAAGCATTTCCAAGGGATAATGATCAAGCTCTAGCAGAGTTCCTTCATGAGATATTTGTTTGTATGAGTTCCTTGATGGAGGAGCTCAATTCACTTCTCGACTAATTTAGGATCTTACCAAAATATACAAAATTCAACACAAAATATATTCATCTTACCATCCATAGGACGATGGACAAGTGGAGAGTAATAATAAAGTAATATAATCCATTCTCACCAAGGCTATACAACTTCACCACCAAGATTAGGAAACCAAGCTTATAGAAGCTCTTTGGGCATACAAAATGACATGGAGAAACACCATAAGTTTCACTCCTTATGAGATTGTTTATGGGAAGAGTTCCTTTTTCCCAATTTAATTTGAAGTTCAAACATTAAGAACTGCTCTACAATTGAATATGGATCTAACTACAACAAAACAACATCTCCTGGAGAAATTATATTAATTGGATGAATTGCGTCAAGATTCCTTACATCAAACCTTTATTGTTCAACAATAACAGAAGAGATGGCATGAAAAATTCATCAAAAAGAAGAAGTTCTTGAAAGGTGATTAGGCCTTACTATATGACTCTATAGTTAAAGGTTTCAAGGGGAAGTTTCATACTCGATGGCTATGACCCTACAAAATTGATATTGTATATGATAATGGGTCTGTGAAGCTACATACCATTGATGAGGCGAGAACTCCTGTGATGGCCAATGGACACCGTTTGAGGCTCTACAAGAAACCATTATCTAAGGAGGACTTCATGTAGAATAAAAAAACTTACTGATGTAGTGGATATCCCAATATTGTTGATGCGATGATGAACCCATTGCCATCAACATCAATGCTATGATTTTGTCGACTG
>ML782709.1:234157-250694 GCA_009831015.1 Picea engelmannii
TATATATATACACAAAATGATAATAGTAATAACAAAATAATCTAACCATGAAAACCCCTTGTAGTGCAGTTGGATGAGTATCATTCAAAAACCAGCTTGCTGGCACTTGATACTTGCACAGTTTTTATTATTATTCCATCTTTAATTTTTGTGGAATGCACATCTAGCATCTATTTTGTAGGACTAGTCCAGTTGTTGTTGCAACTTCGAAGAACTTCATGGGTTGCCACACCACTGGAATTTAGCGCATTGCTACAACTCTGCCACAAATCCAAGAGTTCCACCCGATCTCAATATTGTTGCAACCCTGTTGCTGCAACTCTATCACAACTCCAAGAATTCCTCCCCATCCCAATATTGCTACAACTCAATTGTGGAAAATTTGGGTGTTTCATAACTACTGCAACTTTGGTTCTAGTATGTTACAACTCCTAACACCATTGTGGAATACCAATGGTTACTATGCCATGTGTCACTTGCCACATCATACATATCCATCAGACCACCAACAACCATACACATCACAAATCATCACAATCACATGTTGGTAAGTGTAAATGATCTAAATTATGCTGAGAACGAAATGAGATATGAACAAAACTATAGCAGAGAACACAAAAATATAGTGAAACCCAACTTATATTCATGAATAAAATAGAAAAAAACTATAGAACATAAACTGGATAGAATGGTGGTATCTTATCTTTGAAGAGAAAGAGATGCACTCATTCGCAAATAAGCATTACATCACACTCCATTGCATGCTTAAAGTACCTCCTTCACCTCGATTATATATGAGAGAATGAGAGGAGCATAATTCCCATGATGCATGTGGAATAAATTGTTCTATGTTTACAAAATGCCATAGGCATGTAAAACACTAGGACTTCTTGGGAGGTCACCCATCCCAATACTACTCTAGCCCAAGTGTGCTTAACTACAGATTTCTAATGGGATTCTGTGCATTAACGTTGTAGGAATTGCATTACATTACATATGGAGATGATAATGCATTACATTCCCCATCAAAAGGGTGAATACCATGGTTTATCAAAACCACAGGCTCGAAAATGTTGATTCAATGGAGAAGGTGAATGGCCACCGAGATCCACTTGGATCAATCCTCCTCCCTTAGGAAGAAATGGTCCCCATTGCATTAAGTTCCCTCAAGATATGGGGAAAATTTTGTTGAATCTAAACTTTCGTGAGTTCTTTCCTTGTTGAAGTAGTTGTCCTACTTGTACTTGGCCTATGGAAGGATGTCATGAACCTGTTGGTGGAGGTGCTAGATTCGTTCAACAAATATGGATGCATGATCTACCTTGGAATGAGTGTGGTAGGAATCTATCGGTGAATATGCAACATGAAGAGATGTCAATGGGGGATAATGGTTGGAACCCCAAGCACACCTGAAAAGGGCCATGGCCAATAGATCTATGATGAACTTATGGAAAACTATGAAAGAGAGCATCTATAGATTGGACCATTGGGTAAGGGAGCATCGAGAAACAATTCAATGGAATGTAGGACGTGGTAGTGTAGAGGAACCCTTGTAGGTGAAGTTGAAATATCTTCATGCTCTTCTACAATCTTGTCATCCTACTTCTGTTGGATAGAAAGGTCCCGGGTCAAGGCTTTAGTGGTCACAATGACCTTCTATTCACCTTCTGAATGGTTTGTGAAGAGGGAAAAATTTTGGGTATGAGAGATTACTTTGTGGCACTGTTTTTTCGAGATCAATGAAGTGGTATTAGTCGGAGCTACATATGGTACCCTGTAGTGATGACCTCCCAGAGTAACAATGACACTCCAGGGTCAAGACTCATAGATACCATGACATTTACACATATATGGTTGTCCTAAAAGAACATCACAAAATTCAAGTGGGGAAAGATCACATAGTAATTTATCCTTGACGGGATTGATGTCATAGGACAAGCGACACTTCTGGTTGATGTGAATGTGTTGTCCCCAACTCAACCATCAAATGGTGTATGGGTGGGAGTGTGGCATCGTTGGAAACTTCAATCTCTTGAAAACCTCGACTAAGATCAGGTTCTTTTGATTCTTGTTGTCAATAATGAAATGCAGTGGGGTCCCCTTTACCCACATATGTGAGTGGAAGAGGTGCTCCCCCTCCTCAAGCTACTCTGTTTCTTCTGGTTGTATTATTGTGGATGCGATGGTAGTAGTGGGTTATGCATCGATGATCCATTTTCCTTTATTGTGCTCCAAATCATAGTCTGAGTCAGGTTCTAATTATTTTTATTTGAGTTCTACCACCAATTATTGTTTCAAGATACATTCATCGGTGTTGTGCCAGGGGATTTTTTGGAACTCACACCCTTCTTAGTCGGTTGCTTGGAATGATTTTCTTGATATTGAATCTCCTTGCCTTGTCATTCATTTTGTGAGTTAGGGTTTCCTTTTCCATTATTCTTTTGTGGTGTATTTTCAAAACTGAACTCTCAATTACTCCACTGCTTGAATTTTTTCTCAATTTTGGCTACATATCGTTAAGCATCTCCTAGTGAAGATATGTCCAAGAAATCCATCTCTAATTGAATGTACTTGTGCATACCATTGCAGTACTTCAAAACTAGGTGCTTATTGGAGTATTTGATACCCAACTTTGAGTGCAAGGTATGAAATATGTTAGTGTACTCCAACACAGTTTGGTCTCTTTTCTGACGCAAAGTCATCCATCTCATGTACTAGTCATCATATTTTTTGACAGGGTAGAACTCCTCCTTGAAGGAATCTATAATGGTCATCCAAGTGGGTTCTCTCTTGAATGACGTAGATTCATCTGTGGTGTACCTCTTCTAGTTACCTTCCCACTAAGCTTTGACACGGGGAAGGTATTTAAGGAGCATGAAGGTGATATTTTCACTCTCGAAATGTTTTTGGACAAAGTAATAACCTTCTAGTAGATTCAACCATTTTTCTAGAGAAATTGCATCTATCTATCCTTAAAATAAGGGGATACCAAAATTGACTTATACTTTGAAGGGTGTTGCACCTTTGAAATCGATAATAGAGAACATGAAAATAGAGAACATATAAATATATTGAAAACCAACTTCTATTAATGAATAAAATAGATAAACACTGCAGAACACAAAGTGGCTAGGATGGTGGTATCTTATCTCTAAAGAATTACATCACACTCCATTTCATGTGTAAAGGACCTCCTTCACCTTGATTATATATGGGAGTTATAGGATAATAATTCTCATGATGCATGTGGGATAAATTGGTTTAAGTTTACAAAATGCCATAGGCATGTAAAACACTAGGAATTCCCTGGAGGTCACCCATCTCAATACTACTCTAGCCCAAGCATTCTTAACTACATATTTCTAATGATATTTTATGAATTAACAATGTAATAATTACATTACATTACCAATGGAGATGGAATTGCATTGCATTCGCCATAAAAAGGGTGAATATCATGGTTTATCAGAACCATAGGCTCATAAACATTGATTCATTGGAGAAGGTGGATGGCCATCGAGATCCACCTGGATCAGTAACAAGGTATGATTTCATCCACATATAGAATATTTCATTAAATGACATGATTTATGGGAAATGTATCGACCCACTCACCACGCTCCACATTAATCAGCCGAGGATGACTAGTCCTTTCATTTGAGGGAAAGAATTATTACTTTTTCATAATGACAACCATCCAAACCACAATTGTAATCCTTATCATGCTTTCACCATAAAAGTGAGTTAGAAAATAAAATTAATTCTGTTTTTGCAATAAATACTCCCATATGCTCCATTTTCATTTCCCTCTCATTCCTAATTTGGAAAGAAAAGTGGCCAACTTTCCTACAACAACTCAAATAAGTGTTGAATGTCCTCTATTGTGATAATGTTAATCCACTACTACTCTTTATATGAAAATTGTCATGGGTGGGTCCATCATCAGACATGAACCAGAGACCATAGCACTATTGTAGAAAAATGAAAGAGTATATCAGAATTTTTAGGGTGCAAGATGGATGACATACCTTGATAAATTGAAGGGGTTTGATGCAGAGAGAGATTTGGAATTTGCTCAGAATTTTTAGAAGACATAGACTAAAATTTGGGGGTTCTATGTTAAGGTGATAGAGGTGGTATTGGTTACATCACAATGTTTCCATAGGTCGGAAACTGATTGTTTGAATGAAAAAAAATGCTCCCAACAACCAAGTGAGACTTTCTATGGGAAGATGAAACCCTCATCAAGAAATGGAAGAGGTTGGACCAAAAGTGTCTACCTCAACCATGGAAAGATGTCACATACTTCATAAAAGTACATCACATGTGAAGGTAGATACAATACCATTTTTGGGTATCACCTCAAACTACTTACTCATATTCTTCATCAAAATCTAATCAATATGCCTTATTTCCTTCTAAAAGAACTACAACACATGGAAAATACTTTTAATACTTTCAGAAACCCCATGGATTGCGCTACTCACCATGGATTGATTTAACGCTTAATGATTCATGCCGTAATGAATAAGGTTCAAAATTGGGAAGTTTCTTTGAAGTGGAGAGCTCAAGGAATAGTAGAATAAATAACAAAAAAGGGAGTTGAGGAAAAAGAAGGACACACATTGTCTAGGGGAGAAGAACTAGGGAAACCATCGATAAATATAGAGGAGTAGAACTAGGAGGAAATATCCCATGTTCCCAATACACGTGACAATTATGTAGATATCACTGGATATTCTTTTTTAAGTGAGATAATTCATTTGATGAGGAAAAGGAGAAGCACCGATGCTGTAGAAATACCAAGGAAAGGAGGACAAATTTTTTTGTCAGAGCATATGGAAAAAATATACATGCCTATACCAATGTGGACACACAATAACCAACATTAGATTTGGAAGAAGGAATACCTAACGACACACAAGAACCAACATCAGTTCTGGAAGAAAGAATACTTTCTACCCCACAAGAACCAAGAAAAGAATTGGATTCCATGGAAATAGAATTCATTGCTCCAAAAGAACCTGCAGAGGAGATAGTCTTGAGGGAACCAACCAAGCACAAAAATTTGAGCTCTTCCTACACCACCCCAGGTAAACCAAATATGAAACCATCATATGCTACACTTCTTAGACAAATTTTTGAATTAAGAAGGGTAAATTAGAATTTAAGGATGACATTGAAAATTCCCAAGGAAAAGATGCAAGGATATCAATCACAAGAAGGGTTGGACATTCTTGCCCAAGATGTTGAGTAGTGTGCTTAGTCACCTATTGTTGGGTGTGAGGAAGGAGCAAAAATATTTTCTACTACTCCTCCCAAATCCCCTCAAATGGTTACTGTTTTGGAAGGGTTTGTAGTTGTGCAAATCCCAACACAATATTACCAAATCTTGAGTAACTACAAGAAATCCTACCATTGTCACCTTAGTAGGAACTTGAATGATTAGTTCCTTAGGGATATGGAGTCTCTTACAACATCAATACCGTATGTTTGGAGAATGATAATAACAATATCTAAGATGTAGGGTTTGTAATCTAAGGTGCTAGCACATTAGGGCCTTAGATTTCAAGCCTTAAAGAGAAAGGGTTTCTAGAGTGCAAGCTCTTTTGGGCTCTATAAACCTTTTATCCCTTCTTAAGTTCTTAAAGTAAGTTATAATCAAGTGTCTAGTATTAAACTCCTAAAGTGATATCACTTTATGGATTTAGGAGATTATCTCTAGGTAGGATTCCTTCACAAATTATGGATGAAATTAATCTCGTGAGAGGAGGAAGCATTTATTCTACTTATTCTCCTCTCTTAGGGTTTACCAAGAAAAGATATATGAACAAGTAAAATTTACCACAAGCATTCAATAAATTGAAATTAAAATACATAAATTTACTTCACCAAGATATGACAAGAATAAAACCTAATTGTAGAAATTCCATCCAAAAATCAACAAAATCCATCCACAAATGATCCTCCAAAGCAAGTCGCATGAGTGTAGAAGAGAGAGAGAGAGAGAGCCAAACTGGGAAAAATTTCAAACTTGTCTCTCACAAAGGTGAGAAATTTGTGATGATAAAATGAGTCTTGTCTAGCCATATTTATATGGGAAATCCTAGCGACCAAAAGACTCTAATGAAAAGTTATGTCTTTACAAAAGAGGGTCGACTTCTTTAATTTTCCCTTTAAATTTACAAAAATAAATTTTACATAAAATAAAACCCTAAAGAGGGTTACGTCATGCCCTAGTAGGGTGATTCTAGGCTCATGAGAGAGATATCAAGGTTGAAAATTTGGAACATTGGACCTCCAAAGGCCATAGGTCCCTCTCTCAAGTGTCGGGGTCCATGCTACATGCCTCCTCCATCAATCCATCAAGTGATCCATCAAAACCTAGCCTCTAGGTGACTTCATGGGATTGGAGGGTGATTTATAGGACTTCAAAGGCCAATTTTCAAGTGGATATGGGTGGAATCCCATCCTCTAGCCATGCCAATATGCCTTCAAAGGAAACATCCTTCATCTTCCATACACAATGCTCATCATCAAATGGTTCCCCAGACGTGGGTTCCAACATCCATCTTGTGGGAAAGGTCCCGCAAAGACAAACAAGTACTCCCTCCAAGGTTCCACAAGTCATACGAATCATGCGAAGTAAGCCGCATATAATAAGAGAACCACCCAAACATGTGCATCAAACCCCCTTTTTCAAACTAAAAAATTCTCAAAGACCTTATAATTTTTTTCAAATTTAGGTATGGGAGGGGTGTCAAGGTGCCCTATTGGGTTAGATAATCCCCAAGTCAAGGGTTTTTCCCAATGATAACCTATCTAAGTCATTTAGTGAGTGTGAGGTGGATTTGGGGCAAGACTTCTAGGCATGGGTTTCTTGACATACATGGGTTCCTATTGTCTCATTTATGGGTGCCTTTGTAGAGGGTGTGATGCCCTTCATTTGCAATGCAACATTTTCCAAGCCATTTTATTGCCATTAATTGATTAATGTCTAAAACATTGAGTATTATGTGCAATGCAAAGTAAAGAGTAATTAAATGCCACTTGAAGCTAGAAACACATAGAGTGTCTTATGCAATGGAAAGTAATGGACACTGCAAAATGTGTTTCCTCAACAAGCGGGACATTTATTAATTATGTGATTTATTTTGTAGGTCCTTCATATTTTGGAGAAACATTTTATTGTTTCTAGGACCTGAGGGCGAGCATCTATAAGGATAACATATGATTTTATCTTTAGCTAGCTACAACACCTTTGGGCCTTTAGCCCCTTCTTCCCATGAAATGAAGTAGAATCCCTTCCTGGGTCAATAGACCTGAAAACCTAGAAGATGAGGAAATGAAGGGGAAGAAGGATGGAAGGTGGTATGTATGTATGGGAATGGTATGATGACCCTTCAAGGAAATACCCAATAGCAACCCTTTTCTAGAGGGTGACTAACTTGCTAGGACACAATGACAATCACCAAGGTCAAATTAGGTAAAAGGTATAATTTCCAAGAAAATGTTTCATAATCAAGAAAGGATTCTTTGAAACATGTTCAAATTCTTCAAATATTAAAGTGACATTTACCATGACACTATACTTGTTACCTCATGAATCAAGACTATTTTTCCTCTGGGACCAAGACGACGTGGTGGATGTTTCTTTACTGTTCGTGATGAGTGATTATAAACATGAATAGAAGGGGCCCTATGAGCTCCACTGGTCAATCTAACTCTTGAAACTCCATGTCTATTACTTGTGGGCCTCGATATGTGAATTGCTTAGTTACCCCTAGACTAGGGGGGTAACATCTAGCTCCTAAATGGGGACATGTGCTCACCGTAGAGTGCATGAGAACCTAAACATCTGCTGGTATGAAATGTTCCTACATACATTGAAACAATAAATGTTGTGATATCGAAGGGTGGTGCAATCACCCCTTATTCATATGAGAAATATGCTAAATATCAAAATGTAGAGAAAAATTCGAAAATAATTTTTTCTGACATTTTTCTAACATATCAATATGAGCATGCAAAACATAAGAATGCAACATAGCAATATTCAATAATGCAAGAAAAAAATTGTAAATCATGAACATGTATGCAAATCAAATCAAAATGCAACTATACTACCATGATATGCAAGATGCAACATATGCACAATGCAATGAAAGATGAAAATGCCTACTCTAATCTACCTACTCCAATATATGCTAGTAGAAATGCTAGGTATAATCATATAACCAGTAAAAACATTCTAGCATTGTACCATGGCATCTACCTCTGTGCTTCATCATAAACTATCATAAAGATAAACCTAGCACAAAAATAACATGAGTTAGAACATGCATTGGATCATAACTATACATAAAGTCCAACTCATGGAGGCGGGAGGGAGGGACAACATCATGTCAAGTCACATTCCCATGAGAATGCTCAATCCATATTTGAACAAGGTTGTGACAAGATAGAGACTCATAAGGCTGGCTCAAAGGTTCAGAAGGTTAAATAGCCTAGATATTATCACTCCCTAAAGCCTGAGAAGGGATGAACAAGAATATTTAGTATGACTGACAACTACCCAAGGGAGGGTTGAAATATTGCGATGTCAAAATTGTTCTTAAAGCATCCAACCTACCCTTAAATTATAATAAATTGTTTTTCCTTGGAGACAACCTTGGAAAAGGAACATGTTTCCCAACTGCATCCTCAATATCATAGCGATATCAAGGACAAGAAAAAGGATGGAAAATATCATTACAAAATTCCTTCTTCAGGATAATCATGTCCTTAACCTCATCAAAATTGGAGCACAATGGTAGTTGAAAATTTTCTTCATAGAGTAAATTCAAGTGCTAAAAATAACATGTATCGAATTCCCTAGGGCATGACTGGAAATAATCATGAGGATGCTGCAAAAATTCATCCCTAGGTGGTTGGAACGAATATGTAATCATGTCATCTCCTTGTTGCCAAACATAAGAATCAATAACAATCACATATGACTATTGTAAAGGAAACAATTGAAAATGACCTTCAATATCGTAAATGGGATCTCCATCATGACCAATCACATCCCATTTACGTATCCCAACATGTATAAATTCATCAATAATTACATCATCATATTTATTCTAACATGAAAGGCTTGATGCATCCAAGGGTTCCTTTAACACTCCTTCACTTTATGAATCATAGAATATAGCATCATCAAAGTCTTGGAAAGGAAAATGACTTACCACATTCTCTTCTTCTTATGTTGGATTGATGGAAGCTTGGATGACTTCATCAAAAGGAGGAGAAATCACTAGCACTTCATCTTCATGAAGATCCTCTTCTTTGACATGTTCATAAGGAAACTCATGTTCTTCTCGATAATCTTCCTCATGATTCACCTCTTCAGGTTCTTGTTCTTCAATCAATTCTTCATTATCTTCAATAAAATCATGAGGTAGTTCCTGATCCTCTTCAATGGGTCAGTAAACTTCTTCATAAATATATTCCTTGGGTTCTTGGTCTTGAGCATGGTGTACTTCCCTGAGATCTTCTACAATCTCAGTGGCAAACCCTTTGTCTTCAAGGACATTGTGAGATTTCGAAGGACATCTTCATATGTCTGGAATTGTGGTTTTGAAAAATCATGAAACCTACTGATGAGATCTGTGGAAGAGGATATACCCTTTGGTTTGCAACAACCCTTGATCCATTATTTTAGAAATGATGGTAATGAAAGTATAAACAATTTTACCAGCACATCCTCATCTCCATCTTCTATCTCATGTATATACTTCAAGAATTCTACAACATGAGTAATGGGCCAACCTATGAATATTGGAGAGTTATTTGACCATATTATGTCAAAATAATGTGGGTATCCCCAAAAAATTTCAAAATCAATAGAAGGATACCTTTACCCCCAGGGTGCCATGATTCCATTTCTTGAAAATATCACAAAGTTGAGAGTAGGATGGCACATTGGAAAATGTCATCGGAGTCGCCAGATGATCCCTTTAGGATAACCAAAGGAAGGCGAGGGAACTACCCTCATTGGAGTCTCCAGGTAATATTGTAAGATAGGGCTTCGAGAGAAATCTTACCAAAATATGTGTCATTGAGGAGAATGACTCAATCTTCCCCGACAATGGCACCAAAATGTTATCACGGGATTTGTAGTTGTAAAAATCCCAACACAAGATCACCAAATATTGCGCAACTATAGGAAATCCTACCACTGTCACCGTATTATGAAATCCCCTCGTTTTAGTGACGAAGGAGGTCCACCACAAGGGAGGCTTCCCTGGTAACCTCAAGGGAGAAACGTAGCAAGTTTGATAGCCAAGCCTACTGCCCCTCTCTTGGTCACCTAAGTCAATGTTTAGAAATGTGAAATGGTAGAGGTTAAAATGTGTTTGAGTACCTTCCCATAACCATAACACTTTATAGCGATTATATTATCAATTCCAAGTAGAGATATGCAATTAGAACCTCATAAGAGACTAGAAAATGTAAATTTTCTATGGCTGGTATAAAATTGCAGCAATACAACAATTTACAATAGAAAATACAAGTTTGTAACAACAACAATAAATATTCCTAAAAAATGCAACAATTGATGATGAAAAATCAACTTTTACCTGTAATGTGCCCAACACCCATGTTTATTCCCGTCACTGCATAAAACGAATTAGCCTGCTGAAATTTTTTTTCTAAAAACACCCCATACATATAAAAAAACCAAGGGGAAATAGGCTCATAAAATTTATAGCAAACAACATGCTGATTCACCAATTCATCTACAACATTTATAAAATCATGAATGCATGCAAACTCAACAACACTTAACATAACATTCATATATCATTTACATAGAAAAATAATCATTATAAAGAACATAGAACACTTATCTGTTGATAATATAACTAATTGGATGCATACAAAGGATGGAACTCCCATCCATAAGCATTGCTACTCCAAATATCAACAAAAGGACACCCTCGAGTTGAGGCTATGATTCCAAAAGGAGATATGGTCCTCTGGTTGTCCACTCTCCACACTCATCAACTCAAACCCAATCTCTACTCCTACAACGATTCCAATCTGCCAAATCTCTCTTCCCCACAATCTGCACGACCCAAGAAATGTACCCCCTTCACTACACTCAGTCCCTTGGGCTGTACCATTCATTTATTAGGGCTTCTAGTGCACTAAGTTGGTCAAGAATGTTTCAATTAGGGGTTTCAGGAATTCTCAATTGTTTCGGGAGTTCTCACAACATCCTTCACATGGATCTTGATTCATTTCCTCAATAGGAAACACACTACAGACTTACAACTTGTTTTATAGGCACACATGCCTCGTTTCTAGCATAACAAACAACCAAACAATGGTTTCCCTCAAGAACAACATGGATGGTTCTCTTCCCATCACTCCTCTCTCCATTTTCTTCCCAAAAACTTCCTGTAAAATCTATCTCTATTCTGCATTCAAATTTCCTTCTTTTTTCTTACTTTTTTGACTCTCACCCTTTCCAAAGATTACTGTACTTCATCCCATGTTCTACAATAACTATGAGATGTGACCACTCACACCCACCCTCTTACATGAATTTAATGATTGACATTGGGGACACTCAACAACAAAATAAAAGGTTTACACAATGATAATAATTTCAGGAAATGTGAGTTGGATTAATACCGATGAATAAAATCCACCTTGGACCCCTCTCTCTTATGGAATCATATGCCCCCCATCATTTTCATCCTTATCACATCACAACCAACGATTGCTATTTTTATTAGTTTATTCAATGTACATAATTTACAATTCGTCCTCCATCCATATTAATCAATATGGTCTCTTTCCCCCAACCATATCGGTTCACTAGCCTAATTTACATTTATACAATTACATTAAAATTTGTAGGGATTAAAACCAGGGATGTTACATTCCCCTCCCCCTTATTTTTTCACCGTCCTCAGTGTAAAACACCATATGATTTTCATACAATTTCAAAACTAGGCTCTGTGGCCTTCAATCAACTTATAGTCTCTCTAACCTAATATCACATAGTTATTCTAGCCTAAGTATAAATACATATCAACTTCGACCCCAAAAATACAAATACCTAGGCACTATGGCCCCAAAACATAGATACATAGGCACTTCAGCCCCAAAAACTAGATACATAACCCACTGGCATTTTCCTACAACTATCTTTATTTCCACCATCTCTCTTCCACCAACCTGCCGAACCCAAGGAATGTACCCCCTTTACTTCTCTTAGTCCATCAGGATGTACCATTCTTTTATCAGGGATAACCTAAGGAATTCACCCCCTTCACTAATCTTAGTCCGTCAGGATGCATCATTCGTTTATGAGGGTCTCTTGGCATAGGTAACTAGGAATCTCACTATTGGGAACTCAAGGGAACTAGCTGCTAGGAAAAATACTAGGAAAAAGTAACCAACAACAACCTTGCTGCTACAGTGCAACTCACACAAGAGTTCACTCTTCAGGCTTGACAACTTGACTCTTCTGCAAGCCTGACAACTTGCTTCTTCTACAATCCTGACAACTTGTTTCTTCTACAAGCTTGACAACTTTCTTCTTTATGTCATATTCACCCTCTAGGCTTAGGAATCCCTTTCATTGTTATACAGTTCCTCAGGTGATCCATCATTTTCCAAGATGTCCTTACGTAGACAAATTCCAATTTGTTGCTAGACTTACACTATAAATTTGTAACCTATGACAATCATCTCATCTGCATCATATGCATGCATTCAACACAAGACATCATCATAAATTTTAAATTATAATTTTCAAATATGTTTTATACAGGAAAACAAAATTTCCAAACATTAGTTTTCAACTAATTATATTTGGATCTTGTAGCTATAGATATTAGTTTTCATTATGGGATTACATTCTTTCCATATCCAAGATCACTATACCTGCAATTTTCTCAGTTTCCATGTATCTAAAAAAATTGCTAGCATATCATAACAATTTGCAATTATTAATTTCTCAAATATGTTTTACATAGGAAAATTAAAATTTCCCAGGCACAAGTTTTCTGCTCATTATGTTTGTCTCACACAACAACAGGCATCGGTCTCTTTTATGGGCTTAATCCTATTCCATATTCAAGACCATTCGTCCCGCATTTTCTCAATTCTAATGCAACCAAACAATTTGTTAGCATTCATGCACATTTACAACAATTCATGAAATGATCTCAAAATTGTATCTAACCAACAATTCTATCATTTCCATCCATTATTTATATTAACACGAAATGAAAGTATCATTTCTATACATGCATTATCAACATACCAATCCTTTCATAATGCAATCAAACTTCATCCAATAAATAAAAACAAACTACCATAATCATGGCCACATTTACACAATGCATCCTTGCATCAAATTTGGAATACCACATATCTATGTCATATATTCAACCATGGTGAGTTGGAAGGTATATACCACACCCCAACATATCATCAAAACTCTTCCCCAATTACATCCTCGATTATTTGGATACCATCCTCTTCATCCCATACACAACCCTAGAAATATAATTCCCTTAGTGCTTTCTCGTGTAGGCAAAGAGGTTGCAGTCCAAACATCAATTATAGTTGAAGACCATTATGCACTTGTATGGAACTATATCCCTTCCATTTCCAACCACATCATGGCCTCACACATTACCATATCTAATGGAATTCATTGCTACAACATGAGTGATGTCTCCTAACTTAACTTGGTTATGATCTCATAACCAACTAACACAGTATGCAATTGAATTTTATGTAAATGCATTCAAGCATCGATACAAAAATTATATTCAAGGCCCTTTGCCTTTAAACCAATCTCAAATATTGAAAATATAACCGAGGGAATTCTTACCTCAATTCCCTTTAGAATTTATGCATCATAAACAACCCCAAATGCATATCTGCATGGCTGTTATCAATTTACTTGATTCTACCTGACTAGCTGATATTGTTGTGGCAACTTGCAGGTTACCTTTTATTGACCTCTTAATCAAAATTCTAACATCCTCATTTTGTCTCCACATGGATGGTTTTCATATGCAATAGCATCATCAACATCTTCAACTATGCTATAACCAATTTCCTGGATACACAATCCATCAATAGTCTTACTCAAATATCACCACATTGTTAGTTCATATATGTTAGCGATATTTATTGTCTCGGGATCAGGCGTACCCATGTCTGCAGCTGGCGCGGAAAGTACCTGAGCATATCGCGGGGTAATCCCATTTTTGTAGCAGCAAGTCAAGCAAGCGAGCGGGCAAAGTTCCATCTTCAGCAGTCGAGAACCATCCKCAAAGMAAATCRACGGTCAGMATCTTAYAGGGGAGATCGGTGAAATCTCGTCAATCATTAGATCTCGGGAAGTTGCGTCGGGGTTCAATTCATTGGAGGATCGGAGTTTCTGGAGGCAGGGAACTCTTGCATGAGTAAATCGCGATGCGCGATTGCCCGACTAAATCAGAGCCGTCCATCAGCTGTGGCACGTGGCAAAAGATCCTGCGGAGTCGGGGATCGGGGATGCAAAAGTCCCATGCACATGACATTAGGAATCCCGATATCCCGATACCCGATTTCCCGATATCGGGGATAGCTTTTCATAAGTGAAGGACAGGTGGCAGGATTTGCAACAAAGAGTGGATCGTTGACAAGTCATTGGCCATGGGCCATCGGGTTTCGGGGAATCGCAAGTCCTGTGGACACGAACATTGTGTCGTCAAGAATGGCGAAAGCCCGATGGAAAGTTTGACTACGGTCACACGGAGGCAATGGTCATGTGGCTCAGATTCGAGCCGATAGGTGCTAGCCTGTAGGAAATGGGGCTCATCGCAAATCAGAGTATCAGGAGTTTCGGGTACATGTGCACCTCGGCACCGCAATCCCCGAAACCCCGAAACCTCAACACATACCCCTGTCATCTATCCTTTGCCGCCACGTCCTATCCCCGTGTTATGCCATCTCATACTTTCTTCCCGGCTCCTGTGTCTTTCCCGCATGGCCTCTTCTCATCTCATATCCACACCGAGCATGTCAAGTCACCCCCGCCTGATCACCGTACATTCACCGCCTCACGTCAAGTCCCCAGTCACCATGATGGCCTCCACGTCCATTCGTCAGTCCTACCGTGATCTCTCCAGGCAAGATTCAAATGGAAAAATATCAAGGTTTCCATGACCTGTAGGCACAGAATCGGCTAGAGCCTTTCCCGATTCCAATAAAACAGTTATTACAACAGCTGAGGGTAGTTGGACATCGTTTCCTCCATAAATGGAAAGCCAAGGAATGAATGCAAGCTCGTCAATTCAGTCACAGGGCCTCTGGAACACGATTGCGTCTGAATGAATCCCATGAACGTCCAGAGATTGCAGGCGCAGTAAATGTGAAGCCGTAATGTCTTCAATGCAATGCCTCGATTTAGTTTCCAGTGTTTTTGTTTGGAGTATATGTGGGCATTTTGGCCACTTTTGTAAGGATGGATGGTAGAGCTGAGCTCCCGACTGTAATGCTTTAACTGCTATTCTAGCTTCCAGCTTATGGATCTGTAAATGAGATTTCTTGCTTTATGACAGACATTACTCCTTTTTCATCTAATTTCATCTCATGCTAGGGAGTTCGTGATTGACTGAGTCATACGAATTGTTGTAGTTCTGCTGTGATAAATGATTTATCATTATGTTACTGCATTCTCTGGTCTTTTGCATTTGAATATAAGTTGACCTTGTGTTTAAATGTCTTCCTCTACAGACTGTTAAGAGCTTGCTGTTTATAACAGACCTTCGCACTCTTCTCCATAAGTCTTCAGCCTGTTCACCCTTTACTACAGCTCACTGTCTGAAGTTTACACAAGACCTCACTTGCTCATGCATGTCTGGCCTGTTTTTAGAGTTGGACACTAATGTTTAGAGTTTCCTTCCATTTGATCACCCATCTACGAACAATCGTGACACAAAACTGATGGGCGTCGGGCTCTGCTCCTGATAGCAATCCAGGAGTGACTTCCGTCACCAACATTTCTGGCGCCGTTGCCGGGGACGATGTTGAATATTTTCCCTGGGATTGAACGACAAAGATCAACTGATTTATGAAGGTGCATCAGATATCAGAACTAGAAGATTACTACTTTGCACCTGGCGACTCCATTGTGACGACTCCGCTGGGGAGAACCTGCTCTGTTAATTGTGGCTTTCAGAGGCAGACATACGCGGTCTCACCCACAGCTGCCTCTAGCTACACCTGAAATGGATCCAGAGGCGGTGCTCAGAAAGGGAAAGGCCTCTGAAGAAGAAGCGTCCATCACCGAACCAGGTAACCCACCATATCCTTCTGTTGGAGCTCCCTTTTCTCCTCCTCAGTTATTTGACCGGCATGTTTCTACAGTTTCCCGTTTCTTAAATTTTGGGAGTGTTCCTATTGAGTTTCCCTCTCCTGGTCCGGGACCAGAAGGACGAGACTTTGTCACTCCCCCCTCCTTTGAAGCTGT
>ML782709.1:273568-295915 GCA_009831015.1 Picea engelmannii
GGGTGTTGTATCTACATGTGCATTTTCCTTCATGTCCAAATAACTTCATCAATCTTGTGGTCCAAAACCCATGACTAGGGTTGACATCAATGACAACAACCAATCTTCCAACAACAACTCCCATTGCATGTGCAATATATGTTCTTGTGCAAACCATTGCATACATCAAGATGCCAACTGTTGATGAATAAGGGACCCTGTACATGTATTTTATCTCCTCATGTGTCTTGGGACACATTTCTTTAGTTAATTTGAAATGGTTGGCCAAAGGTGTACTAACTGGTTTTTCATTCTGCATTCTAAATCACTCCAACACTTTCTCTATGTACTCACCCTGACACAATGTCAATTTGCAATTTTTCCTGTCTTTTGTTATTCTCATACCAAGGATTTTATTTGCAACACCCAAATCCTTCATTGCAAATAAGCACATTTATATCCTGCATATTAGACCCTGCAACAAGTATGTCATCTACATACAATAGCAAGAGAATATAGCTTCCATTTTCTATCCTTTTAAAATATACACAATGATCAGAATGACATCTACTATAACCTTGTTCTGTCATCAACTTGTCAAACTTCAAATACCATTGCCTTGGGGCTTGCTTTAGGCCATAAACACTCTTCTTCAAACCGCATATCAAATTCTCCTTTCCTTTGACCTCATACCCCTGTGGTTGTTGCATATAAATATCTTCCTGCAAATCCCCATGGAGAAAAGTTGTTTTTACATCTAACTATTCAAGAAGAAAATATTCTACTGCCACAAGACTTAAAATAGTCCTAACTGAAGTCATTTTAACAATAGGAGAAAATATTTCATCAAAATCTATACATTTCTTTTGTGCAAACCCCTTTACAACAAGTCTAGCCTTGTACCATTTTTTTCCTTCATCTTCTTCCTTCAACTTGTAAACCCATTTATTTTGCAATGCTCTTTTTATTGCAAGAAAGTTAACCAAGTCTCAAGTTTTTTTATTTTCCAAGGAATCCATTTCCTCTTTCATGCCTTGATCCCACTTCGTTTTAGTGTCTACCTGCATTGCCTCTTCATAACATTCTGGTTCACCAGAATCAACCAACAATAAATAATACCATGAAAGAGAGTATCGTTCAGGGGGTCTACTTAACTTGGTAGATATTCTAACAACACTTGCAGGAGTTTGAGGTACTTGATGCTCCTGTTGTTGTACATTTTGATTTTCTGGTATCTTTGGTATTTATTTTTCAGTGATCTCATCAAGCACTGTGTATTCTGGTTTTTATTTTTCCTGTTTCTTTCCTTGCATCTGATCTTTTTACATGACCTTCTCATTGAATATGACATCTATTCTCCTAATTATTTTGTGATTTTCATAATCCCATAAGCGATAACTAAAATCATTAACATTGTATCTAATAAATGTACACTTCTTGGATTTTGCCTCAAGCTTTGTTCTATTTTCTTTATCAATATGGACAAATGCTTCACAACCGAAAGTATTAAAAAAATAATAGTTTACCTTTTTTCCTATCCATGCCTCTTATGGAATACCACCATCCAAATAACTTGAAGGTCCTTTGTTTATCAAGTAAACGACAATATCTACAACATTTGCCTGAAGGTCCTTTGTTTATCAAGTAAACGACAATATCTACAACATTTGCCTAAAACTATAAGGGAAGCCCTGCATGCAATCTCATACTCCTTGCACACTCCATGATTGTCCTGTTCATCCTTTCTGACACACCATTTTCTTGTGGTGTTCCTAGAGCTGTATTCTCTCTACAAATCCCATGGTATGAAAAATAATAATCAAATGCCTTGTTGTATTATTCACCTCCATTGTCTGATCCGAGACACTTCAATCTTTTTTCTATCTCATTCTCAACCAAAGATTTCCATTTCTTAAAATTATAAAAAACATCAGATTTTCGTTGAATGCAATAAACCCAAGTTTTTCTAGTTGCGTCAAGAATAAAAGTAACATAATAACAAGATCCACCAAGAGATGATACTTGAGCTAGTCCCCATACATATGTATTCACAAGCTATAACCTTTCACTCTTCTTTTCTTTTTTGACTCTGAGAAATATGACTCTCTTTTGTTTTCCATAAACACAATGCTCACATAAATCCAAATCAATTTGTTTAAGATCTAGCAACAAATTTATTTTGTGAAGTATCTGCATCCCCTTCTCACTCATGTGCCCAAGCCTATAATGACATAGTTTTGTGTCCACTCATGTAAAAGCTAAAGAGATAGAAGAGCCAGTATCACCAATACATAAATTCAATGTACCTACCTTCTCTCCTTTTTCTATCACCAACGATCCTTTGGTGACCTTCCATGTCTTATCTATAAATATAGATATACAACCTTCACTTTCCAACTACCTAGTTTAAATTAGAATTTTCCTTAGATCTGGAACATGTCTTACCTCTTTCAAAAACCACTAATTTCCATTCTTTTCTTTATTTGTACCTTTCCTATTCCAACATTTTTGCATCGTGCATCATCACCCAAATGAACCTGTCCAAATCACCTTGAACATAATCTATAAATTTTTTCCTATGGGGTGTGGCATGAAATGAAGCCCCTAAATCTACTACCCAAGAATCATAAATATTATATATAGAAAGAATCAAAGCATCTTGTAACACATCAACTGTTACATTTTCTTCTTGAATTTTCTCTTGTTGTCCATCTATCTGTTTTTTTGGAGATATGCAATCTTTCTTAAGATGTCTTTTCTTTCCAAAATTCCAACACTCTACCTTTTCCAGTATGGATTTGGATCTTCCCTTCCTAGATTTACCATGATTCCCTGAGTCCTTTCCTCTATCCTTTTGTCTTCCCCTGTTCTCCACAATCAATGCATTACATGATGTCTCACTTGTGCTTTTCCGTTGCATTTCCTCGCTAAGGATAACACCAATAACATCATCAAATTTTAGAGTGTTTGAACTAGATACAAAGTTACTTATATCCATGACCAGGCCATTCCAGCTTTCTGACAATGAGCACAAGATTAGAAGATCCCTAACCTCATCATCAAAGTCCACTTTTACAAAACTTAGTTGATTAGTAACTGGATTAAATTAATTTAATTGATCTGCAACAAACCCACCTTCTGACATCTTCATATTATATAATATATTCATTAGAAATACCTTATTGGACATCGAGGGTTTTTCATACAGTTTATCCAATGCATCCATTATCTCCTTCATTTTATTTTCTTTTGAAATATTGAAAGCCATCGACGCTGCCAGGCTCAACTGTATCATTCCTAGTGCCTTTCTGTAAAGAAAATCCCATTCTTTGTTATTCCACCCAATGGTAGGCATATATCCTTATGATACAAATTTTCTCCTCTCCCCCTAGACCCCCTTGGCGAAAGTTAGGGAATGGGGTCCAAGCATAACAAAAACAAACCTCTGAATCATGAAGATAATCAAGCTGCATAACCAACAACTATTTCTATTATGCATACACATTTCCTTCTTTTTTATTTCTTGCTTCACTCTTACCCTTCCCAAATATTATTTTACTTAAACCCATGTTCTACAAGAACTATGGGATGTGACCACTCACACCCACCCTCTTACATGAGTTTAATGATTTACCTTGGGGATACTCAATGATGAAATAAAAGGTTTACACAATGATATTAGTTTGAGGAAATGTGGGTTGGATTAATACCCATGAATAAAATCCATCTTGGACCCCTCTCTCTTGTGGAATCATATCCCCCCCAACGTTCTCACCCTTCTCGCATCGCAACCAACGATTTCTATTTTTATTTATTTTTTGAACATACATAATAAACAATTTGGCCTCCAACCATATTAATAAATATGGGATATTTTCCACAATAATATCAGCTCATCAACCTAATTTACGTTTATACAATTACATTACAATCTATGGGTATTAAAGCCGGGGATGTTACATTTTTTTTTGTAATTGGTGGAATCGACAACTGGGCTAGTCTCGTACTCACGTGACACATGGTCAATTTTGACCGCTACCACTATAACCTCTAAGTTCCATACGTATATCCTTTCCAAAGGCACAAGTAAATCAGGGGGATTTGAACTTGAAACCTCATAAAAAATAACACTTCATATCACAACACTTTCCAATTGAGTTGCCCCGTGGGGGCTTGGGATGTTACATTACTCAATATAATATTACCCAGTTGTTAGATTCAATTTTTGGGAATGTTAAACTGCCTTTAGATTAATGTATGCAACAAATAAGAGAGTATATGATGGTTGTAGCAAACCTTTTGCAACAACAAGAAGTTTGCAAGAGAATTAACTTTAGTTAGTGTTAGTTATGTTAGTAGATAGTTCGAGAGATTGAAAAATTGAGAGAGTTTTGATCACTTTCACCACAAGAGAACTTGAATTATTAGTTCCTTGAGGATATGGAGTCTCTTAAAACAACAATACAATATGTTTGGAGAATTTTAATAGAAAGATCTAAGAGGTAGGGTTTGAAATCTAAGGTGCTAGCACATTAGGGCCTTATATTTCAAGCCTTCAAAAGAAAGGGTTGCTAGAGTGCAAACACTTTTTAGCTCTATCAACCTTTTCTCCCTTCTTAAGTTCTTGAAGTAAGTTATAATAAAGAGTCTAAAATCAAACTCCTAAAGTGCTAGCACTTTAGGGATTTAGGAGATTAACTCTAGGTAGGATTTCCTTCACAAATTATGGATGAAATTAACCTTGTGAGAGGAGGAAGCACTTATGCTCCTCTCTTAGGGTTTTACCAAGCAATGATCTTCACTATGAACAAGCAAAAATTACCATAAAAATTCAATAACTTGAAATGAAATTGCAGAAATTTACTTACTTCACCAAGATATGACAATACTAAACCCTAATTGCAGACATTCCATCAAAAAATAAGCAAAATCCATCCACAAATGATCCTCCAGAGCAGGTCACATGAGTGTAGAAGAGAAAGAGAGAGATAAATAGGGAGAAAATTTCAAACTTATCTCTCACAAAGGTGAGAAATTTGTGATGATAAAATGAGTCTTGGCTAGCCATATTTATATGGGAAATCCTGGCCACCAAAATACTTTAATGAAAAGTCATGTCTTTACACAAGAGGGGTGAATTCTTTAATTTTCCCTTTCATTTTACAAAATTAAATTTTACATAAAATAAACCCTAAATAAGGTGACTTGATGCCATGGTAGGGTGACGCTAGGCTCATGAGAGAGATGTCAAGGATAAGTAGGTGGAACATTGGGCCTCCAAAGGCCATGTGTCCCTCTCTCAAGTTTAGGGGTCTGTGCTACATGCCTTCTCCATCAATCCATCAAACCCTAGCCCCTAGGTGACATCATGGGATAGGAGCGTGACGTCTAGGCCTCCAAAGGCCAAAATTCAAGTGGAGAAGGGTGGAATCCCAACCTCTATCCATGCTAATATGTCTCCACAGGAAACGTCCTTCATCTCCCATGCACAACATTCATCATCAAATGGTGCCCTAGATTTGGGGTCCAACATCCATCCTGTGGGAAAGGTCCTGCAAAGACAAGCAAGTACACCCTCCAAGGGTGAAAAATTCATATGAATCATTCTAGGTAGGCCACATATAATAAGATAACCACCCAAACATGTGCATCAAACCCGCCTTTTCAAACTTAACAAATGCTCAAAGACCTTATAAAATCTTCCAAATTTAGGTATGGGAGGGGTGTCAACGTGCTCTATTGGGTTAGCCAATTTCTAAGTCAATGGTGTTTCCAAAGGAGAACCTATATAAGTCATGTAGTGAATGTAAGGTGGTTTTGGGGAAAGACTTCTAGGCATGGGGTTCTTGACATACAAGGGTTCATATTGTCTCATTTATGGGTGCTTTTGTAGAGGGTGTGTTTCCCTTCATCCACAATGAAACACTTTTCCAAGCCCTTTATTTCCATTAATTGATTAAGGTTCAAAACATTAAGTCCTATGTGGAATGGAAAGTAAATAGTACTGCAATGCCACTAGAATCTAGAAACAAACAGAGTGTCATATGCAATGGAAAGTAATGGACACTGCAAAATACATTTCCTCAACAAACGATACATTTATTAATTATGTGATTTCTTTTACAGGTCCTTCATCTTTTGGAGAAGCGTTTTACTATTCCCAGGACCTGAGGGTGATCATCTAGAAGGATAACAATGGATTTTATCTTTTTCCAGCTAGAAAAATTCTGGGCCTTTATCCCCTTCTTCACATGAAATTAGGTACAATTCCTTCTTGGGTCAATGGACCCGGAAAACCAGAAGATGAGGAAACAAAGGGGAAGAAGGATGGAAGGTGGTAAGTATGGATGGGAATGGTATGATGACCCTTCAAGGAAATACCTAGTAGAGACCATTTTCCCAAGGGTGACCAACTGTCTAGGACACATTGACAACCACTAAGGTGAAATTAGGAAAAATATATAAATTAGGATGATTTTAGGGGCTAAATTTTGCTCATGGGCTAATTTTCCATGATTTTTTCCAAAAAAAGATTCGCTATTCTCAAAATGATTCACCCAAATTCTATAGAATAAAATTATTTTACCTAAAAATTTTCCAAAATTTTATACAAACTATATAAAATCCTTATAAATTTGAATGTTTTAACAAAAATATCGCCAAACATTTTATAGTTTCCATATGAAGGATTAATAAGATTCACCAAGGTTTCTAAATTTAAAAATAATTTTCCATCCTTAAAATCATCCCTGGGTATAATTTCCAAGAAAACATTTCATAATCAAGAAATGATTCTTTGCAACATGTTCAAATACTTCAAATATTAAAGTGATACTTACCTCATGAAGCAATACTTATTGTCCTTTGGGACCAAGTCAATGTGGTGGATGTTGCTTTGCTTCTGGTGATGAGTAGTGATCAACATGAATAGGAGGGGCCTCATGGGCTCCATTGGTCAATATGAATCTCAACACTCCATTTTTGTTACCTATGGGCCTTGAGACATGATCTTATTAGTTTCCTCTAGACCAAGGGAGGTAACAATTACTAAGTAGGAGTCCTTTCCTAAGGTTGGGCCTGATCCAGGAGACAATGTTTCTACTCGAGAAGAGGAAGTGCCAGTTTATGGTGAAGAATTTGTTCCCACAACTTCTTGAGAGACCAAGTACACTAATGTTTGGGTTCAGATAGAGAAATTACTTATTCAAGATAAGACGGTTTAGATAGAGGCATCCTTTGTCTAGGATAGGGGAATTCAGAAAGATAAACCCTTTGTGCAAGCTAAAGAGACTGAGACAAAATATGTCAAACTTGTTGTTCAATCAGTTTGAATGAAAACAAATCCTATAGGATCTAAAGAAGACCTTTGGTTGAGGGCTCAAATTTCCAAAGGGAAAACTGCAACTGAGGCTTATGGTCATGGAGTGGTTCCTCTAGAAAAACATAGGTAAGCTATTCATAGCTTAAGATAACATTAAGCTAAACATATGGTTGAACATCATTCGAAGTGGGATCAATGGAAAGACGTTTATAATTTTTTTTTGGAGTTGGTAGCTCGAGTAAAGATTATGAAGGAATAAAAATAGTGTATGACCTCTCTTTCCAACTCCATTATTGGTGTGTGTCTCTCCTATCCCTGAAGGGTCAAAGACCTAGGTTTCGTCAAGTTCTAACAAACAAAAACCCAAGGCATCAACATATTCAATATTCAATCTAGAAATCAATAAGGTATCACCCGATACACCATGAGAATCACATAGACCATTGATCTAGATGGATATCGGTGGCTAGCCACCTTTTCCAACTGGCTCAAAACAGTTTTCTAGAAATTTTGGTAATTTATTATTTTTAGCAGTTTTCACTTCCGGAGCCGTTTTGAGGCCCTAAATGATGTTTTTTTGGGAAAACAGGTTTGCAATATTTAAGTTCCTTCAATATTGTACCTAAAATTAATCTCCTCGATGATACCTTTCCAACGGGCTATCATACGACTAAAACGAAGATCGTATGCAAAAGTTATGACCCTGGGAAGTTGATGTACTAACTTACCCAAACGTGGCGTTGATGTACTAACTTACCCAAACGTGGCCCACATGACTTTTGGCGCTTCATCTCCTAGGGTTAGGTTTTTGGATGTCTAGGGTTTTTGACATTCCTACTTATTGTAAAAATTCCTTCAGAGCCTCATTGGAATGATATTCTGGTGAATGAGCACAACCATCACATCTCTTCTCAGAGATAAGCCTCCACCATTCCAACAAGCTCGTTTCCGCTGCATTTTACAGTTTTCAGCTTATTTCGTTAATGAATAGAAAACCAGTTTTACTATATCTATGTTATTTTTTGTTAAGAACCTATTAGTAATATGTATTCATTTTGTTCTACTCATAAAATCCAAATCGGTGGTATCAGAGCGGTCTTCTCCTTGTTGTCTTAATGCATGTCCCCAATGAGGTCGGAGTACAAAGAGTTGGGTCTCAAGCTTGTTTCTTTTGAGGACAAAAGATCTTGCATGCCCAAGCAAACTCTCATGGAAGGAGAAAATAAATATGTCAGGACACGATATCCTTTCAAACTTTTGATTGAGAACTCCCTCACGCAACATAGGAACGAGATGATGGATATTTTCGCGCAAATCCTTCGGTGACTACCAACATGCGACACATATTCTTCGAACGGAGGCGCCGCCCCCTTCAAGGTACAAATAAACTTCGATATTACTATATTTGAAGGTCAAATAGACACATATGTTGTAGACAAGTGGTTGAATATACTACAAGGGTATTTTTCTATCCATAACTTTTCGAATAGAGAAAAGATTACTTTAGCTCTCCTTAAAGCCATTCCCCATGTCAAATATTGGTGGGAAACTTTCTGTGAGAAAAAGGAAGCAGAGGGACCCTCATTATTTTCAGTCATGACCACCTGAGAATTCTTCAGGGATGCTATTAAGGAACAATACTACCCTGTCGGAAGTTATGACGACCTGTATACCAAATGGACCACACTGCAGTAAGAAAGAGACCAAGCAGTGCCAGATTTCACAAATATCTTCCATACCTTGCGCACCAAGATGGGTATCAAATATTCAGAGGGACATATAGTGATCAAGTATCATGGTTCTATGCATATATAAATCTAGACCGAAATGGAATTTCTGGATATCTCATCCTTGGGTGCGACCTACCGATATGCCGTCAAAATCGAGCAGAAGATCAAACAAAAGATGCGACAATTTGGGCCTGGGAACCCCTCACAACAAAAGCCAGGAAAGGGCAGCCCCAACCCATAGAACAAAGGAAAGAGAAAATATGGACAATATTAGGACAACGAGTCCAAGCTGCAAGAAAAGAGGGACATCGAAAAGACAAAGAAAGATACCGGGAAGTGGTGCGACTTCCATAAGAGCCCTTGGCATAACACTATTGACTGCCGCTCAAAGAAGTCATTGGTGGCCGAAGTGAAATCCTATGAATCAGATGCATATTCTAACTCTGAGCCAGAACCAAAAAGGGGAAGAGATTTCATTGATGTCGAACCCAGTGCCACCGTTGGTACCACCAAGCTCCAACCTGGTGAACCAGACGAGCCAAAAGAAGGAGAGTGCCTCTTCCATTCACATATGTGGGTAAAAGGAACCCCGTTGCACTTCATCATTGATAACATTAGCCAGAAGAAACTCATCTCAGCAGAGGTCATGAAGCGACTGGCCCTGCCAACAACGCTGCACCCACAACCCTACACCATTGGATGGCTCCACCAAGGAAGCGATCTCCGCGTCAGCCAATAGTGTTGACTGTCGTACGACATCAAGCCCTTCAAAGACGAGGTATTGTGTGATGTTGCTCCTCTCAAATTTTGTGATGTTCTTTTTAGCCAACCTTATTTATGGAAATGTCATGTTGTATATGAGTCTAGGCCTCGTAGTGTTATTATTACTTTGAACAAGAAATTGTACAGGATACCCGAGGTAGTCCCACCTAGTGTTATTTCCTTGATCTCTGGCATGGTGTGATGAAATAAATAGGAAACTTGGAAACGGTTCACTTGCAATGGTTATGAGCCTCTATTAACTCTTGTTCTATCCGTTATGGCACGGTCCAATGGTTTGGTGTCGAGCTATAAATGCTTTTTGATCCATTTGGAGCGGTAGTCGAATGGATATGTCGGTCCCAATGAATATATTGCTTCTTCATGGTGAAGTGCCCTATGTCGCTGTTCTGATATCCCGACAAAGCTCCAATTCTGCAAATTTTCTTTCTATGAAGTTCCCTCTGGAACCTTCTGTAGTTTTTCAATCTTATCCTTCTCTTGCTTAGTTTTCTATCCTTCTTTCCAGTGAGCTTCGACTCGATGTGTCTTTTTCCATTCTGATTCTTATCTTTGTTTATCGTAGGTACTGCGCGCTGTTGGGAATATTTCAGGGATAACACCTCTTCTGTATCTGGAGTAAGTAATTCAGTCTTCTGGGGGTATTCTAATGGTCTTTTAGCTTCGACATCATGGTCTCTAGGGTCGAATAGCTTCGATTTGTTCTCCTTTTCTTTAATCAATTGAGCGATCCTTCTGGTCATGAAATATTTTAACTCTTGTTTCTTTTGCTCCAAGACTTCTTCTTCTTCCTTTTGTCTAGATTGATCTCTTTCAATCCAAGGTTTCCCTAATAGCATGGCAAACGGGGCATTGTCTTCAATAAATTTAATAATCTCGAAATCTTCCTTTATCGAAGTTCCATTGACGGTCATAGGTATCTGAGAAAGACTCCCACATAAATTTACCAGCTTTCCTCTGAATAGTCTCATTCCTCCTAATGACGGGATCATAGCAGGCTTCCCTATAGCTTCCCAAGTTTTTTCTGGCATAATATTCACTTGTGTTTCTTTATCAAGAACACAGTCAATGTCGAAGTCCTCTATTCTTGCTTCAATGCATTATTTTTCTTTGAAAACCTCTGATAATCCGACATGTTGGTGGTCATTCAAGGTTTCTCTCATCTGTAGTAATATTTTTTCTGATTCTTTCTGGGGTTCTTCCTTTTCTGGATCTTCCTTAGGGTTCTCTTGATTCATATTCATTCCTTCAAGATTAGCGATCATTCTAGGGCAATCCAACACTTCATGGTCCATAGCCTTACAACAAATACAACCAGGTCTTCTTCCAGGGCATTTCTTAGCAAGATGTCCTGGTCTTCTGCAAGTGTAATAGAGGGTCAATCCTCTCTTTCTTCTAATTGATCCCCAACTTCTCCCATACTGCGCACTAGGATCATATGAGTTAACCTGCAACAAATTCTTTCTAGGATCTTGCATCCATTTGTTAGTCCAAACATTCTTTCTATGCATAGGTATACCATATATTTGATTATTCTTATCAGATCTATTCATATCAAATCTTTTTTCATCTATCAGTGCCCTAGTTTTTAAGTTATGACAAAATCTATAAAACATACCTAGATCCATACTCTAGAAACAAAAAATTCCACTTATCTTACTTTTATAGAGCACAGAGCCTTCAGATCTAAAACTTTTTAACTATTCTTACCTTTATTAGAGCACAAAGATTACATATCTTACCTTTCTCCCTCAGATTAGACTTCTTTTCTCCAAATCTGACCTTCCTTTCTACAGATTGGACTTCTTTTCTTCATATCTGACCTTCCTCTTGGCACAAAGCTTCACAGGTCGAGTAAAATGTTGCGCACTAGGGAAACAAATCTATGCATAGAGCTTTCACACTTTAAGATCGAATATTTGCACAAAGTTTCTTCTTCCTTAGTTTCCAACAATCACAGTTTCAGGTCCTGGCAATGGAACCATTTGTTGGCACAAGGAAAACCTAGGGTTCAATGCTACAAGAGCGCACCAACAAAACCCTAAATACCGACCCTTTCGGCAACACCTGCGAAGCACATGAAGTCTCACCCGAGGTAGAGGCATGGTGGTTGCAGGACTCAAGTGTCTGCAACCTTAGCTGGGACACATATATGTGACTATACTACTTAATAGACCACTTAGCATCGTTAGTTCCACAATATACAGTCAGTAACCACTTCGCTGGTAAGACAGGGCTTCACAGTATCCGCACTAATCTATTGTATTAAGTACTTAGCCTCAATAAATAGGTTAGATCTAGCTGATATTGCACTGAGCATAGTCATGCATATCAGATCTAACATTCTACACATCATTAGCACTGAACATACACAGATCTATTTAATCATCTCAAAGAATTAAGAAAAATAAGACATAAACATATTCAGACAAGCACAAAGCAAGATAACACAATGTTTATGTGGTTCACCCCCACCCTGGGGCTACGTCACCAACTCTTCTTCTTTATTATCTTCAATCAATCGATTACAAGCATAGAGACTCAAAACCCTTAGTCTGCACCGGACAAAAGATCTGTGTATCTCGCTAGATCCTTCTTCCTTGTGTTACAACACTAAGCCCTTCTCAATTTGTCATTACCACTTTCACTCAGCTCTGCAAGTCTCTTACAGTCATGCACAAAGCACTTACAATCCTTCAATCACATAGATCTAGCACTTATCTCACTAGCCTAATAGGTCACTCTCTCACATCACCTAGATACTTATTTATATATTACAAAAGGGCCTAAACATGGGTGAACCCATGGGCCGACATCCCATACCTATTACATATTCCCAAAAAGAGGTCCAAAAGGGGGCCGAGATCCCGTGATCTCTGCTTCGTCTTGCGCTCTTCCTTCGACAAGGTGTCAAAATCCAAAAATAGGTCAACATGACCAAGAAACTCCCAAAAATTGGTCAAGGGCCAAAAAGTACCCCATCGGAAGCTTCGCCCACTCCGTTATGGGTCATACACTATCATCAAGGTCGTGGGGGATAATTCTTTTGAGCTCAACAATCCTCCTTTCCTTGGCCTGCACCCAATGTTCAACCCTGAATTCATACAACATACATCCAATGATAAGATTGTGGACACACAGATCAAGGGCACTCGAAAGCAAAGGATCCAGCTTTATCGAGTCGTCAAAGTAGTGCAGCTCCTGCCCCAAGGCAAGTGGCTCACCCGGGGCCAAATTCAACAGAAATTTCCTCATCTTATGGGGGACCTCAAAGCAATGGAGAAAATTTCTTCCTAATTAGGGAGGATTGATCCAGATGGATATCAGTGGCCACCCACCTTTTCCAATTGTCTCAAAACAGTTTTCTGGCAATTTTGGTAATTTACTATTTTTAGCAGTTTTCACTTCTGGAGCTGTTTTGAGGCCCTAAACGATGTTTTTTTTTCTTCGGAAAATAAGTTTGAAATATACATATTCTTTTGATATTGAGCCTACAATGAATCTCCTCGACGATACCTTTCCAATGTGTTATCATACGCCTAAAACAGAGATCGTATGCAAAAGTTACGACCCCGAGAAGTTGATGTACTAACTTACCCAAACGGCGCCCACATGACTTTTGGCGCTTCATCTCCTAGGGTTAAGTTTTTTGATATCTAGGGTTTTGGACATTCCTTCTTATTGTAAAAATTCCTTCAGAGCCTCATTGTAATGATCTTATGGAGAATGAGCGCATCCATCACATCTCTTCTCAGAGATAAGCCGCCACCATTCCAACAAACTTATTTCCGCTACATTTTACAGTTTTCAACTTATTTCGCTATTGAATAGAAAACCAGTTTTATTGTATCTCTGTTATTTTGTGTTAAACACCTGTTAATAATCTATATTCATTTCATTCTTCTCATAAAATTGGATCAATGGTATCAGAGCGGTCTTCTCCTTGTCATCTTAATGCATGTCCCCAAGGAGGTCGAAGTACAAAGAGTTGGGTCTCAAGCTTATTTCTCTTGAGGACAAAACCTCTTGCACGCCCAAGTGACCTCTCATGGCAGGAGAAAAGAAATATGACGGGACAAGAGATCCTTTCAAACTATTGATTGAGGAATCCCTCACACAACAGAGTAACGAGATGATGGATATTTTCGCGCAAATCCTTCGGCGACTACCAACAGGAAACCCATCTTCTTCGAACGGAGGCCCTGCCCCCTTCAAGGTAAAAATAAACTTCAGTATTCCTATATTTGAAAGTCAGATAGACAAAAAATCTATAGAAAAGTGGTTGAATCTACTAGAAGGGTATTTTTCTGTCCATAACCTTTCGAATAGAGAAACGATTACTTTTGCGCTCCTCAAAGCCGTTCCCCATGTCAAAGATTGGTGGGAAAATTTCTGTGTGAAAAAGGAAACAGAGGGAACCTCATTATTTTCAGTCACGATCACCAGGGAATCCTTCAAGGATGCTATTAAGGAACAATACTACCCCATCGGAAGTTATGATGACCTGTATACCTAATGGACCACACTGCGGTAAGAAAGAGTTTCACAAATATCTTCCATACCTTGCACACCAAGATGGGTATCAAATATTCGGAGCGAGATCTGGTGCACAAGTATCACGGTGCTCTACATAGATACATCCAAATGAAATGGAATTTCTGGATATCTAATCCTTGGGCGTGACCTACCGATATGCCGTGAAAATCGCACAGAAGCTCAAACAAAAGACGCGACAATTTGGGCCTGGGAACCCCTCACAACAAAAGCCAAGAAAGGGCGGCCCCAACCCACTTAACAAAGGACAGAGAAAATATGGACAATATTAGGAAAATGAGTCCAAGCCATAAGAAAAGAAGGACACTGGAAAGAAAAAGAAAGATACCGGGAAGTGGTGTGACTTCCATAAGATCCCTTGGCATAACACTACTGACTGTCGCTCTAAGCATTCTATGGTGGACGAAGTGAAATCCTCTGAATCAGATGCAGATTCTGACTCTAAGCTAGAACCAGAAAGGGGAAGACAGATCATTGACGTGGAACCCAGTGCCACCATTGGTAGCACCAAGATCCAGCCTAGTGAACCATACGATCTAGAAGAATGAGAGTGCCTCTTCCATTCACAAATGTGGGTAAAAGTCACCCTGCTGCACTTCATCATTGATAGTGGTAGACAGAAGAACCTCATATCAATAGAGGTCATTAAGCGGCTGGCCCTGCCAACAATGCCACACCCACAACCCTACACCATTGGATGGCTCCACCAAGGAAGCGATCTCTGCGTCAGCCAACAGTGTCGTCTGTCGTATGACATCAAGCCCTTCAAAGATGAGGTATTGTGTGATGTTTCTTCTCTCGAAGTTTGTGATGTTCTTTTGAGCCAACCTTATTTATGGAAATGTCATGTTGTATATGAGTCTAGGCCTCATAGTGTTATTATTACTTTGAACAAGAAATTGTACAAGATACGCGAGGAAGTCCCACCTAGTGTTATTTCCTTGATCTCTGCTAAGCAATGCAGGAAGGTCATCTCTCAGATGGGGAAGTTTGTCTTCTTCGTGATTCACTCTCATAATAAGAGAAAGATTACAACCAAATCCAGGGTCTCTACAAATGACCTCTCCACACAGCAGAAGCAAGTAGATAAGGTCATGGAAAAATACTCAGATATATTCTCCTCACCTACAGGGGTACCTCTGCATTGCTAGGTCAAGCACCCCATCAATCTGACCCCCGACGCACCGCTGCCCAATGGGCCAGTCTATCGTTGCTCTTTGTTAGAGAATGAGGAGATCAAGTGATAGATCTAAGAAATGCTCCACAAGGGGCACATCCGTCCCAGCTCTTCACCTTGTGGGAGCCCAATGTTGCTGGTACAGAAGAAAGATGGAACCTGGTGAATCAGTATTGATTACCGGGCTCTGAATAAAATCACAGTAAAAAATCGGTACCCGATTCCTCGAATCGACGACCTCCTTGATCAACTCACGAGGGCCAACTATGTCAGTAATATTGATCTGAAGTCTGGCTACCACAAAAAGACTTGGGCCGAACACTTGCAGCATATTTAGGAGGTTCTGCACACCCTGTGACAGCACAAACTATATGCCAACTTGGAAAAATTCTCCTTCGACATGGATAGGGTCCATTACCTGGGCTACATCATTGATCAACATGGCGTACATGTGGATCCAGCCAAGATCTAAGTCATCCATGAATGGCCAGCCCTAACCACACTCACTAAGATTCGAAGCTTCATGAGCCTTGCCAATTTCTACCGCAGGTTCATGTTGGGATTCTCCCATATTTCATGGGACCTTAGCCAAATAAATAGGGGTGGTGGTAAGGTGAAATTTGCATGGGGCCAATCCTAACAATAAGAGTTCGATGATTTGAAGTAGCACTTGTGCTCAACCCCAGTACTTTCACTACTAGATCTGTAACATCCCTTTGAGATCGAGACAGATGCTTCAGACTATGTTGTGGGCGTTGTTCTCACTCAGCACAACCACCTCGTGGCCTATCATAGTGAGACATTGTCAGATACTGTCTGTAAGTACCCTACTTACGACAAAGAAATGTACTCCATTTTTCAATCCTATCGCCAGTGGAGACATTACATTCTCGGGAAGGAGACAAACATCCACATTGATCATAAGCCACTATAGTTCATGCAGACAAAGGGAAAATTGCAGAATGACTTCCATCAAAAGTGGTCCACATACTTGCAACAATTCCATGTCAACATCAAGTATAAAGAAGGAAGCACCAATCGCATCGCTAATTGCCTTAGCATACCGCTAGCCATGACACTCACTACGGTTCTAGACTCTTGTGGCCATGAGACCTCTGGATGGCTGCAAATCTATGAGATAGACCCTGACTTCGCCACCACCTACCAAATGTTGGGTGAAAACACAGTTGTCGATAATTTCCATCTTTAGGATGGGTTGTTGTGTCGTCTGGGCCATATCTGTGTTCCATCAAGTGAGCGAGCGGAGCTAATCTGGGAGCCCACTACAATCGGGTGGCAGGACACTTCGACATCGAAAAGATAATGGCAATGCTACAGAAACATTTCTACTGGTCGGAACTTCAATAGGAGGTCAACAACTATATCAGGTCCTGCACTTCTTGTGCTATTGCCAAACCGACCACTAAGAAACAGGACCTATACACCCCTCTTCCTACTCCTGACAGGCCATGGGAATCCATCTAAATGGACTACATGTCAGGCCTCCCATCCACCAAGTGGGGAAATGACTGTGTTTTTGTGGTTGTTGATTTATTTTCTAAGATGGAGATTCTTGTTGCCCGCAAGAAGAGCATCACAGCAGAGGCCACTACCAAGCTCTTCTTTGAACGAGTCTGGGTACATTTTGGAATCCCATAAACCATTGTCTCAGATCGGGATAGTTGATTTCTCAGCACATTCAGGTCGAGACTCTGGTCACTGCTGGACACGAAGCTCACCAAATCCATGGCCTTCCACCCCGAGAAATATGGCCAAACCGAAGTTGTAAATCGAATGATTGTGCATATCCTTCGCATGTATAATTAAAAGCACCCTCACACTTGGGATGAGAGACTTACCTATGTCTAGCATAGCTACAACCAAGCCCTGCATAGCTCAACTGACCAAAACCCCTTTCACATGGGGTTGGGATTCCAACCATTGGGTCCCATAGATGTTTCACTTCCCTTTGTGGTCACCTCGACCGACTCATCTCCTGCTCCAACTGAAGCTGACAAAGCCACCCAGTTCATTGAGCGGATCTAGCACATCTGCCAATAGGTTCAGGATATCCTACAAAAGTCCAATGACAAGTACAAACAACACCATGATAAACATCGGGTGCCACATAAGTTTCAGGTGGGCAAAAAAATTTGGTTGCACTTGTAGAAAGAATGCCTTACAGGACTATTTTCACAGGGCAGACCCAGGGTTCAATGCTACAACAACACACCAACAAAACCCTAACTACCGACCCTTTCAGCAACACCTATGAAGCAAATGAAGTCTTTCCCGAGGTAGAGGCATAGGTGGTTGCAGAACTCAAGTGTTTGCAACCTTAGCTGGGACACATATATGTGACTATACTACTTAATATATCACTTAGCATCGTTAGTTCCACAATATACAGTCAATAACCACTTCGTTGGTAAGTCAGGGCTTCGCAGTATCTGCACTAATCTACTGTATTAAGCACTTAGCCTCAATAAATAGGTCAGATATAGCTGATAAATCACCGAGAATAGTCATGCATATCAGATCTAACATTCTACACATCATTAACACTAAACATACACAGATCTATCTAATCATCTCAAAGCATTAATCAAAATAAGACATAAACATATTCAGACAAGGACAAAGAAAGATAACATAGTGTTTAGGTGGTTCACCCCGACCCTGGGGCTACGTCCACCAACTCTTCTTCTTTATTATCTTCAATCAATAGATTACAAGCATAGAGACTCAAAACCCTTACTCCGCACTGGACATAATATCTGCACAATTCGCTAGATCCTTCTTCCTTGCGTTATAGCACTAAGCCCTTCTCAATCTGTCACTACCACTTGCACTCAGCTCTGCAAGTCTCTTACAGTCATGCAAAAAGAACTTACAATCCTTCAATCACATAGATCTATCACTTAGCTCACAAACCTACTAGGTCTCTCTCTTATATCACCTAGCTACTTATTTATATATTACAAAAGGGCCTAAACATGGGTTAACCCATGGGCCGACATCCCATACCCGTTACATATTCCCAAAAAGAGGTCCAAAAGGGGGCCGAGATCCTGTGATCTCTGCTTCGTCTTCAGCTCTTCCTTTGACAGGGTGTCAAAGTCCCAAAATAGGTCAACATGACCAAGAAACTCCCAAAACTTGGTCAAGGGCCAACAAGCCCCCAACACTCACTTGTGACTCGTCCCGAGTCACTATGGTCTGAGGAATTCTGCCTCAAACGCCTCGAGCTTGGCCCAAGCAGCTTCAACTTGCTTCTTTGTTGTGGCCTCTTTCTCGGTGAACTCCTGGATCATTGAATCGTTTACTAGTCCTTCCAATCACTTCTCTGCTATGAGGATGACCTGTTCAAGCTCTACCCCTTGGCTCTCGGCCTCTATAAATAAAAGGCATGCCTTATCTTGCATAGGTTGAAGTTGTTCAGTGACTTCCATCACTTTTATTTGAAGCATATGAATCTGCTTTTGAGCTGTGCATTGTTCATGAGACCTCTTCATTTTGTCTACAACTGACAGAGCCTTTAGCTGCACCTGTTGTGTATCTGCGTGCTGCTTCGCTTCCTGGAGCTGCGACTCCAGCATCTGCAACTCTTTGTTTTCAGTGAGGTTCTCATAGGTCTAAGCGCTACGGTTACTCAACTGCGTACACTCCAAGGCAAGAGATTTTAATGTTTCAATTGTGCTGCGGACAGTTGCTTCCCTTTGGTCTCGTATATCTTGAGAGGTCTCGGGCATAGTGTAGAGCTCCAAGTCTACTATGCGCTACTAGAGTTGTTGGAATACTTCTTCGAGTTGCGCCACCTGCTGTGGAACTTGTTCTTCGGCCTTTACTTCGATGACTGTCATAGAGCGAAGTGATCTGTGAACCATTTCCTTAACTTCGAGTTGCTCTGTGAACAACTGTTCTGTTTCTTTATGCAACTGGGATTTTTCTTCATCGAACTGTTCCTACATAGCCATCTTCTCTCGGTTTTCATTACGGCATTGTTCTAGCAGATATCCCTATGCTTGTGCCAAAGCCTGGGTGGCTTGTGCTGTCTCCTCCCATGCTCCTCAAAGGCAAGCTTCGACTGTATCAATGATCTGGTGGAGTTGAGCTGGATCATCTCCTATTTCTGGTGTTCCGGCTGATAGAGGCACAGTAGAAACTGCGTGGCTGGACTGTAGTTCCTGCTGCACTTCTTGAAGTTCAACCTTGATCCGACTGAACACCTCCTCCTACTTAGCTTCCTGCTTCTCTGCTATCTCTAGTGAAGCATTGTTCAATGTTGCGACGATTAAGTTGAATTCGTTCGAGGTTAGGGTGGTCTCAAATTTAGTCCTGGTTGCCTTCACTTTCTTCCGGGATGTAGGTTTTGGTGGGGAAACCTTCCTTTTCTTGGAGGGATCCTCTTTTTCTCTAGGTGGTGTGACCTCGCCTTTCTTCTGTTCAACTTTGGTGCCATCTATCTCTCCGCCATCACCTTCTCACTCAGGTGAGATAGAAGGAGTTTTTGCTAAGGTACTGTGGACATCTTGAGCTTCTTCATTCTTCTTGGTCTTGCTCGATCTAGGTGTATCGTGCACTACTTCGGGACTATCAACATCAGATAACTCCATGGGGTCTGCTGGGATGAGGAGGTCCGCTGACCACTCCTTAGTAATCTCTTCTAAGTCTTCCTTTGTCAGTTTGTAGTATGACTGCACCTGTTGGTGCTGCTCATCACCATGCACTGTGATATAGATGAAGTGGTGGTCCGCGCTGAATTTCATCAATGGCCTGAATTTGTGGAGTGTGTTAGGGGTTATACGAGGCATAGAATAGATTGTGATCTTCATTTGGTTGTAATAAGTGTGGAAGATGACATTGGATTGCCACTGCTTGTTCATGTCACTAGAGTACCACAGTGTACTGAACTTCGCGACCAGTGGTTCAAAGGGCTCGACATCCCAGAAGGTTGCACCTTCCTGCATCTACCATGCGATGAAAGTGATTAGGATGAGAAGCCGATTGAAGTGGAACTCGTACCCTTGTTCTTGCGATTCTCTGCAGTCCATTTCTAACTAGTTCACCAAGTATTTGGCCCAATTCATATGTAGGCCCTACGCGCACTTCCCTGCGAGGTCAACTACAAATCCGGTCACTTGGGTGGGATGGTTCTTGTGAACTAATTTCCCTGCGATCAATTGATTGGATAGGTGCACTGCACCACTCTGGATAGAGGATACCTTGTAGCCTCACGTTCCCTTCTCTACATCGCCATAAGTATCATTTATCCTATGGGTGAGAGCACGATCCGTGGTCTTTCCGAGGTAGAAATCATGTGGGTCAGGGCCTTGCATGCTTAGCCCTGTGATCCGATTAATCAATGTCCGATACACTGTGATGCGGTGGTTCAACCACAAATATCTGCCATGATAGGAGGATAGCAACAACTTGACACATGCGTTCACCTCCTGGTGTCGTCTGAAGTTTGTAATCTTCATAACATTCAGTAGGGTGGACTGTGCGAGGTTCTGGGTCCATGAATGAGCGATAACCTTTGAGTTATTTCCTTTTTTTATGGTCATATACTTATGAGGGGAGAGCATACTATAAATCTTCCTGTCACCGAGGTTGAAGTCACTAAACTTCAACATGGTGAGCTTATCCTGGTCAGTACAAACTGGGCTCACCTCTTTCAGAAGATATGCAGTGATCAATGCGTACTCAAATTCTCGGGGCACACTGTCATGATTAATGGCGCCAATCAAAGGTGCTAGATAAGAAGTCACTACTACATTGGGCGCAAATTACGACGGTTTAAAATTTTGTCGTATTTTTTTTGCTTTTTTTGGACTAGATATACTTTTTTTTTTTCGGGGTCCAAATGTTGGTCACGAGCGACCTTCTAAGTTGGTCGTTTTAACGACGAAAGTTGGTCGGTAGAGCGACCAACCCCCAATTAGTCGCTATAAAGACCAACAATGGCATGTGTGAGAATCAATGGTCATTTACGACAAATCAATCCTATATATATCTCAGTTATGGCAAATTTGCTATAGTTGCGACAATCATTTTCTACAGTTGCAAAAATCGTTCAGGTGTTCTGATGCAATGTTGTTCTAGTTTTTCAATTCTCTTTCAAGAAGAGAAACATTGAATTGATCATACTCTACATAGCTGAGATTTTGAAGGTTAGTACTTAAAATTTTTCTGTGTGATTTAGTAATTTGGTGCTATTGAACTATTTTATGGTTTATTTTCACTCCTTAAAGCAAATTTTATGGTTTATTTTAACTCCTTAGAAATATTTTATGGTTTATCCACTTTTGATAGAGTAAAAAGATTACTGATTCAACTACAATCACTCTAATTAGATTCAATCACTCTAATTTTGTTCTTATATTTCATGGATCTTCTTGAATATCTAAGTATCCTTGCCTTAGTAAATTTACATTTAGGGTTTCCTCCTTGAGTTGGAAAAGAACCAACTAGAAGTGAAGAGCAGTGGCTTTTTTTTTATATTGGGAATCATTACTCTTGTGTATCCCTAAATCTACCCTAATTTTTATTAGGGACTTAATATTATATAGTGTGATTTTGGTTGATAATAGATCCACCTCCTCTTATTAATGTTTCATGATTTTAGGATTCATGCTTTGTCCCTTATTTTTTCTGAACACACTGTATAATTTTCATTACAAATATCTAAATATATACCAAATTATTTGAATAGATTTGTATATTGTACTTATAATGTTTCAATGGATTTGTTGTAATAGGTAATTACAATGTCAACTCCAGACGAGAAAACAGAGCTTGTTATG
>ML782709.1:316817-348393 GCA_009831015.1 Picea engelmannii
TCAAGAGAGTTGTTCACATGATCAATAACAATAGAGTTACATATGAGGAAGACCTACACATTGAGTTCCTCAAACATGGTATTCACTCTATCAACTCCAATATTGTCAATTTGTTTGATTTATTGCATTGTTTGATCAAGTTCACCTTTCACATGGTTCCACCATATCATCCACCCCATTTTGAAATAAAGGTTTAGTTAAGATCCTACAATTACATGACCATCATGATTGGACACACTTAAATACCTGTTATCAAATTTAGTTAAGATCCTGTGTGAATGGCATAATTTTATTTTAAAAAAAAACCCAATATTGGTCACTTTAGTGACTAACATGTTCATCGCTAGTATTTCCAATTGGTTGCAAAGATCAACGTGTTAGTTGTTAGAGAGACCAATGTGCTAGTCGCTAGAGTGACCAACGTGTTAGTCTCTTGTATTGCCATTTGGTCGCAAACTAGGTCACTTGGTCGTTCTAGCGACTAACTGATCCTCCTTCGTTTGACCTTTTTAACTAATGGTTTGGTCACTCTAGTGACTAATATTCATTGTTCTAGCGACTCATAGTGTTTTATTGACTAAGTTTGTTAGGGTTGTCTTGGTCACTCTTGCGACTAATATTAGTCATTTGACCGACTAACATTCGTCGCTAGCCGAACTTTTCCCTATTGTGAATAGGCTTATTTTCCCGGTTGCTAGACCGACGAAGATCCATGTGTGGCCTCTAGACTGACTCTATGCCGACGAAAATTTCTCTCTACTTCGTCGCAAAAACGTTCAAATTTAATAGTGAGGTAAAATGCTCGGAATCAACTTGGCATTCGTGATATCGTCTATGTTCTTAGTTCGCTTCTCATCAGCTGGTCGGGATGGACCGACTCAAGCAGTGGATGGGGACACTTGCGTGGTTCTAGTGGATGAGGCCTGGATACCTTCAGACATCGACATGACTCTACCAGACATCAATTTGATGAGTACTTTTGTCACTAACTCTTCAACTGCGGTGAGCTCGATGAACATATGTGCTCGGAATTAAAATTATCGGGGTCGCGATAGACTTAGACACTGCACTGGAATAATAGCAAGGGCGCAATGATCTCTGCAGCCAAGTCACTTAGTCTGCGGGCTTCAAATTCTTAGTTATGAAAAGTGTTCTTCGTGCATGGTGTGACGAAATAAGTAGGCAACTTGGCAATGGTTCACTTGCAATGGTTATGAGCCTCTATTAACTCTTGTTCTATCTTTTATGGCACGGTCCAACGGTTTGGTGTCGATCTATAAATTATTTTCGATCCGTATGGAGCAACAGTCAAACGGATATATCAGCCCCAACAACTATATTTCTTCGTCATGGCAAAGTTCCCTATGTCGTTGTTCTGATATCCCGACGAAGCTCCAATTCTGAAAATTTTCTTTCTACGAAGTTCCCTCTGGAACCTTATATAGTTTTTCAATCTTAGCCTTCTTCTTTCTTAGCTTTCTAGGCTTCTTCCTAGTGAGCTTTGACTCAGTGTCTTTTTCCATTCTGGTTCTTATCTTAGTTTATCGTAGGTACTGCGCGTTGTTGGGAATCTTTCAGGGATAACACCTGTTATGTATCTGGAGTAAGTAGTTTAGTCTTCTAGGGGTATTATAGTGGTCTTTGAGCTTCAACATCAGAGTCTCTAGGGTCGAATAGCTTCTATCTATTCTCTTGTTCTTTAATCAATTGAGCGATCCTTCTGGTCATGAAATATTTTAACTCTTGTTTCTTCTGATCCAAGACTTCTTCTTCTTCCTTTCGTTTGGCTTGATCTCTTTCAATACAAGGTTTCCCTAATAACATGGTAAATGGGGCGCTGTCTTCAATAAATTAAATAATCTCAAAATCTTCCTTTATTGAAGTTCCATTGATGGTCATAGGTATCTGAGCGAGCTTCCCACATAAATTTACCAACTTTCCTCTGAATAGTCCCATTCCTCCTAATGAAGGGATCATAACAAGCTTCCCTATATCTTCCCAAGTTCTTTCTAGCATAATATTCACTTGTGTTTCTTTATCAAGAACACAATCAATGTCGAATTCCTCTATTCTTGCTTCAATGCATTCTTTTTCTTTGAAAACCTCTGATAATCTGATAGATCGGTGGTCGTTCAGGGTTTCTCTCATATGTGGTAATATTTTTTCTGATTCTTTCTAGGGTTTTGCCTTTTCTAGATCTACCTTAGGGTTCTCTTGATTCATATTCATTCCTTCAAGCTTAGCGATCATTCTAGGGAAATCCAACACTTCATGGTCCATAGCCTTACAACAAAGACAACTAGGTCTTCTTCCAGGGAATTCCTTAGCAATATGTCCTGGTCTTCTGCAACTGTAACAGAGGGTCAATCCTCTCTTTCTTCTAATTGATCCTCAGCTTCTCCCATACTGCGTGCTAGGATCATAGGAGTTAACCTGCAACAAATTCTTTCTAGGATCCTGCATCAATTTGTTAGTCCAAACATTCTTTCTATGCATAGGTATAACATATCTTTCATTATTCTTATCAGATCTATTCATATAAAATATGTTTTCTTCTATCAGTGCCCTAGTTTTTAAGCTAGGACAAAATCTATAAAACATACCTAGATCCATACTCTAGAAACAAAAAATTCCACTTATCTTACTTTTACAGAGCACAAAGCTTTCAGATCTAAAACTTTTTAACTATTCTTACCTTTATCAGAGCACAAAGCTTACATATATTACCTCTCTCCTTCAGATCAGTCTTCTTTTCTCCAGATCTAACCTTCCTTTCTATAGATTAGAGTTCTTTTCTTCATATCTGACCTTCCTCTTGGCACAAAGCTTCACAGGTCAAGTAAAATGTTGTGCACTAGGGCAACAGATCTATGCACACAGATTTCACACTTTAAGATCGAATCTTTGCACAAATTTTCTTCTTCCTTTGTTTCTAGCAATCATAGTATCGGGTCTCGACAATGGAACCATTTGTTGGCACAGAGTAGACCCAGGGTTCAACGCTACAAGAATGCACCAACAAAACCCTAACTACCAGCCCTTTTGGAAACACCTGCGAAGCAGATGAAGTCTCACCTGAGGTAGAGGCAGGGGTGGATGCAGGAATCAAGTGTCTGCAACCTTAGTTGGGACAAAGATATGTGACTATACTGGTTAATAGAGCACTTAGCATCGTCAGTTCCACAATATATAGTCAGTAACCACTTCACTGGTAAGATAAGGCTTCGCAGTATCCGCACTAATCTATTGTATTAAGCACTTAGCCTCAATAAATAGGTCAGATCTAGCTAATAAAGCACTGATCATAGTCATGTATATCAGATCTAATATTATACACATCATTAGCATTCAACATACACAGATCTATCTAATCATCTCAAAGCATTAAGAAAAAGAAGACATAAACATATGCAGACAAGCATAAAGAAAGATAACACGGTATTTACGTGGTTCACCCCCACCCTGGGGCTACGTCACCAACTCTTCTTCTTTATTATCATCAATCAATCTATTACAAGCACATAGCCTCAAAACCCTTACACTGCACCGGACAAAAGATCTGTGCAGCTCGCTAGATCCTACTTCCTTGTGTTACAACACTAAGCCCTTCTCAATCTGTCACTACCAATTAGACTCAACTCTACAAGTCTCTTACAGTCATGCACAAAGCACTTATAATCCTTCAATCACATAGATCTAGCACTTAGCTCACCAACCTACTAGGTCTCTCTCTTACATCACCTAGCTACTTATTTATATATTACAAAAGGGCCTAAACATGGGTGAACCCATGGGTCGACATCCCATACCCGTTACATATTCCCAAAAATAGGTCCAAAAGGGGGCCGAGATCTCGTGATCTCTGCTTCATCTTGCTCTCTTCCTTTGACTGGGTGTCGAAGTCCCAAAATAGGTCAACATGACCAAGAAACTCCCAAAACTTGGTCAAGGGCCAAGAAGGACCCCATTGGAAGCTTCGTCACTTCCGTTATGGGTCATACACTATCACCAAAGCCATGGGGGATAATTCTTTTGAGCTCAATATTCCTCCTTTCCTTGGCCTGCACCCAGTGTTCAACGTGGATCTCCTTCACCCTTATTTCCCACCATTATTGGACACCTTAGAAGTAGCAGAACAACTCACACCAACAGAGCTCAACCCCGAATGCACACAACAAGAATCCAATGATTAGATTTTGGACACACGGATCAAGGGCACTCAAAAACAAAGGATCCAACTTTATCGAGTCGTCAAAGCAGGGCAGCTCCCACCCCAAGGCAAGTGGCTCACCCGGGGCCAAATTCAACAGAAATTTCCTCATCTGATGGGGGACCTCAACGCAATGGAGACGATTTCTTCCCAAGGAGGGAGTATTGATCCATATGGATATCAGTGGCCACCCACCATTTCCAACTGGTTCAAAACAATTTTCTGGCAATTTTGGTAATTTACTGTTTTAGCAGTTTTCACTTCTGGAGCCGTTTTGAGGCCCTAAACGATGTTTTTTGGGAAAATAGGTTTGCAATATCCACAATATTTTGATATTGTGCCTAAAATGAATATCCTCGATGATACCTTTCCAATGGGCTATCATACGCCTAAAACAGAGATTGTATGCAAAAGTTACGACCACGGGAAGTTGATGTACTAACTTACCCAAACGGGGCCCACATGACTTTTGGCGCTTCATCTCCTAGGGTTAGGTTTTCGGATGTCTAGGGTTTTTGACATTCCTTGTTATTGTAAAAAGGCCTTCAGAGCCTCATTTTAATGATATTCTGGTGAATGAGCGCATCCATCACATCTCTTCTAAGAGATAAGCCCCCACCATTCCAACAAGCTTGTTTCCGCTGCATTTTACAGTTTTCAGCTTATTTTGTTATTGAATAGAAAACTAGTTTTATTGTATCTTTGTTATTTTGTGTTAAGAACCTATTAATAATATGTATTCATTTCATTCTGCTCATAAAATCCAGATCAATGGTATCAGAGCGGTCTACTCCTTGTCGTCTTAATGCATGTCCCCAACGAGGTCGGAGTACAAAGAGTTGGGTCTCGAGCTTGTTTCTCTTAAGGACAAAAGATATCACACGCCCAAGAGACCTCTCATGGCAGGAGAAAATAAACATGACAGGACAAGATATCCTTTCAAACTGTTGATTAAGGAATCCCTCACGCAATAGAGGAACGAGATGATGGATATTTTCGCGCAAATCCTTCAGTGACTACCAACAAGAAACACATCTTCTTTGAACGGAGGCGCCACCCCCCTCAAGGTACAAATAAACTTCAATGTTCCTATATTTGAAGGTCAGATAGATGCAGATGTTGTAGACAAGTGTTTGAATCTACTAGAAGGGTATTTTTCTGTCCATAACTTTTCGAATAAAAAAAAGATTACTTTTTCACTCCTCAAATCCATTCCCCATGTCAAAGATTGGTGGGAAAGTTTTTGTGAGAAAAAGGAAACAGAGGGACCCTCATTATTTTCAGTCACGACCACCCGGGAATCCTCCAGAGATGCTATTAAGGAACAATACTACCCCGTCAGAAGTTATTACGACTTTTATACCAAATGGACCACACTGCGGCAAGAAAGAGACCAAGCAATGCCAGATTTCACAAATATCTTCCACACCTTGTGCACCAAGATGGGTATCAAATATTCAGAGCGACATATGGTGCTCAAGTATCCCAGTGCTCTACATAGATACATCCAGACTGAAATGGAATTTCTGGATATTTGATCCTTGGGCGCAACCTACCGATATGTCGTCAAAATCGAGCAGAAGCTCAAACAAAAGACGTGACAATTTGGGCCTGGGAACCCCTCACAATAAAATCCAGGAAAGGGTGGCCCCAACCCACAGAAAAAAGGATGGAGAAAGTATGGGCAGTATCAGGAGAACAAGTTCAAGCCACAAGAAAAGAAGGACACTAGAAAGACAAAGAAAAATACCAGGAAGTGGTGCGACTTCCATAAGAGCCCTTGGCATAACACTACTGACTGTCGCTCAAAGAATTCACCGGTGGACGAAGTGAAATCCTCTGAATCAGATGCAGATTCTAACTCTGAGCCAGAACCAGAAAGGGAAAGAGGGATCATTGATGTGGAACCCAGTGCCACTGTTGGTACCACCAAGCTCTAGCCTGGTGAACCAGATGAGCGAGAAGAAGGAGAGAACCTCTTCCATTCACAGATGTGGGTAAAAGGCACCCCGTTGCACTTCATCGGTTATAGTGGTAGACAGAAGAACCTCATATCAGTAGAGGTCATCAAGCAGCTAGCCCTGCCAACAACACCTCACCCACAACCTTACACCATTGGATGGCTCCTCCAAGGAAGCGATCTCCGCGTCAGCCAATAGTGTCGACTGTCGTACGACATCAATCCATTCAAAGACGAGGTATTGTGTGATGTTTCTCCTCTCGAAGTTTGTGATGTTATTTTGGGCTAACCTTATTTATGGAAACGTCATGTTGTATATGAGTCTAGGCCTCGTAGTGATATTATTACTTTGAATAGGAAATTGTAAAGGATACTTGAGTCAGTCCCACCTAGTGCTATTTCCTTGATCTCTGCTAAGCAATGCAGGAAGGTCATCTCTCAGATGGGGAAGTTTGTATTCTTCGTGATTCTCTCTCAGAATAAGCGAAAGATCACAGCCACATATAGGGTCTCTACGACCGACCTCTCCACACGTTAGAAGCAAGTAGATAAGGTCGTGGAAAAATACTCAGATATCTTCTCCTCACCTACAGGGGTACCTCTGCACTGCTAGGTCAAGCACCCCATCAATATGACCCCCGACGCACTACTGCCCAATGGGCCAGTCTATCATCGCTCTTTGTTAGAGAATGAGGAGATCAAGCGACAGATCCAAGAACTGCTCCACAAGGGGCACATATGCCCCAACTCATCACCTTGCGGGAGCCCAATCGTGTTGGTATAGAAGAAAGATGGAACCTGGTGAATCTGTATTGATTTTCGAGCTCTGAATAAAATCACAGTCAGAAAATGGTACCCGATTCCCCAAATTGACAACCTCCTTGATCAACTCACGTAGACCAAATACTTCAGTAAGATTGATCTGAAGTCTGGCTACCACAAAAAGACTTGGGCCAAACACTTGCAGCATACTCAGGAGGTTCTGCACACCCTACAACAACGCAAACTATACGCCAACTTGGAAAAATGCTCCTTCAACATGGACAGGGTCCATTACCTGGGCTACATCATTGATCAACATGGCGTACATGTGGATATAGCCAAGATCCAAGTCATCTGTGACTGGCCAACCCCAACCACAGTCACTAAGCTTCACAAATTCTTGGGCCTTGCCAATTTCTACTGCAGTTTCATGTTGGGATTCTCCCATATTGCATGGGCCCTCAACCAAATAAATAGGGGTGGTGGTAAGGAGAAATTTGCGTGGGTCCAGTCCCAACAACAAGAGTTTGATGATTTGAAGCAGCGCTTGTGCTCATCCCCAGTACTTTCACTAGTAGACCTGCATCATCCCTTTGAGATCGAGACAAATGCTTCAGACTATGTTGTGGGCACTATTCTCACTCAGCACGACCACCCAATGGCCTATCGTAGTGAGACACTCTCAGATACTATCTGTAAGTACCCTACTTATGAAAAATAATTGTACTCCATTGTGCAAAATTTCCGCCAGTGGAGACATTACATTCTCGGGAAGGAGAAAGTCATCCACACTGATCATAAGCCACTGCAGTTCATGTAGACACAGGGAAAATTGTAGAATGACCTCCATTAAAAGTGGTTCACATACTTGCAGCAATTCCACCTCAACATCAAGTATAAAAAAAGAAGCACCAATCACGTCGCTGACTGCCTCAGCAGACCGCCAGCCGCGACACTCATCACGGTGCTAGACTCTTGTGGCCATGAGCCCTCTTGATGGCCCCAACTCTATGAGATAGACCCTGACTTTTCCACCACGTACCAAATGTTGGGTGCAAACGCAGTTGTCGATAATTTCCATCTTCAGGATGGGTTGTTGTGTCGTTTGGGCCATATCTGTGTTCCATCAAGTGAGCGAGCGAAGATTATTTGGGAAGCCCACTACAGTCGGGTGGAAGGACACTTCAGCATCTAAAAGAAGTGGCAATGCTACAAAAACATTTCTATTTTCCGAAACTTTGACAGGAGGTCAACAAGTATATCCGATCCTGCACTACCTGTGCTATTGACAAACCAACGACTAAGAAACAGGGCCTGTACACCTCTCTTCCTACTCCTGATAGGCCATGGGAATCCATCTTAATGGACTACATGTTGGGCCTCCGTTCCACCAAGCGGGGAAATGACTGTGATTTTTGTGGTTTTTTATCGTTTTTCTAAGATGGAGAATCTGGTTGCCTGCAAGAAGAGCATCAAAATAGAGGCCATTGCCAAGCTCTTCTTTGAACGAGTCTAGGTACATTTTGGAATCCCACAAACCATTGTCTCAGATCGCGATAGTCGATTTCTCAGCACATTTTTGTCGAGCCTCTGGTCACTGCTGAACACCAAGCTCACCAAATCCACGACCTTCCACCCCCAGACAGATGGCCAAACTGAGGTTGTAAATCGAATGATTGTGCATATCCTTCACATGTATAATTCAAAGCACCCTCACACATGGGATGAGAGCCTTACCTATGTCCAACATAGCTACAACCGAGCCCTTCATAGCTCAACCGACCACATCCCCTTTCATATGGGGTTGGGATTCCAACCATTGGGTCCCATAGATGTGGCACTTCCCCTTTCGGTCACCTCGACTGACTCATCTCCTGCTCCAACTAAAGCTGAAAAATCCACCTGATTCATTGAGAGGATCTAGCACATCCGCCAATAGGTTCAGGATATCCTACATAAGTCCAATGACAAGTACAAACAACGCCATGATCAACATTGGGTGCCACATAAGTTTTAGGTGGGCGAAAAAGTTTGGTTTCATTTGCAAAAAGAACGCCTTACAACACCCCATTGGAAGCTTCACCCACTCCATAATGGGCCGTACACTATCACGAAGGCCGTGGGGGATAATGATTTTGAGCTCAATATTCCTCCTTTCCTTGGCCTTAACCCAATGTTCAACGTGGATCTCCTTCGCCCTTATTTCCCACCATTATTTGACACCTCAAAAGTAGCATAACAACTGACACCAAAAGAGCTCAACCCCGAATACATACAACAGGCATCGAATGATCATATTGTGTACATGTAGATCAAGGGCACTCGAAAGAAAATGATCCAACTTTATCGAGTCGTCAAAGTAGGGTAGCTCCTGCACCAAGGCAAGTGGCTCACCCGGGGCCAAATTCAGCAGAAATTTCCTCATCTGATGGGGGACCTCAACACAATGGATACCATTGCTTACTAAGGAGGGAGGATTGATCCATATGGATATCGGTGGCCACCCACCTTTTCGAACTGGCTCAAAACAATTTTCTGGCAATTTTGGTAATTTACTATTTTTAGCAGTTTTCACTTTCGGAGCCGTTTTGAGGCCCTAAACGATGTTTTTTTGGAAAAAAGGTTTGTAATATAAAAGTTCCTTTGATATTTCACCTAAAATGAATCTCCTCAATGATACCTTTCCAATAGGTTATCATACGCCTAATATGGAGATTGTATGCAAAAGTTACGACCTCGGGAAGTTGATGTACTAACTTACCCAAACGGGGCCCACATGACTTTTGGCGCTTCATCTCCTAGGGTTAGGTTTTTGGATGTCTAGGGTTTTTGAAATTCTTGCTTATTGTAAAAAGGCCTTCAGAGCCTCATTGTAATGATGTTCTAGCGAATGAGTGTGATTGTCACATCTCTTCTTAGAGATAAGCCGCCACCATTCCAACAAGCTTGTTTTCGCTGCATTTTACAGTTTTCAGCTTATTTCGTTATTGAATAGAAATCTAATTTTACTGTATCTCTGTTATTTTGTGTTAAGCACATGTTAATAATCTGTATTCATTTCATTCTGCTCATAAAATCCAGATCAACCATTTAGTGTTTTTTTGGATGCGAAGGGATACTGTATAAAAGGAAACCTTTTGGGCATTCATACATTCATTCATTCATATCCCATTATTATATTAATATGAATAAAGAAATAAACATACATTTACTCATTCCATCAAACAACATAATGAAGAAAGATAAAACTTCATATTCCATTCATTATATTCATGCAGATACAAAATCATAGATACATAGAAGAAGCGTGATACACTCTACACAACACACTTGTTTTTCTCATTCCGAGCCATTTTCTAGCTCATTACAAAAACTCATACAAAACTGATACAAATCTGGACTATTCTCCAACTCTCTTGCACTTGAATCTCTCTTCCCCTTTTGTTATGGATCTCTTTCACTTTCTTATCTGCTCCACTCTCTTCAGTGAACACCAAATCCGCACATTCTTCTTGTATGCATGCAACACCTAAATATTCATGGAGTGTGGAAATCCTAACTAACTTGCCAACTCATCCATACATTTTCCCACAATCATTTGGGTTGTTATGTTAATCATTTAGGAAGATTCCCAAAGATACACTCATATTTGGTTTGCATGTGGTATGCTCTAGATCCCTTGCATGCCATACAAAATTGGGTTGGCATGCACGCCTTATTCCTTTGGTTGGCGTATATACTAATTCCTCCTAGCGTCATGTAGTGTATATGCACATGCAATTTTGATTCGTGGCATGCACAATCTTCTTCAAAACCTTTAGGTTCCAACATGACCCCAGAACTATTAGTTTACTTGTCCTCAAGCTAATGATACTATTACATCAATAGGCTTCTGGATTGAATTGGTAGATGATTTAAGAAAATTGATTAGTTTCCATGAAGTGCTTGAGTAATGACAAATCATCGGTCTTGGATGTGGTTGTAGATGTGTTGGAGTAAGGGAAAATCATCAGCTTGGGATATGGTTGCATCTCAACATAGGTTTTGGAATGAGTCGAGAATCCCCAGAGGTTAAGGATGACTTTGGGCTTCATTCGTTCAGGCTCTTGACCTATCCCTTCTCGAGCTCGATCTTGACGGTCACAAAGTAGATGTCCTTCAACATGCAGTCTAGAACTCCGAGAAAAAAATGGCAAATCCCTCCTTTAGGACTTGTCCAACCCACCCCGATGTTATCAATGATCGACCCAAGGTGATGCCTCTATTGTAACTTAAAATTATGATATCAATTTTTTTTTGATTCCTCACAAATTTGTCTTGCCAATTGATCTTGCCCTTGATTCAAAGCCAATCTTACTCCATAAGCTTTTATTTTGTCCTTCCCATCAAATACTGAATCCTTGTCTTATTGATAAAACTTATCCTTACATAGACCTCAATCTAAATTGTAGCCTATACATTTTCAATAACCAAATATTCATGGTTTCCATAAGCCATACATCCCCAAAATATTATGTTTTGGTCATGAATACAAATCCTATAAGTGTCCTACCCAACCCTACTTAACCAAAGACCTACAATCAAATTAAATTAAAATATTTTAAAAAAATTCCTATCTATTAATCAATTTTATTTTATTTTAATTTAAACATATCCTAAATTATAATTAAAACTATGTTATTGGTATTTCTAAAAATTTATTAAAAAATTTCAACATTGACATAGACTCCTAAATTATAATTAAAACTATGTTATTGGTATTTCTAAAGATTTATTAAAAAATTTCAACATTGACATAGACTCTAAAGATGAATATGCCTCAAGTAGGGTCACCTACATATTTCATTACCATATATGTTATTTATATACACTCATTATCTATTAATTTATAACTCTATAATTATACACTTATTATTATTATTATTATTATTATTATTATATATAATTTTTTATTTTTATTTTTTATAAAAACATATATTATATATCATATATAATATATATTAATTAATCTTGGTAATAAGTGAATATCATCAAGTTAAGTTACAAGAAACATAAATAAAGAGTTTTTAATGAGTTTTTTTTATTGGTAAGTATACTAAAATTTGTGGGTTGTCAGTTGAGTCTAGTTAGGATAGTTAGGAGGATTCGTTATTCACTTCTTCATCTAAGTTCAATTTCTATAAGTGATATGTTGATGAATCTTAATTAACTAAAATTAAATAGAAGTAAAAAAAAAGTGATAGGTAAAACATTTATGATCCTGAAGTGTATAGTCATCGATGATCTACCCACCTAAAAAAGAAGAGGACTGTCACTTGAAATTGCTCACATTGACATTAATGAAGGACTTGATCCATTTTGGCATTCTAATGTTCACATCCTAGGGGAATATCTTGAAATCGAGTATGGCTACAAATTATGTATTGGACGCTGAAGGATTTTATCATGGTGCCTCCTACAACGCATTTGCTCACACGACCCTTTCTCTAACGCTAACTTTGGACCGTCCAATCCAATAGATTTTAGCTTCAACGAATAATCCATGAGTTTCTAATATGACCCGTCCATCTCTGTGCAATATCTCCTCGGATCTTCAAATACTGGTTTGTCGTGGAGGCAAGATGCTCGATAGTTCATGCTCCAAAATTACTCAATGGATTCACCACGAGAGTGCAGATTCCGTCTCTTTTCTTTGTTTATGTAACTTCCCACTTATTAATGGAAGAACTCTTCTTTCTCTTTGAATGTAATATTTTTATAATTTGTGCAGCAATAAAATATTATTTGGTTTTTATTGTATTTTTTTTTGTTGTATTTGAACATATGTTTAATAATAATTAAGATATGTTAGCTACTTTCTTGTTATTATTTTAACTGATTTGTTATTGCAGGTTTGTATTGAAGAATATCCTACACAAAAATTGATATTGTGTAAGGATTTATTTATATTGTTAAGCTATGAGATTCAAGTAGAATGGTCAATTCATTTCGTTTTCACACATACGGTTGGTTTCACCTATTATTTCCATATGCTTTAGATTTTGCTAGTTTGTTTGTAACTTGCGGCACTAGTCTGTGGCTTGAGAAACTGCGACTCGGGAGCATCTAAGCCATCAAAATCACCCGGGGATTGCACCCGGCTTGAGCCACACCAACCCTTAACATGGTTGGATTTTTGGTATCCCCAAAGGTTTCAAACTGGTGACTTCACATCATAGAGTGCCTTAATAGAACACTCCATCAACGTCTTTTCTACACCTCACGAACCCAGATCTATTCAAGATTACATGTCTTCTTTATTTACTTTTTATTTATGTTTTCCTCAGTGACAAGGAATACTATGTTTTTGTCACTGACATTTGAGACCCTTCTTCTGTATCTTGCATCAACTTATAGGTTTCAAACCGGTGACTTCACATCACAGAGTGCCTTAATAGAACACTCCATCAACGTCTTTTCTACACCTCACGGACCCAAATCTATTCAAGATTACATGTCTTATTTATTTACTTTTTATTTATGTTTTCCTCAGTGACAAGGATTACTATGTTTTTGTCACTGGCATTTGAGACCCTTCTTCTATATCTTACATCAACTTATTTTTATGACTCTATATGTTGGAGAATGGTGCCCATTGGAGAGGCCTTGGTTGTCTTTCTCTGTCTTCCTTTTATTCTTTAATTATTTATTATTTCATTTATCTCATGAATTTGGATTTAAGGATGTGTATTAAAGGGTTGTTCTAAGGTGACTTTGAACAACATATTTTCATGACAAATTGAGGGTTACCCCTCTAACTCAAGAGCCATCTTGAAGCCTAAAGTGGGGAGGATTTATCTAATTCTAATAAGGTGCCTTGGAATTGTTCCTTAGCCAAGAATAACCCAAGGAACAACATGCTTCATCATCCATGGCCACCATCTTCCTCCTATCTCATTCAAGCTTGTTTATAGCAGGGAATACTCATACAACTGAAATCGATAGAGGGGTCATCTTGAAGAATTAGACTATTGACATCAACAAAGGTGTTGATCCATGGTGGTAGGCACACCAACTCTCGAGTGAGGGAGCTATCCTACTATAGAAGCTTTGAAGCACAGTTTAGGGAACTGTTTGGTGACTAGATGCATGTCACTAGTGAAGTGTAGGTTGGGTCCCCTTCCTAGTAGTTGCACTCGAAGTTGCAACTGACTTGAGAAGGAAACCTTAGGACTTTGGGTCACCTGCATGGAATGGGAGCTGTAGGAAACCATTTGTTTGGTGGAAGGGGCCATTGGCTCTAGGAATTCACTATGGACTAAGATTCCTACTACGAATTGTGATAATGGAGGAAAAATAATGGAAACTAGTAATCAATAACCTTAGGTGAGACTATATGTTAGTGATCAACAACTCTCTGTGAATGAACTATCATCAGAATAGGGGGCATAAATGACCAGGACCAAGGCTAGAATCCTTTGTTGTGATGTGTAATGTTCCTGACTTGGTTAGTCTAGGAAACACTGCTAATGTGTGGGTAGGATTAATTTGTTTACAACATATTAATGATCATACAAATAACAAATGCGACAAAAGACTGCAAAGTTTATATTATGTTATCTTTGCAGAGTACAAAGGTCGAATGCGGCTGAATAAAATGAATCACTTGGCTAGATCAAAAGACAAAAGGATCTTAGCCAAAATACAATAAGAAAACTAAATGATAATACCTGATAATAGATGAGCACTGCGGGATCAATGGATGAGCTGGAACTATGGCAGCTCATACGGTAACTGCTGGAAGTCTAAAAATTTTGCCCTGGTGGCTATACCTCTCATAATGGCCTAGAAACTATCCCAAATGGTGCGTCCTGATCTATCTCTCAAGCCTGGTAACTGACCGACCCCTCTGCTGGTGGTTCTAGACCCCAAATGGATCCCCCTGGGGGAATGCACACCTCTCTCACTCGAAAAAATGCATTTTAGTGATTCCACTGTTGGAATCGACTGAGATGTATCTCAAAATGAGTGCCTTGGTCTACTGGGAAATGGGTCAGAAGGGTTTCCTTGAATATGATCTGATGTGCGCTCGAGAACCCCAACTGTGTCTGCCAAAAGTGTCGCACTTCCAAGTCTGGAAAATGTGCCCCAGATGATTCATTCGTCAGAATCTGATGAGGAACTAGGCAAAAGATGCGCATTGCCTTCCTCTCAACTGGGTCGAAGGGGAATCTCTGAACTCCTCCCGGATGGGACAAGTTGATCCACTTAACCTCCTCAGGAGTTACGCCCTCACCCTGGATAAGTGCGCCCTTGCTGTTGGACTTTGCATAACTGTTGCTGAAGAATGATGGAAGACCTGTGTGATCTTCCCAGTGACTAGGGTGTGTCTCTCAACACCGAAATCAGCCAACTAGTGTCTTCCTCCTGGAATCCACTAAACTATCTCTCCTGAGATGCACCTCTCTCCTCAATGACAAGTCATAATCTGCATAATGATGAATTAGGTCGCTAAATCTTCTCTTATAACTTTCCAAAACCCTAATTCACTGTTGACTTCTAATTTAGCTCATCTGTTCTATTTTTAGATCATAATGACTTAAGTAAGCACTTTTAACCATTTTAGCTCAATGTCACTTTCCGAACATAACACCTTTGACTGGAGTGACCTCTAGTAACCATATTTACCCCTTTTCTGACCCTGGCTATAGTCTAACGGGGCAGTTTAGACCATTAAGCTTCCTCTCTGGAGCTCCTATTTGGAAAGGGACATTACAGTCCTCCCTTCCTGAAATTGCTTGTCCTCAAGCAATACCAGTCCAGGGTGCTGCAACACTTGCTTGCTCTCCCAAGTAGTATCCTCTACTAGAAGCCCTCTCCGTCTGATCAAACACTCTCTGATGATCCTGCTCCTCAGTTTCCGCTCTCAAAACTCCAAAACCTCCTCTGGAACCAACTCCAACTGTCCCTCCTCATCCAATGGGGGAAGCTCCTCTGATGTGCTAATGAATTGTCCCACTGCCTTTTTGAGGCAAGATACGTGGAACACGTTATGAATCTTGCTCCCCTCTGGAAGCTCTAACTCATAAGCAACCTTGCCTACTCGGTACATGATCCTGTAAGGGCTATAAAATCTAGGCTTGAGCTTCTCGGCTCCACTCTTCTTCAAACATGACTATCTGTAAGGTTGGAGTCTCAAGAAAACTAAATCCCCAACCTCAAAGATGTGCTCTATCTTGTGCCTGTCTGCACTCATCTTTTGTTGGTTCTGTGTCATCTACAGGTTCTCTTTTAACAACTTGAGAATCTCCTGACTCTCTATGATCCAATCCTTGGCCTTGGGAGATCTTCTCTCCCCGAAAACAAGTCTACCAAAGTGGGAGCATCATATCCATACAATGCTCGGAAGGGTGTCATACCAATGGACATGTCGAAAGTGGTGTTGTAGCAATGCTCTCCTAGATGTAGCCACTTTACCCATGTTCTCTGTTGTCCACCTACATAATTCCTCAAATATCCTTCAACTCACTTGTTGACAATCTCGGTTTGCCCATCTGTGTGAGGGTGATAGTTGGTGTTGGGTGTCAGCTTTGTTCCCACCAACCGAAACAACTCTCTCTTGAATGTCCCCATGAACCGACTATCCCTATCACTGACAATGTTCCTCGACAACCCATGAAGTCTGAAGACCTCCCTGAAGAATAGCTTGGCTACCTGAACTGCATTGTACTCTATTGGTATGGCATAGAAGTGAGCAAACTTGGTCAATTTGTCGACCAATACATAGATACTCAATATGATCCTGCCATGTCTTGTTGTAGACCAAGATGTCATCAAAGAAAACCAAGACTGTTTTCCTCAAATGATCCTTGAATATGTGGTTCATGCAATACTGGAACATAGCGGGTGCATTGGTTAGCCCAAATGGCATAACCAGGGGCTTGAAATGTCCAAAGTGACAATGAAATGTCGCCTTCTCTATGTCCTGCTCTCGGATGCTGATCTGGTGATACCCAGAGCGTAGATCAATCTTTGAGAAGAAAATTGTCCCATGTAGTTCATCCATCAACTCGTCAATGCGTGGGATAGGATATCGTTTCTTGATGGTTTTCTTGTTCAAGGCTCTGTAATCAATGCATATCCTCATGGTGCCATCCTTCTTCAGAACTAAGACAATTGAAGAAGTGACTGGGCTACTGCTCGTTCTGATGTGTCCCATCGCTAGCAATTCCTTGATTGCTTTCTCTATCTCATCCTTGAACCTCCTAGGATGACGATAGGGGGGGGTGATCATCGGTTTGGCCCCCTCTTCCAACTCAATGGTGTGCTCAAACCCCCTGTCAGGTGGTCTCCCTGGTGGAATCGACTCAAAAATTTGTTGATGTCATCCCAACAAATTCTTGATATGTGTATGACACTGTTGTCGACCCTTTGAATCCTTTTGCGTAGTGATCAAACACTCAACGACATATGTTACCTCCCCATGTATGAATATCCTCTCCATCCTCTTGGCTGAAATTGTCCTCTTGGCTGAAACTGTCCTGGGTGCTCCTGTCGACATACCTCCTAGAACAACCTTCTTCCTGTCATGGTCTCTGAATCCCATCTCCAAGGTTTGGTAATTGGTGGTGATTTTTCCCAAGGTAATGATCCACTGGACTCCCAACACCACATCTGTGTCAGATAGGTAAACCACATAAAATGTGTCTCTCACTGTGTAGTTGCCTAACTTTACCTCCAAGTCTAGAACTTTGTCTAGACACTCCACTGTGTGGCCATCTGCTACTACAACATCAAACCCTTCAAACTCCTCTATCTGAAGTGCTTGTCTCGATACTAGTGAAGCGTCAATGAAGTTGTGGGTGGCCCCACCATCTATCAAGGAGATTTCCCATTGCCCCTGAATAGTCCCTCTGATTCAGAGGTTATCATACCTGGGAACACTAAAAAGGGCCATTATGACTCCTCCCTTTGTTGGTTTCCTCCTGATAGCCTACTCAGGTGGTTGTGGGACTACTGAAGGATGGGATCTTTCCGGTGTCAGTGTTCTACGGGGAGGTTGCTCCTCTACCTGTGTTAACTCCTCCTTTGAGCTAGTGGATCCACTATCCTGCTCCTCCTCCTCACTGTCTACTACCACCTCAATATAATGAATCTCTCCCTTTCCCATGCACTTGTGTCATGAGACCCAAGGGTCTCTGCAGTTGAAGCAAAGATTCTTCCTCATAATCTCTTGCCTAGTCTCATCATCCAACTTTTTCTTGCCCTTCCATTCTCTCTGGAATGGTTTCTTGTCTCAATCCTTCTAGGGTACGAAGGGTTTGTAAAAGGTTTTAGTCTTTGGCACTGAGTCTGCCAAATCTCAAGTGCGAAGGATGGAATCCTGCAAGGTGGGTGTCCTGTATGCCTTCACCCATCCTCTCAAAGGCTTTGTGAGTCCCTCTGTGAATAGCATGATTAGCCTGGGTTGTGATATATCTGTCACTACCATGGCTACCCGTTGAAACTCCATGATGAACGCCTCTATTGTGCCAGATTGTCTCAACTGGGCTAGATCCCTCCTATCAAACCTGTCTATGAGCCTCTCTGTGAACTCCTTATAGTAGGTGATGCGATTGTGACCCAATGTCACCAATCCATGATACCACCACTTGTGTGCCTCACCCTCCAAGTGTAAGGTCGCGAAACTGATGTCCTCTGTCTCATTCATCTGATTGAGCTTGTAGTATGTGTCTAGCTTCTGTACCCAATCTCTGGTGGTGCATTTGGACGATCCATCGAAAGAAGGTATGGTGAGTTTACCAACTTTTCGGATGAAATCTGTGTTATGCCCCTATTTCTATTGAAGTCCTCCTCTTTGTGGCTCTCTGGGGGGGTTCATGAGTCTGCGTCCACAATACTCAACTAGGGTAATGTCTTGATGGAAGTCATGACGCAATTATGCATACTCCCTTCGATACTCTGCTATGTCCTCTGCATGAGTGGGTGACCTTTGTGCTATTGATGGATGTGCTGCTACCGGGGGTGCCCTATGGAAACTAGGAAACAATATGGGAATCCTACTCATAGAGGTGTATGTGCAAGTGGGTGACTAGGTTCTATTGCTTGCTCCTGAGTTCCTCTGTGCTGCATGCGAGGCTTGTGTGTCCTGGGTGCCTACTCTATTCATCAACCATCTGTGCCAAGGACTAAGACATGGTCCGCTGACTAGATAAAATATCGCTGATAACCTGCATGAAAGTTGTCCATGGTTCCATGGGGGCCTTTCCACTGCCCTCTTGTCACTCATATCTGTCTCCTAACATCCTCTCTGCCTCGCGCTCAACCTCATGCTATGCCCTTCTCTTTGCTTCTCTGTGTGCCTCTTCATCTTCCTCTGAGCTAGGAGGAAAAGGAGGAAAGTCAGGCCTAGACCTTCTTTCCCTACGCCTGTTGTAAGTGACATATTCGTCACCTACATGTTCACGGTCCTCTGGGTCTTCTACTACACTCATCGTATTTAGTCATAGGATGGAAGGACTAAAGATCTGATACCACTGTAATGTTCTTGACTTGGCTAGTCTAGGAAACGCTGCTAATGTGTGTGTAGGATTAATTTGTTTACAACATATAAATGATCATACAAATAACAAATGCGACAAAAGGCTGCAAAGTTTATATTATGTTATCTTTGCGGAGTACAAAGGTCGACTGCGGCTGAATAAAATGAATCACTTGGCTAGATCAAAAGACAAAAGGATCTTAGTTGGAATACAATAAGAAAACTAAATGATAATACTCGATAATAGATGAGCACTGCGGGATCAATGGATGAGCTGGAACTATGGCAACTCGTATGGTAACTGCTGGAAGTATGGAAAGTTTTCCCTAGTGGCTATACCTCTTGGAATGGCCTGGAAACTGTCCCAAATGGTGTGCCCTTCTCTAGCTCTCAGGCCTGGTAACTGACCATCCCCTCTACTAGTGGGTCTGGACCCCGGATGGATCCCTCTAGGGGAATGCGCCCCTCTCTCAATGGAAAAAATGCATCCTAGTGATTCCACCATCGGAATCGGATGAGATGTATCTTAAAATGAGAGCCTTGGTCTACTGGGAAATGGGTCAGAAGGGTTTCCCTGAATCTAATCTGATGCTTTCTTGGGAACCCCAAAAGTGTCCGCCAAAAGTGTCTCACTTCCAAGTCTGGAAAATGCGCCCCAAATGATTCCTCCATAAGAATCTGATGAGGAACCAGGAAAAATATGTGCCTTGCCTTCCTCTCAATTATGTCGGAGGGGAATCTCTGAACTCCTCCCGGATGGGACAATTCGATCCACTTAACCTCCTCAGGAGTTGTGCCCTCACCCTGGATAAGTGCACCCTTGTTGTTGGAATCTACGTAACTGCTGCTGAAGAATGATGGAAGACCTGTGTGATCTTCTCGGTGACTAGGGTGTGTCTCTCAACACCGAAATCAACCAACTGGTCTCTTCCTCCTGGAATCCACTAAACTATCTCTCCTAAGATGCACTTTTCTCATTAATGACAAGTCATAATATTCATAATGATGAATAAGGTCGCCGAATCTTCTCTTATAGGTTTCCAAAACCCTAATTCAATGCTGAAACCTGAATTCATTGTTGACTTCTAATTTTAGCTCATCTTTTCTATTTTTAGCTCATAATGACTTAAAAGCGCTTTTAACCATTTTAGCTCAATGTCACTTTCCGAACATAACACCTTTGACTGGAGTGACCTCTAGTAACCCTATTTACCCCTTTTCTGGCCCTGGCTATAGTCTAACGGGGCGGTTTAGACCATTAAGCCTCCTCTTTGGAGGTCCTATTTGGAAAGGGACATTACATCATGTCACCAATTTTCGGCCATCACTAAAATCTGATATGACTATATTCAGTCGCTCCAATCCATGTGCGGGCATTGGTGGCGGGAATGCTAATGGTATCAATCCGTCGTACTAAGGATGTGCCTTTTAGAGAGTGTCATTTAACTATTTGCGTACCCTCACCATGTGTGATCTAGTTGAATCAGATTTCTTGACCCTTCAGTGCTACGAAGTACCATGTAGCCAATACCTCTCCCATGTGATCCCATTGTCCTATCCAGTACCTTGTATGATGCTCATAACTTCTCTCGCTAGATGAAATCTACCAAATATGTGGAATTTCCATCTTGTCTTATCCTCATGTGTGACTGGAACTTGTCCTATCCTACCAATGAATATGTAATCATACCTATCTTGTACCTACCTATCTACCTCATATGCTACACTACTCTTATTCTACTCTAACTCCTACATTCTTTTGATATTTTGGAGTGCATTCGATCCCTGCGGGCCATAATACACCTTTAATTTGATTCCATTGATGAGTCCCTTGAGTGGATGACACAGTGTGGCCAATTTTTCTGCTCCAACTTCACTGATGTATACCAGGTGGAATGGGCCCAACCAGTGCATGCACAATTTTTTAGGGTGTTTGAGGAATTTTCTATCATATAGAAACACCAAAGAACCTGGTTGTAGAATTTTGTGTCAAATGTTACGTTCGTGCCATTATTTTTGTCTCTAATTTTGACCAATTTTTTGTATCCCACCATGAGATGGTCCTCTTCCAGTTCCATAAGGCCATCCAATCGTCGTTGAAGTGACTATTCATCAGACATATGAGTGGCGATGGAAATATGTAAACTTGGAACAACGAACTCTAACGACATGACGACCTATTTTCCATAGACCAACCTAAATGGAGTATGCTTAGTCAACCACTTACATGTTGTTCTATATGCCCAAAATACTACTAGAATACATTGATCCCAATCATCACATTGCACATTACAAACTTTGGTTAGGGAAAGCTCTAAAATATTATCGAATGCTTCAACTGTACCATTAGCTTGTGGGTGATAGGGGGTGCTCTTTTGATGATGGATCATAAATTGTTAAGTGAGCACAAAGACAGTTTCATTTAGGAAGTGCGTGCCTTGGTCACTCATTAACACTTTTGGGTAGCCTAACCTTGTGATCACATTCTCAAATATGAAGTGCACAATTGTTTCTACAATGCAATATTTATCTGGCACAACTTCTAACCTACACATCAAATACTCTAATGTAGTAATAATGTAGCGCACACCAATATGATGTGCCAAAAGAATAATTAGCCCCACAAAGTCAATGTCCCACTTATCAAACGATTTTAATTTTGTGATTGAGAACAAGGGCAGTTCATCTTGTTGACAAGTCTTTCCTATGCGGTGGTAGACATCACACTGCTTGCAATATTCTTTGGCATATGCAAATACTAATGGCCACCATAAGCTTATGCACAATACCTTATGTGTCGTTGATTTACCAACGTTTTTTCCCCCTACAATTCCCTCAAGAGATTCATGAAAAATCATGGCACGTTCATGTTTTAAGACACACCTACATAGAATTCTATCAGTTCCAAGCTAGTATAGGTGCCCAACAATCAACTGATATTTGACACTATAGGTCACCAATTGGCATTGTTGTGTCTCTGTATAATCAATCGATGCTTCTCCTATTGTGAGGTACGATGCAATCTCATAAAATTGATTCGGGATTTCCTTGACTCTGAAGAGTTTTGCATTGACGAATGGTTTCTGGTCTGGTTCGAAATTGTGTTTACTTAGTTTCACAAATACTTCAAAATAAAACTACTAGAAGAGAAAAATCCATCAACATATTCTCCTCCCCAACACTAGCTTGTTGACCAAATACTTGAGATTCAAATGGTCAACAAAGAACTCCAATAGGGTGCCTAATAAGTAGTGTTGAAACTTTTGTAGGGCATATAGCATAGATATGCCCTCATGCTCCATTGTGGTATAGTTATTCTCTGAATGAGACAACTTGTGTCTAGAAAAGTAAACTAGATGATCAATGCTCCCTTCACTAGGTTTCACAAGTACTGTGCCCAGTGCAATGGATGATGCATCTACATAAACATGGAAAATATTCATCCTATTTGGAAATAGTAATATGGATGTCATTACCAACATTTCCTTCAATATATCCAATGCTTCTTGACATTCTTTTGTCCATAGTTTCTTCATATCTTTGTGTAGCATCTTCTCGAGCGATGTAAAGACCTTTTCATAGATTTGAATGAACCACCTGTAATACCATGTGTGGCTCAAAGTGGTGCACAGTTCCCTGATTGATGTGGGTGCTACCTTGTTCAGTATCAAAAAAATCTTCACTTGATTGAATAATAACCCTTCCTTGCATACCACATGTTCGAGCAATGTCCCTAAATGTGTACAAAATATACACTTGTTCAAATTCAAGGAAATATGTAGCTAGTGGCACCTATCCAACATCAATCTTAGGGCTTGCATATGTTCTTTTAAGAGGTTGAACATCATTCAGTCATCTAGGTACAACTCCAAGAAATTATGGATAAAATATTTGAATGTTTCGATCACAATCTTGGAGAATATCATGGGTGCATTCTTCAACCCAAAGGGCATTGTTGGCACCCAAATTTTTGGGGTAAATATTGCATGTGTGCACAAGAATAGTTGTGTAGACACTACAATTTTACACACACATTAGTAGTTGCATGATGGATGAAATAAGGCTCGCATGACAGTCAGAGTTCCACAATGCATGCTAGGAATGAAGAATATACTTCATGCATGTTAGATCAAGAATAGGATCTTTGAGAATCTTCTTGAATAATTAATTGAGGCAACACGAGAGACTGTGGAGAAATTAATGGATGAGATGGAAAGTTAGTGAAGACTGTTGTTGATAATGAGAGTGGGGTGAATCAGTATCAATTACAATCTATCACTTTTTACAACGTTACCATCCAATCATATAATATATCCAATGAAGAGAAGAAAACAAATACACAATGAACAATGGATATAAGTGGAAATCCAATGAATTTTTTTCTTATATAGTAAAATATTTTATTCAAAAGAAGCTACAACTTCCAAGCTCTCCAGCTTCAACTGGAAGGAGGCTCCAAACCCCTAATTTTCAGGCTCCAACCTAAAGGAAGCTCCAACTCCCTATATTTTCCCTCAATTACCGGAAGGAGGCTACAACCCCCTTTCCTTGACCCTTCCTTCCACCCTTAAATATGTATATAAAAGAATAAACTTATCAAACCATCACCTTCACACTGAGTACAATAGTTGCATAAAAAATTGTGCTCAAATATTCAAGAATACACTTCAAAACATGTGCCAAAGATGAAATACAAGATATCCTCACTTGACAGAATCAAGCAACTAGTGAGGCCTCGCGTGATGAGGATTGGTCCACTCGCAAGGTCCTTGCGGGAAACTGTATGTTCAACTAGAGAGGGCCTACTCAGTAGGGGTTTTCAGAAACCCTCCTTGCACCTGCAACTCCAACCTTCCTGGCTCATGTAACTCTGAGTGTGGCCAACTCCGTACAACTTCACTACTAAAACTTGTGTGCTTAGATGATTCAAATAAGAGGGTATTCAATGTGTATTTATACTTTTTGAGCACTTCCTTTTCTTGACTTAAGGGGTGACATATCACTTCTTATTTTTTCTTTCTTTATTTAATTTTAGGGCCATTTAATTTTACAACCGACCTGTAACTTCTTGTTTACAATTCACATGATCATCTTCAAGAGAGCATATCTCCTCAACCATGAGGAGCCACATGGCATGCCAACTATCATTGGAAATGGGTCAATGAGGGCTATCAATACATGGGTGTTCTACATGAATTTGTAATGTCCTTCATTCTCTTGTTCTTCAACCAATATGCGGGGCTTCTGAACTTCTTCTAGGGTTGACATCAATGACAACCAAATTTCCAATAACTTCCATGACTACAAAGAGGCTACATGGGATGCATGTGAGTGGTAAATGTGTGTGAGGATGGAAGTCAACAGATTGAGTGGAGAAGAGGCAAAAGTGACAAAGTGCAAGAGAAGAGAAAGAAAAAAAATTTAACAACGAAGACACGAAGAAGAGTTCTTTGGGTTTGGAGTTTGGAGAGTCTGAGTTTTGTAGTCGAGAAGAGAAGAGAAATGAGTCTAGATAGTTTTTGCATGAGTGTTGTTGTGAGTCTAATGTTGTATGTGGCTAGAACAAGTTTTGTAAGAAGTATGTAATAGATTTAGTGTGGTACTATGGGTAGATTCTGATAGAAAGTGCATGGCACCTTGTAATACATTACTAATAGAATGTATGTGAGTGCAGGGTGTTGTTTCTGATGAAATATGAGTCTCTTGGTCCATGTATGGCATTTCTTGAATGTGAATAATACAAGTTGTTGTTATTCATGTCATTTACTGTGTTGATTATGTGTTCAATGGATGAGTATGGTATTGTTGTATGATGTTAATCTCTTAATGCATTGTAATGGAATGTATGAATGTCAACATGAGTGACTTCCCTATGTAGCTTATCCCTTCATCATCGACACAAGACTAGATGGTCTCTGTGATTCTCATGGATTCTAGGGTGAGGCCTCATTCAATATTCGACTAAGGATTGATATGATTATGCCTTGGGGTTTTGTTGGTCAAATATGGATGAACCTTGGGTCATCAACCCCCTATTGTTAAGAAGAATGCGTGCAAGTGAGATAAAAAATGGTTCCATTGCTGGTACCTAAAGGTTTTGTATTGCATGATGAAAGGAGAGAAAGAGGTGGTATCCATATAAGGAGGAAATATAATATTGGTTATTTGTGAAAGAAGATGAGTTTGCTCGATAAGAGACTTAGGGTTTGATTGTTTGACAACACATGTATTCCAACAGAGGACGAACACCTTTAGCAACCACTCACACAACCAGATCAAAGATAAACACACCGATGTTTTGACTTGGTAAAACCCCTACATGGAAATATCCACATCCCCAACCAACACAACCACTTGGAGAAGTTTATTAATGCAAAAGAAAAAGATTACAAAGAGATTTTACAAGAGAGTTTCTTGCAATCGATCATTGGAAAATGACCCTCCATGCTATTTAAATAGAGATCATGGACCAATTGGGTGTTAATCCATGAATCAATGGCCATTAAGATCAAGGAGAATATGAACCATCAGATCACTCTATGTCGGGAACATATCGTGACCGTCAGATTTCCTAACTACAAATGTATATTAATGCATACTAAAGAAATACACTAAGAAACACACTTTTACCTAATGAAACATTAGACCAAGTAGATCTTAACTAACTTCTAAGTGTTTAAATATCCTAACATCCCCCCTTAAGAACAACTTGGGATAAGATTGAAGGATTTACAATAGTGACACAATAGGAGAAGGAAGGAGGCATTAGAGCCTATCCCCCCTTGATGAAAACTTCTTGAATTCCTAACATAGATCGAAGTTTGGAAAATTTTTCTTCTATAAGAGACTTTGTGAAAATGTCTGCAACTTGATCTTCTATAGGGAAAAATAACACTTCAATAACCTGATCATGAATGATCTTTCTGATGAAGTGCATGTGTAGCTCGATGTGTTTGCTGCATTGATGTTGAACTAGGTCTTTGATGAGCTTGATGGAACTCTAATTGTCACACCAAAGGATGTTTGGATGTTGTTGTTGGAATCCAAACTCTGAAATAATATGTTGAAGCCATAAGGCTTCCTGACTTGCATTTACCATTTCTCGGTACTCTTCCTCTACTGAAGAAAGTGCAATAGCATTTTGTTTCTTACAGGCCCAAGTGACAGGTCCTGAACTAAGGCTGAAAACATAACCTGCAATAAAATTTTGATCATCAAGGTCGCTAGTCCAATCTGAATTAGTGAAACCAACCAATAAAGGAGTTCCCCCTGAACTATAATGTATCTCGAACTGAACTATACGACAAACATAGCGAAGTATCCTTTTATCTGCTTTCCAATGGCTTTCATGGGGTGTATTCATATATCGGGAAACAAGACCAATAACAAAGGAAAGATCAGGACGGGTATGAGTCAAGTATAAGAGGCTACCAAATAATTGATGGTACAAGGTGGCATCAACTTTGGGAGAAGTACAGGTGGCAACAAGATTGACTCCAGATTGGAAGGGAGAAGGGGTTGGTTTACAATCGTCCATGTGAAATCGATGAAGAAGGTCACAAGCATACTTACATTGGGAAAGAAAAATTCCTTCATTGGTTTGCAAAACTTGGAGGCCAAGAAAATAGTGCAAAAAGTCTAAGTTTGTCATTTCAAATTTCTTCTTAAGGATGATTTTCGCATGGTTTAAAAGTTTTGAGTCACTACCAGTAAGGATAAGGTCATCAACATAAAGGAAACGGATTATGAGATGGCTTCCTAAGTTCTTGGTATAGACATTAGGATCAGAATGGCATCTAGAGAATCTAGTGGCAATAAGAAAGTTGTCCATTTTGGCATACCAAGCTTAGGGAACTTGCTTAAGACCATAAATATATTTCTTAAGGTGAAAAATAAGGCTAGAGTAATTATGGACATAGCCAGGAGGTTGTTCCATGTAGATTTCTTCTTGAAAATATCCATGTAAGAAGGTGGATTTAACATCCATCTAATGGACCTCCCATTTATTTGAGGCAATAATGGCAAGAACAAGGCGGATGGAATTCATTTTGACTATAGGGGAAAAGGTTTCATTATAGTCAATTCCTTAAACTTGGGAAAATCATTTGGAATCTAACCGAGCCTTGTGCCTTTCAACACTACCATCTGATGCATACTTAGTTCTGTAAACCCATTTACATCTGACAAGTTTTATTCCTTTTGGAAGAGGTACAAGATCCCAAGTACCATTTTCTATTAAAGAACGATACTCTTCATTCATTGTTGTATCCCAATCTAGATGACCTGAAGCTTATGCAAATGTCTATGGATCATGAGTCTATGAAACTTGAGTGAAAAGATAAGAGGCTCGCTGGAACTGTGAACATGTCTAACGTTGATATGAAGGATCACTGACAAGATATCTAGCTACTTCTCGTGTTGAACAGACCCATCGAAGAAACAATGGAGCTAGAGCTGGTGTTGGTTTAGGTTCAAAGGACTCATCTGGAGGAAGGTGAGCAGGAGGAGGTGGATTTTCATCCTCACTATCATAATCTGAAGAAGAAACCAGAATAGGCACAAAAGAAGGCACAAACGAAGATGGTGCGCAGGATGAAGAAGGCACAAATGTCGAATTAGGCTCGCAGGCCAAAGAAGGCACAACCACCGAATTAGGCTCGCAGGCCAATATATTTTCATCAAATTTAACATCTCTTCTAATAATAATTTCATTACAATGTGGTTGAAGAAGTTTATAACCCGTGACATCTTCAGAATAACCAACAAATATACACTTCTCACTTTTAGGAAGCAATGCTTTCCTTTTCTCATCAGGAATGTGAACCCATGCTATACTACCAAATACATGGAAGTGAATTACATCTATTTTAATTTTAGTCCAAGATTCTTCCAGTGTTATGTTTTTAAGAGCCTTTGTGGGAGTGAAATTTACTATGTAATTTGCACAGTTGATGAGGCAACTCAGCTTCACGATCTCGATCTACAACATGAGTGGGTCTTCAAATAAGCTTTGATACCATGTTCGACAACACATCTATTCCAACAGAGGAAGAACACCTTCAGTAACCGCTCACACAACCAGAACAAAGATAAACACACTAATGTTTTTACATGGTAAAAACCCTATGGGGAAACATCCATGACCCCAGCCAAAATGACCACTTGGAGCAGTTTATTAATGCAAAAGAAAAATATTACAGAGAGATTTTACAAGAGAGTTTCTCAAAATTGATCATCGGAAAATGACCCTCCATGCTCTTAAATAGAGATAATGGACAAATAGGGTGTTAAGCCACAGCTCAATGGACGTCAAGATCGAGGAGAATATGAACTATCAGATAACTCTATGCCGAGAACATATCGTGACCGTCGAATTTACTAACTACAAATGCATACTAATGCATACTAAAGAATAACACTAAGAAACACACTTTTACATAATGACACATTAGACCAAGTAGATATTAACTAACTTCTAAGTGTCTAAATATCCTAACATTGATCACTAATGTGCAACAATGGAAGGAGAGGTATGTTGGCATGTGATTTTAAGACCCTAAGTTCAATTTACTCTACCAACAAACCTTGTAGACACCGACCCTTTCGGCATCACCTTCATGCAAGTGAAGTCTCACTCGAGGCATCTATTAGGGCTATAGGAACTAAGTTTTGTAGGGATGAGGGGATGTGAGGCCATTGGCATGTTCATTCCTACTTATCTACCTTATGCACCGTATTCCTTGTTCCTTTTCCCATGATTAATTAGTAAACTTTAATTATGAAGCATCAATGTGACAAATATTGAAAAATAAACTATTCATTGTAACATTCATCTTTACTATGCATCAATAATATACTACACATATTTAGATCTAGTTATGCATAAATAGAAAATTCATGAACAATCGCATAAAAAGACATTCAGACACAGAGTTTAACCTGGTTCACCAAAAATTTTGGCTACATCCATAATGGGTGGCTTCTTTGTTGTTCTTCATTCAATTCATCTTAGGCTTATGCACTGTGCTTACAATAGATACATCATGATGTACTTATCCATCCTTCCTAGCCACTCTGTAGTGAAATCCTCTCTCTGCAACCTCTCCATAGACCTTCAGACATAGACTCTCTCTCCTTCTCAATCTATTCTCTCACTCTCTTAACACAACTTCATCCTTTAGAAACAATAACCTCAACAACCTAATCTACCTGACTAATTACATATTTATACATAGAATTTATGGCTCAAAACCCTATTCGCTTATCCCCAAACCCTATGACAAGTCATGATTACAACTTATGACAACTCATTGTTTGAGCGTGATTTTCCTATCTTTGCGCCTAGATGCTACTTTTAAACTCCCAATTACTGCCCTTCCTTATTTTGCATGTCTATATGATGTTGCATACCTAACTTCTTTTGCGCACTCCCTCATTCTTCATTCCTCCAAATTCCTGTCCAACAGCCCCCCAATACTCATGTGTGGCTCTGACCAAGCCACTTAGACCTATTTTGTCACGCCCCTCCATGCTTTCATGAAATTTTGGGAGGTTTCCTTTGTTGTCGCAACTTCTTTCTTGACTTTCACTTCTTGTTCCAAAATCTCGTCTATGAACTATGTAGTCAGGGTCATGATTTTCTCTTCACTTTCATGTGTTTCTTGCTTTACCTTTCCCTACATAGCTGTCAATTCCCTTATTACCCTTAGTTCTTCATCCTGTAGTGGTGCTAATCATTGTTGGAGAATCTTCTTCTGGTCCATTATCTTTTCTATTTTATTGTATGACTACCTTTTTTCCAAGAAGGAAGCCATGCACTCAGCTGGTGGGAGTGTACTTATGTTCTTTGAAGCCTCCTGTGCATCCCTTAATCTAGTTTCCACCACCTTCATCTCTGGATCCTCCATCATATTTTTCCAAATCTGGGCGCTTTCCTCACATATCTTTATGCACTCCTCCACAATCTTAATTCCTTCTACTGTGGTCACAAAAATTATTTCTCTTTGTGATTTTTCCTCCGGCGGTGTCCCTGGTTTGGTGCATGATTCTAAGTCTTTGATCCTGGTGCGAAAGCCTTTAATGACTTCCCTTATTTTTTAGACTTGTTCTTTAGTTGTGGCTTCTACGTCCATTGGCATTTCTGGGATATCCTTATAGAGTTTCTGGATGACCTGTTGTATTCACTCATCCTATTGCTCAGCCTCATCCTTCTCCTTCAATATTCTCTCGACATTTTCCTCAACCTCTCTCTTATCCTTCAGTATCCTTTCAACCTTTTCCTCAGTCGCTCTCTTCTCCTTCAATATCCTTTCATCCTTTCCCTCAGTCGCACTCTTGTTGAACCTTTTTCTTATCCGTCGCCACTTTTTCCAATTCGGTTGATGTTGACTCTGCGTGTAACCATATCTCTTGTGCAATACCTATGTGAAAGCCTTATAGTATTTCTATGGAAATTTATGAAATGACTAAGTCTAGGTGTATTAATCATTGTACCTACTTTGACATCTCAGGTGTTGGGAACTCAATCACATCGAGTGATATCTTCAACACTCTACACCCTGTTGCCATCTTTGAAAAATAAGATGTGGTAGCCCCTTCTTCCCTAGTCGAACTTGTTGATGGTCCTTCACCGGATCTACACTTTTGTGTTATCCTTGTGGCTTCCAAGAGATGTTGCAATGTTGTTAATTGTTCCTTCACCTACTGGTGAAATTCTTCTTATTTGTGCGATTATTGCTCAATTGTCTCATCTACGACATCTCTCACTTGATAGTCGATTTGATCAATGTCATCATTTATTAGAGTATAAATTGTTGGCTTTTTGTGAGATTTCTTCTTCTTGCTTGTAGGGGGGTTGGCCACTTGCCTTTGTCTTTCCTCTTCTCTCTGATTGTTTCCAACACAATTTATACGTCTCTTCCTTGTTCATTTTCTTTTTCGTTATCCTCTGCATCACTCTTTTCATCAGTGTTGTTATTAGGGTGCTCTGTCTAGGTTCTATTGATCGAAACCTTCCAATCTATATACCAATCCTGCATGATTAGGTGTATATATTCTTCTATGATCTTATATTTTTTCTAGAGCCATTCCTCTCTTTGATCCTTCTTTTCTTGTATATATATAT